>JANVCL010000002.1:18415022-18426681 GCA_026546855.1 Erythroxylum incrassatum | reverse complement strand
TACAACTTCCTTGAAGAACTCGAAAATCAATTTCATCACTAAAAGGGTCCAAAACCCCATCAAACTTTCTATCCAAAATAATAAATCCCTACACAAGGACTTAACTTTGAAAATTTCTATCTTTCAACTCCAAAGTCCAAACATATCATATGTTATATCAATGTAGAGATCAAAATGACTCCTACAACTTTCATAAAGGACAGAGAAATCAATTTAACCTCTAACTAAGCCAATTTTTCACTTAAAGATTCTGCCCTGGATAAAATCACCTAAACAAAAATTCAAAATTCAAAAATTCATATCTTCCACTCCCGATATTGAAAAGTTACATACTTTATAGCTACGAAAAGCTCTCAACAAAATCTACAAGTTTCATGTAGATCATTTTCTCAAATTTGACCTAAATCAAAAAGTCAACTTTTACTCCAAAAAGTCAAATCACACTTTCACTCTTTATTTCTTAATGTTCAACTCCACTTCAAATAACTCATTCATTTTACTCTCATAACCCATACAAATCTATTCAAAACCTAAAGTTATCAAAATCAAACAATTCTTTCTCGCATTTTTTCTTAAGGCACAAAATCATCTATAACATAATACATATACAAAACACTCATTAAATTTCATTTCATATCTCTAAATTGCCACTTAAGGCTCGAGGTCCAACAGTTAGGCTATTTGGATAAGTTAATTTTTTAGGGTTAGTTAATTGAAGTGGATCCCACATTTTCAAATATTAATAATTTTTAATTTTTAATTTAACCACGTGACAATGCAGGACCCATTTTAGAATAAACTGTTATAAATAATTTTTAGGTTAGTAATGACCAAACAGAAAATTAACGGCGTTATATTATTGTCAATTTCTTTGTTAATTTAGGGTTAAATTTTAAGGTTTCTCAAATGTTAGAATTTAATTTAAACTCCTTGAAATGTTAAGGTTAAATTTATCAGAGGATGTAAATGTTGGGGTTAAAAATGATTAGAGAACTATGTCTATAGGCTAGGAAGTAAGGGATTTTGCTAAAGATTATAACACAAAATTGTTAAATTTGACTTTATATTATACTCAGGCTAATGGTTAAGCTGAAGCATCAAACAAAGTAATTATTAAAATTTAGAAAAAAAATGTTGGAGGAAAATCCAAGAAAATGGCATAAAATCTTATCTCAAACATTATAGGCATATCGTACTTCCAAATGCGCTACTATAGGAGTTAGCCATTTCACTTTAAGCTATAGTCATGATGTTGTTCTTATGAAAATGGTCATCCTATCCCTAGGAGTGGTTAAGCAAAACATTTTATTTGAATATTCAAAAGCAATATTGATGGAACTAGAGAATTTAGCCAAAGTGCCACTTTAGGCATTGAATAACATGATTATTCAAAAAAAAGATGGCAAAATTCTACAACAAAAGAGTTCACGTATGAAAATTCCAAGAAGGGGATCTAATGTGGAAGCTTATCGCCTGAGAAAAAGATAGAGAATGGAGGAAGTGGTCTCCAAAATGGGAAGGTTCATTCTAAATATATAGAGGTTTAAATGTCAATGTCAATGCTTATTAGTTATCTAGTTTAGAAAGCAAACTTTGTAAGCATTTGATCAATAAGAAGTATTAATTAGAAACCTTATATAACTACTCTTTTTAAAAGGTCAGAGATGAAAGAACAAGAATGAATTCTCAAAATCAAATAATGATAGTTCAAAATAAACATTCATAAATAAGATTAAAATTCACAAAAGACTAACTAGTGGTCAACAAAGTGAAAATAAAAAAATTCAAATTTGATGCAAGACAAAAGACTAGATCTCAGCCTACTATTTGATGTAAGGAACTTGGTCCTCTTTAGCTTGTTGAACTTGTTGTTTCTATACCACCAACTCCCTAACTCCTTAATCGCCTATTTGATGTTATTAAACTCTTGGATAAGCTTCTGACTATCTTGTTTGAGAGTTCCTTGCTTCTCTCTAATCAATTTGATAGCTCTTTCATACTTAGCAGACTTATTTTCTAGAGAGTCTAATTCACTCTTCAACTCATGAATTTGTGCCAGGAGATTCTTGTCTCTAGCCTCTTCTGCATCAATAATCCATTTAGTGTTTGTTTAAGAAGCCTAATTTTTTATAGTACACAACTTGATCATGGCAAGACTTCTCAAAAGAAGCAAAAAAATGTTTTTAGTTTTTATTAAAATTTCTCTAACAACAGATAACTTAGTTATGGAGGCAACGTAGGATAACATGCTCAAGAAAGAACTAGGTTGGGGTAAGTTTCAAAGATACTTTAACCCTTGACAACTCGTTAGTACTAATTATTAGCATAACATTGGAGGGGTTATTAGGAGAAAGTTCTAAGAAACTTAAGTCCAAAACTTCTTCAAAAGGTGCCACTGTCATCAAGACATCTTTTGTCTACGAAATGTAAGAAAATATATTAGAAGTTTGGAAGATAGGTGTAAAGAATAAAGGAATTCCTATTTCACTTATGGCAAAGTAACTTTAGTAATCTTTAGCTCAGATTCTAGCCCAAGAGGAGGGGCAGGAGCTAAAAGATATAATGTCATGTCATTTGTAAAAAAAAAGAGATTAAAAATAAGAATATGTAGAGGAAATAAAGGTAAGAGAGGTTAAACGAAATTGGATTCCATTGTTGATGTCCTTAATAACCCTTTTATTAGTATTGGAAGAATTTCCTTCTATAGGGATGGTATCTTTAGCTGTAAGCTTTATAGTATTAGTTTCTTCAAGCAATATTGTGGATGAACGGGTTGAGTTCTCGATAGAACTTTTTAGGATCAGTGTTTTAGTCTTTTTAGAATTTGAAGTTGGGGAATTCTTTTTTAGTTTTCTCTTGGATACAGGATTTGAAACCACTTCCTTTTGATAAGTAGGCTTCCCCTCCTCTTTGCTTTTGGCATCCAAAATTCTAAAATATGTAGTGGCAAAAGTTAGCAATAAATGTCAAAGAGTCAGTAATCTTTAAATTAGAGGAAATATCTTCAAGGAGGACAGAATCCAAACAAAGTATCAAGCTCTAAAAACTCTTTAACCACCAAGAGTGATAAACTTTAGTGTCAACAATAATAGTTATGAAGATCTTGCACTTCAGAAAGCGATAATGATCTAAGATTTCCCAAAGGAACTTGTCATTGATAGTTATCGTCTAAAAAAGGACTCCTTTTGGATAGTCTAGAAAATGAACAACATGAGGAATTCCAAAAGAAAGGCCAAATTATCAACTTTAAATATAAGGAAGGTATACTTAAAAGCCCAAGGTCATAATAGAAGAGTCAGGTTTTAATGCTTGATCACCATCCACAATAAAAACTCTTAGATTAGTAGACAAGGAAAAGTTTTGATAAAAAGCCAACAGGATGATTCAGAAGTCTTAAAAATTCTAAGCCAATAGTGTCTTTAAAGAAGTCTTCAAAAGGATTCAATTGGTCTATCAATACTTTAAAGATAGAAAAAAAAAACTAAAGACGTCTTTAGGAGGCTTACTATATAAATTGATGGATAAATAAAGATCAAGGAAGTCTGGAAATTTAGGATTACTAGAAGGTAGGCCTTCTCTTGCCCTAAGTTTAGGGAAGTACAAGTCCAGAGTTGCAAAAACCATACACATAAATTAAGTCTCTATAAGGAAAGGATGGACAGACATATCCCTAATTTTTGTTAGAGGAACCATAATAAAATAGAACCAAGAGCGAAGAATTTTCCAGAGGCCACTACTCTATAAAAGGGAAGGAACTCCATACTTGGTTTGCTATTAACAGGGTAGAAAATAAATCGATTCAACAGGACCTAAATGAACTTGATATGTTCTTCTTTAGAAATGGGAATTTTAGAAGAAGTATAATTATTTATTAGCCTAAAATAAGAAGATCACTTAAAAGCATTAAGGTCTAAACTAGAAGTCTCCTTGACTAGACAAACAAAGTCCTCCTTAATTATAGGCAGTTAAATTAGGAAAAAAAACATCTTTTAATGAGATTAAGGCATGCTTAATAAGAAAAATAAATGAGTTATAAGAGGGAATTGAGAATTTCAAGACATCATATATGAAGTTAGGTTGATATTCTAGGGAATGCTTAGAAAGAACTATTAACTGAAGAAGACTATATCTTTTTTAGGTAGAATGATATGAAGGATACAATCTATCTACCTATTTAACTCATTAATCTACATTTTTCAACCATTACTTTAGGGATTTGGGAGCTTGAAAAAGAGGAGATTCTAGAGGAAAATTTGATTTACATACTTCTCTTAAATAGGGATGGGATGGATGAGAAGATTCAGTGGATGAAGAGATCTTGATAGTTAGAGGCAATTCTTGTTCATAATTGACATAGGGAAATCCTTGAAATCATTCCACCATTCTGAAAAGGAATTTAGATGTTATAATTAATAGTAAGCACCAAAGAGGAGATTTAGGATCAAAAAAGGTTATTACCTAATGCTAATAAAAAAGGAAGGGGCTTATATGGAATAGAGATCATCTCAAGTTTTATAGCCTACATGAAGAAGTAAAGCTAAGAAAATTGAGAAATTTTTAAATGAATTACAAAAGTCATAATATACATATGTGGCATTCAGTTCAGTATAATTAGTGGAAGAAGAGGAATATGCATGATGAGTGGAAGCCATAGCCTTAGAAAAGTGTGAGAGAATTTGTAACTGAAAGAAAGAGAAACTATTAAAGTCGAAATAGAATTTGAAGGCTGTTTAAAGTTTGAGATGGAGAATGACATAACACAAGAAGAATTTATAACAGAAAATAGGTGTAACCCAAAGAAATAATATGAGTTTGAAATTTAAATGAGGAAGATCTGCTAGCTTTCGTAACAGACAAGAAGATGGGGATTTTAAATATTGATATGATTGTTGGATCTAATTCTTCATGTCTACTAAAGATACTCTGACTTAGGAAGATCCTCATAATAACATTACCAGGACCTCCTTATGAATTTTGTTTAGTTCCTGAACTCCCCAACACCAATAGGCCATATATAAGGAATTTGGCTAATAGTCTTGAACCCATTTTATAGAAGGCTAAGGAAACTTCTACACCATATATTTGGTTTGCTCAACCAAACATAGAAGCGGGGAAATTGTTGATAGCCCAGAAAAATAAATTTACCCCATAGGTGAAAAGAGCCTAAAAATGAAAGCATCGTAAATGTTTAGCTAGAGAACTTATGTGTGATGAAAGACCAGAATGTGGGAGGAACGTGGAAGTCTAGAACGTGGGCAATGAACATGTTAAGAGTGGGTAATTGTTGGGCTCCGTTTTCGGAACCCAAACATTTGGAGACATCTGACGGATAACAGTATTCTCCCTCAACTATAATAGACCTACTCAATCTGGAATAACTTTCACTAAGGCTGTCGAATTTAGGTGTTCATTGGGGAATTCGAAAGAGGACTTCAAAATCTACCACTTTCATGAAGATCTTGAAGACGAAATCTATCGTCCGAAGGGTCAAAACTAGTATAGACGATAGGGTCAGACGATTAGAGAACAAAGGAAGAAGTCTTGGCTTCATAAGCCAAACAGACGAATGAACTATGACAGACGAATGTCGTGGAACAGACGAATGGACGAAGGCAGACAAACGCCACAAAGCAGACAAAATGATGAAGGCAGACGAATGGACAAAGGCAGATGAATGCCACAAAGAAGACGAAAGGGAAAAGGCTGACGAATGCCACAAGGCAGACAAATGTCGTGGAACAGGCGAATGGACGAAGGCAGACGAAACTCGAGTCAACTTAAGACAAAGCAAAGTCAACTTAAGACGATGAAATACTTAAGACGAAGCTGGTCAACTTAAGATGATGCAACGCTTAAGACGAAGTGATGTCATCACAGATGAATCATCCTATGCAGACGTTACATCTTAACAGACAATGCATCTCTACAGGCGATTCTTACAGATGAAGTGACGTCATTACAGACAAAATGTCTTATGTAGACAATACATTCTGACAGACGATGCATCTCTACAAACGATGCATTCCTATAGACGAAATGACGTCATCACAGATAATGTGACGTCATTACAGACGAAGCGTCTTATGTAGACGATACATTTCCCCCTTATAAAAGCCATAACTTTCAACTTCGTAGTCTAAAGCTTCTGTACTATATATCGATGAAAAGCAAGATAATTAAATTACAACTTTCAGAGGACTACTTTAACTAATTTAGCCTCAATTAGTCTTATTTCCTCTTGGAAGTCAACACTCAATTTCTATCCTTATTAAAGGTTTGAATCAAAAATACATCTACCCAAGGAATATGCATATACTCTTGGGGACCTTCACCACTGAGTCGTGTAGCTCACCCCATTATTCCCTCCTCAGGTACAAATCAAGAAGATAAGTGATCCTTGCAAGACTTTTGGGCAAACTCCAAGATAGTAGCTTTTGTAACTAAGTTAGTAGTTCATTCGTGATCGAGTGGGCTCATTACTAGGCCCTATAGAAGCCTCAAGATTCCCTGGGGCTATAGACTCATCGGTACTCTCCTCCCTTGGTGGAGAGTTAGGTGCAATTGATTCTTGCAATACTCCTCGTATCCTTCTATGAGGTCGTTACTTCTAACCTTCCCATATTAATTATAACTTAATTCAAATCCTTCCATCAATTTCTAATCCTTATTCATGCCACTAAAATTGTGATTGAATTCAAACAAATAATCAACAATTGAAAGAAAAAAAACCCAAGACCTAATAAAAGTCTAAGTGCATATCACAAAAATTGGAAAAATTTTCGTGGCCCAATAGTAACCAACAAGATGGAGAATGTGCAAGTAGGTTGGAAGCTAGGAAATTATAAAAGAGATGTTTGAGGCAGAAGTCGAGAATGTAAAGTTGAGAAAATAGTAGTAAGTAATTAGCTAAAATGTGGGAAGTAGGTAGTTAAAAAAATGTTGCTTGAGGGAGTTAAGGACTATAAATTCACTAACACCAAATAAATAAGGAACAACATTAACTACATAGCCCCTATAACACACAACTTTCAGGAAATTTCTAGATAGACAAATAACTATAAAAAAACATTTTGTTATTAATTTTTCAGCTTTCTTTTTGTTATGTATCCCATATAGCTTGTACTTTCCTTTTACATAAATCAAATCATTTTTTTAGTCAAAACTTATTTCAACGTATCTTAGCATTTTAGTTGCTTGGAATTTTGTGTTATAAGTTTTATTATAAGAAGTCAGGTATAAGTTTTGGGAAATTTTCTCTATGGTATGCTCGAATTCCATATTAACACTAATAAAATCCAAAAAGGTTTTCCTATATGCCCATCAAAAAATATTTCTAGATCCCAATATACCCAATGCTAGAAAGATACCAAGAAACACAAGCTAAAAAAATACAATATGCTCTCCAACCACACCTTTATAACTCTAGTTTGTGCTTAAGGTTAGGAATGAAGAAGTAATATTTAAAATATTTGATGCTATATGACACTCTCTTGAATAGGATGATATTTGTTATTTTCTTGATGTTATTGATGTTACAGTTTCCTATTTTATACAAGAAATTGCCCATTATGACCCACTGAAGTTGTGTCTTACTCAAGTTGAGGAGGAGAATGAAGCTGACCCTTTGAGAGTTAAGTAAATAGCCTATCTTAAGGCTAAAAAACTCATGGTGTGGAAGAAAGAGTTTGAAGAGATCGATAAAAGTAAAGAAAAGAGGTTGAAACCTTCCATTAAAGACACACCTATTTTGGAATTAAATAAGTTGTTTGAGCATGCATTTATGGAGAAGGAGTCAAAGTTATTGGTGATTATAACATTAAATTTGAAGGCAAACCAAAAAGAAAATTTACGAAAGGAACTTAGAAATCATAAAAAGGTGATAGTTTGGAAGATTCAAATATTATAGGAATTAACCCCTCTTTTTGCACACATAATATTTTGATAGAAGGTGATTTTAAGCCAAATGTACAACCCAAATAAGGATTATTTCAAATATAAAGGAAGTTGTCAAAGTTTAGGTAATTAAAATTTTGATGCAGGTATTATTTACCCCATTTCTAATAGTTTTGGGTTGAGCACTATGCAACTTTTTTCTAAAGAAAGAAGGGATAATGATGGCACCCAAAGAGAAGAACGAGTTGATTCTTATTAGTACTAGGTATAGCATATGCTTAAAACATAGAAAGTTGAATTAAGCCATTTAGAAAGATCATTTTCCCCTTCCTTTTATTTACTAAATGCTTAAACAAGTAGCCAATCTTATTTAATATTGCCTTTTGGATGGTTTATTAGGATTGTTTAAATTTTCATAACCTTAGGGGACCAAGAGAAATTAACATTCATATGTTTATATAGTACCCTTGCTTATAGGAGGATGCCTTTTGGGTTGTACAATGCTCCTCCTGTATTTCAGAGGTGTATAATGTTTATTTTTAATGATTTAGTGGAGAAAATCATGGAGGTATTTATAGATGACTTTTCTATTTTTGATGGTTCTTTTGATTTATGCGTCCATAATTCAAAAAGATTGCTTAAACATTGTGAGGAGACTAATCTAGTATTAAACTGGGAAAAGTATTATTTTATAATATAACAAGGTATAGTTCTAAGACATAATATCATATATAGGGGAATAAAGGCAAAACAAAAATTGAAACTATCGAAAATTTACCACCCCCAACTTTGATTAAGGTTGTTACGAGTTTACTATGACATGCAAGGTTTTATAGAAGGTTAATTAATGACTTTTCTAAAATTTCTAGGCCATCGACCATGTTAATTAAGAAAGAGTATTTAGATGTATTCACTACTCTTAAGGAGAAATTAACTAATTCCCTAATTATGGTTACTCTAGATTGGAATATTCCTTTTGTACTAATGTATGATGCGAGTGTTTTGATAGTACGTGTAGTTCTTGGATAGAAGAAGGAAAAGCATTCCTATTTACTACGCTAATAAGACTTTGATGAATGCTAAAAGAATATCACAACCATATAAAAAGAATTGCTAATAATGATTTATGCGTTTCTTGTCCAAAGTTGTTATTTACACTGGCCATTTTATATTTTGATATTTTTTGAATAAATCGAATGTTGAATTAAGACTAATTAATGGATTTAAATTGTTGTAGGATTTTGATTTGGAAATCATAGATTAAAAGGAAGCAAAATACCTAGTAACAAACCATTTATGACTTTTAGAGAACTCAAATTTGGAGAGACTTGGAGAAGATGGCATTAATGATGCATTTCTAGAAGACTACATTTACAATCTTGAAGAGGCAAGTGAGCTCGAAATTTTATACTTTGCTGACCATGCTAATTACTTGACTGTTAGGATTATTCCTAAATGGCTTTCTCTTCTATAAAAAAAAGAAATTATTTTCTAATTTAAAGGATTATATTTGGGAGGATCTTAATTCTTTTTTTATTTAAAGGATTATCTTTGGGAGGATCCCAACTTTTTTAAAGATTTATGCATATTAGATTGTTAGAAGATGTGTTCCCCAATCGAAAGGATGGAAGATTTTAGAGTATTGCCATGTTGGTTTAACTAAAGGGCACTGCCATACAAATATGACGGTTGAGAAAGTTCTAAAGTCAAATTTTGATTGCCCACACTATTTAAAAGTGCCTAAGGTTTGTACAATTATGTAATAATTATAAATAGACAAGCAATATTTCTTGTAAAGATGAAATGCCTCAAATTTTAGTTTAATATTTAAAGTGTTTGATATTTGGGCATCGGATTTCTAGATCCATTCCCTGTTTCTAATGGAAATAAATACTCCCTCTGATTCATAATAAATGTCTTTTTAGATATATTTTAATTATTCAAAATAAATGTCCTTCTTAACTTTATATGCATGCTTATAATTTTATTTCCAAAATTAACCTTTAATTTCTCTCACATCTTAATTACACAGATTACACAAATTATATTTTCAAGGCACTTTAACATGTAATTAATAAGGGTATATCAGACATTTCATTAATTTTCTTAATAAGTGTGCATTCCTCTAAAACGACACTTATTATGAATCGGAGGGAGTACATCCTAAATGTTGTAGATTATGTGTCAAAATGGGTCGAAGCCTAGGCTTTACTTACAAATGATACTCTAGTAATTAAGTTTCTCAAAAAATTGTTTTCATGATTTTGTATGCCTAGAGTGATTATTAGTGCAAGGGTATGCAATTTGGTAATATGCAATTTAAGAAAGTTTTTATGAAATATGAAGTCAACATAGACTTTCCATGTCTGACCATCCATAAACTAGTGGCTAGGTGGAAGCATCTAATAGGGTGCTAAAATGGATTCTAGAAAAGACGATAAAAAATCATAGAAAAGATTGGTCTAAGTTAGATGATACTCTTTAGGCCTATAGGGTGGTATATAAGACACCGATAAGCACTACACCTTATAGGTTAGTGTATAGAAAAGTATGTCATTTGCCTGTTCAACTTAAGTACAAAGCATATTGTGTGATCAATTTTATGAACTTTAATCTCGATCTTAAAGGAGAAAAGAGGACACTTCAAGTGAATGAGTTAGAAGATTGACACTTAATAGCTTATGAGAATTCGAAATTATATAAAAAGTAAACTAAGAGGTATTATGATGTGAAGATTGAGCAAGTCAATTAGTTTAAAAAGAGGATCAAGTTTTTGTGTATAACTCTTGACTTAAATTGTTTCCTGGTAAGTTAAAGTCTAGATGGTCCAAACCTTTTATAGTTAGCAAGTTTTTCCTTATGGCACAATGAAGGTAACTCATCTAGGAAAAAGTATACTTAAAGTGAATGGCCATCATTAAAGTTTATCTTAGAGGTAATTTTGAAAAGCACACCAAAGAGGAGTTCAATGTTCAATACAAAAAGTTGTGAGTTAAAATGGAACCATGTTAAATAAGCGCTTCATAGGAGACAACCCAGGTTTACTTAGTAATTTTGTTTCATTTAGTTTTCATTTTAGGTTTTATAAGTCTTAAATTCCATAGTTTAATTTATGAATATATTATTCTTATGGTTATATATAGAAGTTTTTTATTAGTTTGCATAATCTGAAAGTAAGTGAGAATTTGGGTAATCATAGAACTTCTAGAGGCAAACACTCTTGTGTTGGCATTTTCCTCTACACACTTAGTGGAAAGAACATCGCGACTATGTTTCACGTAAAGAGAATTCATTCTAAAAGTTCCAATAAGTTATATGGTCTCAAACACATTTATATTGGTAGTTATATTCTACAATGATGTCGTAAATGTTTTATACGAGCTTAAACACACCCATCTATGTAAGCTAGGTAGGTTTTTTGAGTTTCAATAAGTTATATAATCGAGAACATGCTTGTGCTATTGACCATGTACCTTAGTGACTCCTTTTTCTTTAAATTTTTAAAGTTTTAGTGAGTTACACGTCAATTAACATGCTTGTCTTAGGGGGGTTTGGTTTGAGCACGAGTTTGGGAATAGGTATGGGTATAATAGCAAAAGGGAATAAGAATAGGAATGGGTATAAAAAATGATGTTTGGTTTGTAACTTTGGTTTCTGTATTAATACCAATAATATTGTTGTTGTTGTTATTATTAATAATAATAATAAGATAATTAATTTTGTATAATAAAATTAATAATAATAATAAAAGATAATTAATTTCGTA
>JANVCL010000002.1:18383322-18414537 GCA_026546855.1 Erythroxylum incrassatum | reverse complement strand
GTTATGAAATTGATTTCACATTGTTTTATTTTGGTCCAAATTATAAGTACCAAATGATATTAATGAGGGCTTTGATAGCTGATTGATTTGATGATGAAAATTTTAATAAGATGCTCAGAGTTGTCATTGAACAATGCATTGTGCATATTTTAGTTATTTAAGTACATATGCATAAGGGAATATGTTTTCAATTGTGCAAAATGTGATATTTTTGAATGTGTTGTGTATGTTATAGAGGAGGAGCACATCGGACGCCAGACAGACATTGCCGGATCATTCAAGCAATAGCTTCTTGGAGCGTACTGTGAGTCAACCTAGATGATTTCCTATGATTGATTTGATTTGAATTTAATTTTATTTATTACACTTTCATTATTATTGATCTATTTGTGAGTTGTTTCTGGGTTCCAGACCTAAGGTCCGAGGAGTTTAATAGTTGGGTATGTATTGAGAGTGTTTTAAATTGTTATGAATTTGACATTTGATTCACAATGAAAGTTGAATGTATGACTTACGTCCGATGACTGTGAAATCTTGTATGAGCATTTGTATATGATTGTGATATATGAGGTATTCAGAAATTGTTGCATTTCATAAAATGCATACTTAGATAAAGGTGTTGTGAATTGAGTTGCTAGTATGAAATGCTTCCACGTAGAGCTTTGCTCTGTAATTTTTGATTTTGCACGTAGAGCTATGCTCCGTATTTCTGTTTGGCTGAAATCTATAGGCCGTTATTTGTATAAGTTGTGATTGGCACTCGGTCACAACAATAAGAAAGAATATGAGTCTCATGCATATAACATTTTAAGACTGAAATTTATTGAATGTTTGCAATGTTGAATGAGTGACAAATTGATGTGATTTATTTGTTATGCTTAGTAATGTGGACTGTGTGATCTTATAATATACCATGTTGTGAGAACATCTGGAGTGTGTTTATGATCTGAATGAGTATCTATAAAATATGTATTATGTGTATGTGATCCGGTGAAATCATCAATGATGGTTCGCTCATTGAGTTCGCAAAACTCATAAAAATTGCAACGTGATTTTTCAAGTACGAGACAGAAGATCTAGTTGTTTAGACTGGACTAAAGGACCCCTTTGGCTTTTGTTATGGCTCAGAGGTTTGTCAGCTGGCTCCAGGAGTGTTGTGTCTTGTATTTTGTTGTTTTTGTTAGAACCTGTACAAAGCTGTAAATATTTATCTTAAGGAAACAATGTAAATTTTATGGATTAATGCAATGAATGGTTTTAAAGTTTGTCGAATTCTAAATGATGTTAGTTGATCCCATATGTAAGTTGGATTTTTTTTTGCTCTAACATGCCATTATCATAAGATATGTACTTGAATGTTTGGGTATGTACCCTATGGTAGTGGGATGTTGCAATTATGTTTCTTAGTTTTCATTTTTTTATTATAGTTAATAAAAGACTATCCCTGTTAAACTGATGATATTTTACCCTTTTCATTTTCTTGTCTATTGTTTATATATTAAACTATAGTTATTCATATGTATGATCAATTTATGTTTTTGGTTTCTATTTCACTTTTTATATTTTATCCCCTTTTATTTTCTTTAAGGATTACTTCACCTAGTTTGGATTGAATTCATGCCAAGAATTTGAATATTTTGTATACAAATTGAGAAAGTACCAATTCACATTACGTTTCCTCATATTAATTATTTATCATTATTTTCTATGCTTTATTATGTCTATTAGGGATAATGTATCTTTTAAGTGTGGGGAAGGATTATTATGAATTTGATTGTATATCAAGCACAATTTAGTTCTTATTTATTGATTATTTTAATAAAAATTTTGAATATATCAATTCTTGTCTTAAAATATCTTGTGAATCATTAACTTATGCTAGAATACGAAAGGAAGAAGGAATGATTAGATGGATTCTTATTTGCTACACTATAAATGGTTAATTTGATAGTTAATTTAGATGAAAGTGCTTAGGATTTATTTACATATAAGTTTAAATTGTAAGCTTTTGAGTTTATAAATAATGATCAATATTATGTTATGCTTTATTTTTCTTTGTTGTGTATTTATCATGTATAGTTAAATAATTCTAGAGCTTGTTTTATTATTATGTACATTGAGACCATATCTTTAGACTAGAGGAATTAGATGAAAGGTATTTAGATTAAACCCATATTTAAGCCTTTTCTTTGATTTTACCTACCTTGTTTTTATCCTGTAAGCATAACCAAATTTAAGGCTTAGCCACCTTTTTTAAAATTATTTTAACCAAATTATAAGTTGATAAACCATTTTTGTTTTTGCCTGACCTTTAGTTTTGCACCCTAAAATATTTTATTTACTTGATTGCTTAAGAATCTGATTAGATGAAGACGTATCAAAAGTGGGTTCCTAAAGGTGCAAGCTTTTATATTTAAAACTATATATTCTTATATGTTAATTATCAATTTTTAATATGATCTCCTTGTAAACTTGAAAGTAACCAACTTAGAAGTAACCTGAAACAAGCAAGTTTTAGAGGAAAAAAGAGAGAGAGAGAGAAAAGAAGAACAATATATACGTATTTAATTTGTTATAATTATGAAAAGAAGAAATAAAAGATACTTATATTATTTAAGACTTATTTTCCACCTTATTCGCATTTTATTGAGAGGATTTATGCTAGATTGAATTAAATTTTTTTGTAATCTTCTTTGTGCAAATTGTTTCAATTATATTAACCCAAAAATTACCCTTGTTATACCTTTACCTAAGCCCAATTACACCGTAATTTAAAGACCTTTTGATTTTTACTTTTATTTTATTTTATAGTAGTGGAGATGTGATTTATTAGCAATCATATGGTTAAGATTCCTTATATATATTGATTTAAGGGTTCCATTAACTTTCACCCTAAACACTTTGAGTGAATTAAGTGAATCTTTTGTGTAAGGATCTTGAATCCTACTGTACTTGATTTTAGAAAGACTATCAAGAAATCATTTGCGGTGTTTGCTAATAGGAGTTTATTCTAAGATTGTTTGATTCTAATTGTACTCTAATTTGATTCTTGAGATATGGAAATTAGAAGTAGGAAAAATAGGTTGAGATAGAGGGTAGGTAGACATTAAAGGGTTGATGAATTTAAATTATTATTTACTTGACGACAAGTAAATGCTTAAGTGCGGAAAAGTTTGATAAATGTTTAATCATTCACATTTATAGGTTTATATTTAATGTATTTCACTTTTTTACTTGATCCTTTTAATTGTTTATGGTATTTAATTCATGCATATTTCATTTTTAGGTCATAATTCACTTATTTAGAGCAAAATGAACAAATTATAATAACTTTGGAATGATTTGGATTTGTTTAATCCAGTTATGAAGTTGTAGGGTTAAACACAGTTTGATATATGGCCGTATTGGTGGTTGTGTTATCTATTGCTTAAAAATTTTAAGCTTACATGATCGTTTTTAAAGAGTTTAAGATGTATTGATTGATTTTTACACTCCTTTTTTAAAAGTTACACAGCCATTTTGTATGCCAATGAGTCCGTCTTCGCATTTTAAGACCATGTTTACAAATTTGTTTACTTTGGATTCGAGGATCACATGATTGTTAAGTACGTGACAAGGTACACGACTTTGTACTTGCCCATGTTCAACCTAGAACTATGAATTTTAAACTATAAAAGGTAAAAGTAAAGGGATAATTGAAAATTATTCTTTAGAGGTGTAATTAAATGACCTAAAAAGAGGTAAAGAAAATGAAGAATAAGTAAAAAGAGATACTTGGAACAATTTTCCATCGATCTAAAGAGGATTTCAAGAAGATGAAAAGGGATTCCATAATATTCCTTTCTTTTCTTTTTTTATTTAAATTTGGATATAGTCTTCCATGATTTGGAACTAAACTTTTATGATATCTAGGTGTGATCACCTTTAGGATGAATATTGTAGTTTGATTTCATTTAATTTAACTTATTCTTCGATTTCATTGAGAATTAATTATATTTTCTTCACTATTCTTAAATTAATATATGTTGGTACATTAATTCATGTTTGATTTCATACATTTGAAATTGAGAAATCCTTTGTATAAATTGATCTAACATAATTGAAGGAGTTGCATGCAATCCTGGAGATTGGATGACATACATCTTTCATATTAGAGTCAAATCTAATAGAAGAATTCATAAATTGGTTAATGCAATTCTAGGGGTTTGAATTAGAAAGATATTTTGATTAATCAACCTAAGATTAGTTGTTAACAATCTTAAGAAAAATATTAACATAATTGAGAAATTTCTAGGGTTTAATGAACTTTAAGTTAAATTGATGTGTGAAGTCTTATTTAAATGAAAATTCTAGGGGTTTCACTATTTAGGTATTGTTGTTATTATTGGTTGTTTCTTGGTTTAATTTTTGTTGTCGTTAGTTAATTGTGTTGATTTGTTTAGTTCATTACTTTAAATTTAAATTTGCTCAGTCACTATCACCATAATGTTTCAATCAGATAATAAGAAAATGATTAATATTAGTAGTCATAGTCTCTAGCATCGAAACTTGGTACTCCATAACCTATACTATAGAAGCAATATGTATATTTGTCTATAAAGATCTACAGGGTAAAAGATTGAATGGGCTAGAAACATAGACACATTCTTGAAACAATTAGGGCCTTACTTATTTCTCCCTCTTATCCCGAGTATTCTGAGGGAGAAGCAGCTCTAATTGCTATTTTCACTATTAATCATACTCACTTTACTATTGCAAGTAATCAATCTCCACATAAATGTCCTTTTAGTCTTCCTTTGAGTTTTTTCTAAAAAGTAATTCTTGTTTTAGGTTATCCAAAACTCTTATCAAATATGTTAATAATGATCAAACCTTGTATTCTTATCACTCTTAATCCTTTCTTTTATATGAGTGTGACGATTCATATTATTCTTTGTGTTTTATGTTTAATTTCTTATATCAAACTTGTCATGATAGAATGGTTCTTGGTCCTATTTAGATTGATACTGAAACTGTATAGTATTATTGGTGAAGGTCGTATCAAAAATTGGTATTAGATCCATCTTCTATATTCAAGTTTGTTTTTGATATTATTTACTTATGCTCTTTATAATTTTGTCTCTTTACCATACATTTAATTCTCTTTTGGTGTCCTTATCATTTTTTAACACAACTTATTAAAACAAATTATCCTTATCCTTTTTTCACGCTACCTAAGTTTACAAGTTAGTCAAAAAAATGAAAAGAAAAAATTATGTTATCAATTATCTTATTTTTCCTTACTATTTAATTCATTCTTATCGAGTTCTTAAACATGATCTAATTAGGTTCTATTAACCTCAATTTTTTTTAGTTTTATTATTTCCTTAGCCTTTAGTTATATTTCATTGTTTTATTTTTTTTGTCCAATTTGCATCTTTAGAAGTTACTTAACAAAGGATAAGGTTAAAACTAGCCTTTTTGATAGATTAACGATTTTGTAAAGAACATTTTTTTCAAGATTTTTAGGCTGTAAGTAAAGTAAATTTTGAGATAAACGCATGAGGGAGTGATTTTGCTACTAACATTCTCTTGTAAAGGAAGGAAGTAAGTAAGGAGGAAAGAGTAGGATAGACCAATAGTTCATTATAAATTAAATACTAGGCCAATATAAGAAACTTATTTAATAACTAATTGAAGTTAAGGATAGATTGGAGAAACATGAGGCTATTATAGTTAGTTTTTAATATAAATTGTATACCTGCTAAGATGGATAATTTAAGGTGTATGAATAGGTTGATACTGCTACTAACTATTTGGAAGAGTTAAACCTAAGGAATCATAGAGGAGAAAGAGGTGAAAGAGGAGATAGAATAAGAGATAATGATGTGACATATTTGATTTAGGTTATGATAGAGAGTAGTAAGAAAGGGTGGACAATAATATGGGTAATATCAAAATGACATTACCACCTTTTATAGGAAGAATAAATCCTTAGGCCTTTTAAAGTGGGGAAAACATATAGAGTTAATGTTTGATTGTTACAAATTTTTAGAGGAGAAAAAGACTAAACTGACAGTTGTAGAGTTTAGTGTTTATGTTTTAAATTTATGGGACCAATAAATTCTTATTAGGAGAAAAAATAGAGAGTTGCCTATTACGACATAGGAGGAGATGAAATTGATGATGAGAAGACATTTTATACTAAGTTCCTATCATGAGGATCTCTATCAAAGGTTACAAATATTAGCTCAGTGTTTCAAGAGAGTGGAAAAGTATTATAAGGAGACAAAGATTGTTATGTTTAGGGAGAATACGGAGGAAGGCTGAGAGGTAAAAATGGCTCATTTTATTTATGGGATAAAACCAAACATTGCTAAGGTTAGAAAGTTATGCTACTACGTGGTTAGAGGATGCAGTTCATATAGTCATAAAGGCAAAAAGATAACTAAAAAAGGCCTTTTAATCATTTTAGTGTTTCTAGTGTAGGTTCTTTATTATAGAGCAAAATATAGAGTAAAAAAAGATGAAAAAGCTTTAAAGCCTATGAAGCAACCTCACTTAAAGTGCAAGTACCAAGTGGAGAGTAAGTTAAGATTGATTCCTCTTTAATATCTAGGAATCAAGATGTCAAGTGATTCAAGTTCTTAAGGAGAAGGCATATATCTTAAAAATGTTTTAATAAGAGTGATGATTTTAAGAGAGGATGGAGAGTAGGTGTCCAAAATTGAAAAAGAGATAGATGGAGATATGTCTAGTTTAGAGGATGCTACTCATGATGAATGCGTTGAGAGTCTCAAAGAGGGTAAGATGCTAGTCTCTAGGAGGATATTAAGTATATATATGAGAGAAGATGATGAGAATGAACAACAAGACAAACTCTTTCATACAAGATTTTATATCAAGACAGATAGAGTTATGCTAATGTAGCCAATGTAGAGTTAATGGAGAAGATAAGACTATTACAAAACACCCTAAACCATACAATCTACAATAGTTTAATGAAAGGGAAGGATAAGGTAATAAAATAAGTGTTAGTTTCTTTATTAATTGAGAGGTATAAGGATGAGGTATAATATGAAGTGGTACCTATATAAATTAGTCATGTTCTCTTATAATATCCTTTGTAATCCAATGGGAGAGAAATATATGATGGGCATAAGAAACAATATTCCTTTACTATGAATGTAAAATTGATTATCCTTGCTTCATTATTACCATTGTAAGTATATGAAGACATTGATATGAGGACAAATCCTTTTAAGTAGAAGGAAATGATGGGAATCAAGCGTCTACTCAAGCTGCAAAAACTTTTAAACCAGGAAGATAAGAATAGGATTTTGTGAATATTTCAAATAGTTCAAGTTGAGAGCTAAAAGTAGACTCAAAAGAAGCCTAAGCCTAGTTTAATTAGCCAAAAGTCAACTGTCTAGGCCAATTTGATCGGGCTTCAGTCAAGCTAGGTCAAGTTGATTAAGCTTTGGACCAAGCTTTGACTTTATTTCTTTTCTAAATTTTGGCCTTCAAGTCAGGCTCAATCTTGGGCTTTAATTCTTGGCCCAGCCTAAAAGTCCAATTATATATATTTAAAGAAAACCCTAGCTTGCTTTTTTTCTTCCTTTTTTTCTCTAACGCCACTACTGGTGATGCTTCATTGTGTTTTTGCTTCACTGTTTCTTGTCTCATGTTTTCCAATTTTCTTTCTTTCACGTAGAGATGAAGAAGGATGATCAGACCAAGCAAATATAGAGATGTTTTCTGATAGTATTGTTATTGTAAGAACAAGAAAAATGTAAGACTATCATTTAAATCATCATTATCATCTTCCTCTTCCTTTTTGTTGTTTTCATATCTTCTTTTCCTAAGTTGGAGTACTTTGGTACCTCTCTCCAGTAGGTAACTGATTTGTTTCATTGGTGTCTCTCACTGCTGATCCATCTATTAGTTGTAATCAGGTGACATAAACACCCTTTTGCCTCTCTCCTGAGGATTAAATAGTTTGCCTTGTGTCACCACACTAAACAACCAACTGCAATCCTCCATATGATGTTTATCAAGTAAGTGACGCATATGATGTTGAAATCTTGCTTCTCATTCAGCTCCAGAGGAGAGTAGCTCAAGCATGCATTGGAGTCTATTGAAGGAATGGTTTTCGATGAGTGGGTGTGGCAAAGACGATTTTGGACAGGCTGTAGGCTACTTAATATCCTTTCAACCTCAGGTCAAGTAGCATGACTCAATGCCGATTGGGCATTAGGTCCTCGAGCCTTATCCTAACTAGTGATGGGCCTAGCCTAGTCCTACCCATTGCCATTCCTAGTTAAAAGTTAATAGATATAGGAGAAATTATAGAACATTAAATAATATTGGAGAATTAGACAACATGATTCCTATATAGTACTATGTTAGACTTGTGTTCTAGAACACAAACTCATGTTAGTCCCTTATTGGTCATATTCGTATCTAAAAGAATTTCCAAAAGCAAATTGACATTGGAGTTGCACTTATAACTAGCGATAGATTCACTGACATGTAGAGTTCTAGGACAAAATTGATGCCAAATTTGGAAGTTATATTGGCATCAAACTCATGATTTTACTAGTTTTTAAATCTTAAAATTTTGTTTAGATAAAGATTGAATTATCTTTAATAGTTAGGTATTTCCTATTTAGATTAAGTCCAAATTGCTACTTTCTTTTGGGACTCTAGTTCTTAGGGTTTTTATGTTCCTAGAATTATATGCCTGTAAAAGGTTATCTAAGGGATGTAAAATGGGAGTTTACCATTGTTATTGATCAATCAAAAAAGCTAGAGATATCTTCTTTAATATTTTTATAGTAACTCTTGTGTTAAGTTTTCTTAAAGCTTATAATCTTATCTAGCTTGCAATGACAATCAAACCTTATGATATTATGACTTTCGATCCTTTTATTTGTAAGTGTGATGATTCATATCATTCTTTGTGATTTTGTATTCGATTTTTAAATCAAACTTATCATGATAGAATAGTCCTTATTCATATTCATATTAATATTAAATCTCATTAATCATATTGGTGAGGGTCATATCACTTATCTTGCTTCCAAGTGTCACCTTCCACTTCTTTCTTCATTGACCCCTCTATTAACTTGTTTCCTAATTCTATTGACTGACCTATTTGGTTTAAGTCTCTCTCAATTAGAGGTCTTAAAGAATAAAGACTACTGTCCCATTTGAGGACCCAGATCTATCAAAGTATTTAATTTCTCCTGAACTATCTCATTCATCATGTTCTATCAGACCCTTTTAACTCCCTTCTCATTTAAAACCTCATGTTATAAGTCTCCTTCATCTTAAACACAATTGTGTTAACTCAACCATCACTCATATCTATGAACCTAAGAGTTATAAAAAAGCAAATGCTAATCCTTTATGGTAAAATCTACGGAAGAAGAATTGTAGGCCTTACAGGAAAATCAAACTTGAGATCTGGTCTCACTACTCTTAAGCAAAAATTTAGTGGGTTGCAAATAGTGTGTATAAGATCAAGACAAAGGTAGATGGTATTATAAAAATTTATGAAACTCAAATTATTGCCAAAGAATTTAATAAAAATTATAGTATTGATTATAAGGATACCTTTGTTCCTATAACTCATTTCACTTCAGTTTGTAGCCTCATATTTATTATTAATATTAAGCATTAACAACTATTTCAAATCAATACCAAAAATGTTAATCTTTTATATCGCGCAAGAACCACTAACAATAAAATTACTTCCACCCCTATTGTGAGTGATGTTCGTATCACTCTCCTAACCACTCATTATATTATAGTGATTCATATTGTATGTTATGTTAAAGATAATTTGTTTCATATTATCCAACTTTGATCATCCTCCTCTTTGGAGTTTCATGCATACTCTAATATTGATTAGGTTGGAGATCCTATTGATTGACACTCTAAGATTAAGTTCTAGTTCTTTTTGGTTGATTCTCTTATCTCATGGAGAAGTAAGAAACAAACAGTTGTAACTCGTTTGAGTACTGAAGCTAAAAAATATTGAACCCACCCTTACTAATATTATTTAAGAACTCATATAGTTACATTGGTTAGTACATAATACAGTAATTAAATTAGTAAATAATACGGTGATTAAACATTCATCAACCACTACTATTTAACTGTAGTGCCATTCAAATTACACATATTGATGTATTTCATGAGAGAACAAAATATATTGAAAATGATTATTACTTTATTCATTATCATCTTCAGGAGGCAATCATCTCTTTTATTTTCATATCATACCAAGATAAGATAGCTAACATTTCTACCAAAGCTTAGTTTCCAACTCAATTCAATGAACTCGTTAACAAATTCAAGTTGGCTTTATTTTCACCATCTAAAATTTGAGGGGGTGTTAGTCTACAATATAAAGTTGCCAAAGTATGATTGATTACATAATAATGACATAATACTATGCAAAATATTTGAGCAATTAATGTTAAATATTTAAGCAATTAATATAAGGTATTTAAATAAAAGGCATCTTAATAGGATTCAAATTTTAGCATAGAGTAAACTTTCCTATACAAAAATGATATATGAATACGAATAGCTTAATAATGTTTGATGAAAATGATACGCAACTAGGTCTGTAGTACCGTTCTTTGTGTTTCTGTTGTTGAATGGCTACAGGATTGCGTCTTCCATAGCTACAGAAATCCCTATGTTTTATATTGGATTGTCCTAAGGCTAGTTGCTATTTTTTAGCTAGCTGTGCGTGGCACTTGTAAGTGAATTCCTTGTACATATTTTGTTGCGTTTATTAATTTTTCTGATTTATAAAAAGAAAAGTCTAAAGTAATTAATAAAGAATATTACACTCAATATTTGATTTAATTTACATATATGTATTTTAAATAAAATCATAAAGTAAATTTGCGTATTTTACATTTATAACTAATATGAATGTTTTATATATCTAATTACATATTCTTATATTTTTAAATCAAATTGGCTTATTTTTCTATGTGATTAAACAACCCTCGAAGACATATTGAATGTTTATTTTAAAATCCTCAAATCAATAGATAAAAATGATAAGTGTTAAAAAAAATATATGCGAATTGAACAAATGAAGAGGAGAAAAAGTAAGGTCAGTACATGTCACATCGGCAATCTCGGGAAAATAATTTCGTTAAAAATAATATTTACCAAAGCATGATAAAAAAACATAAGACCTCGAATCTAGCTGCTTTTAAATCTAAACTTGAAATATGAAGTAACCCTCAGCCTGATTTAAAAAACAAAATGAACAGCAGCATAGGATTCCCTAAACCTGCCTGATATTATGCTAGGAGGATGAGGATCCCACAGATCTGCTTTATATATATATACATAAGATAGCGGAAATTGAATTCAATGTACAAGTACCTCCTCTCCTAGTCCCCACAGCCCCAAACTAGTAGCGTACCCATATGATGGACATTCTCACAAAGCCAACCCCATAATTTTTGGTGGGTACAGGGAAACACACCACAATATCACAGGCATGCATGCCCCTCTGCTCCATCATGTTCATGTTGTACTGCTCAATGGATTGATGGGATGGGATCTACTCTACCCAATACCATAACTTTCTACCATGTGTCCACACTTACCAAATCACACTCATTTTTATCCTTCTAGTTTCACCCGCGAACAGAACACGGACAATAGTTACCAAAAGCATGACTAAGTGATGTCCAGTTCTTTTTCTTTTCATCTCTGCTTTGTGGGGACAAGGGACTTATTTGAGCGAGAAAGAAGGAAGTTGGATTTGACACCATTTTGTCATGTCCACCGGCCAAGCCATAGCTTGATGAGTCCACCAATGCCTAAACCAAACTTTTCTCAAGTACTCGCATTTACAATCTTGAAAGCTTTATGAATCATAAATTGTTTGGGAGCTAAAATCTGTGCCAAGTGTTAACTCTAAACACTAACTGCCAACTAATTAAAATCTTCTTCTTGTGGTGATAATGATGCATCAATTAAGATCGTGATAATTAATATCGCTTCTATATTGATAATGGTGAGAAATGGAAATGTGGTGGTGATCCTAATCGAAATGTGTAGTAGTATTATAATGCTATTTCTAATTCACCTATAATAACACATGCAACAGAGGAAAGAGCAGATAATGAAGCATATTTCGACATGCCATGCCATCAGCTTTGGATTGATTATCATAATACTTCTTATCATATACGTCTTTAAGATTAGGAATTTAATATGCATTTTAATACATCCATGGAAACTATTCAAGCTTTAATAAAATAAATCAAATTATTAAAATAATTAAATATTATGACCAATATTGAAATATTCCAACTATCATCCCACTAAAATGTTGAAATTTTAATGTCTTAAAGCATGTTAAGATATAAATACGTTGAGTTTTTACTTGATTATGTATTTTATACATGATTTGTGCCTAAAAAGGATAAATATTTTTCGTAATATAAAATATTAGTTTGGTAAAATAAAACTTCTTTATTTCACTGTACTAACAATTCTAGTATATGTTGTACTCAATTAAAGAAATATAATAAAAATAAATAGGATGTACGTAATAATCTGAAATATTTAAATAACTAGGCAACCCTATTTGATGTGATTAATGGTAATTTTATTATTATTTTATAAAAATAATAATGATAAAATGACTGCTTAAATTTTGCCTTAAAATATTTACATGTAGCCTACCATAGTTTCATATATGGAAATTCCAAAGTAAATGGACATAAATATCATAAACACCCTTACTCATAATCATGATACCTTGTACCATCGAGCATGAGATTTAGATAAAACGTCGATAAGCACTGCGTCTCTAACCACAACAAAACATCACTAAAAGAGTAATTTGAATCATTGGAGATGATAAGCCCGCAGAAGATAATCTTTTATTGGGTTTTTGCTCTCTTGTTGATTGATATGAGGAAAAGGTACCTACTACCTACCATCCATTACTGTAAAACCATGATAATAATAATCTTTGGAAGTATCTGTAAAGCAAGAGTTAGTTTTGTCCCTTTAGTTTTTGATAGCTTTGAACGCTTTGTCGTTTGGCTAACTTAGTTTCAAATGTGTACGTCGTCATTTTTTTCCTCTTTGTATTAAGAGCCTGATGCTCTATTGTTTTCCTCCCTCTATATTATATATATCTTCCATCAATGATAATTTTTTAATTTCTCAAAAAAAAAACTTTATTTGCAACCAGGAAAAAAGGGTTTTTAATTTCACATAAAATCGACCTGACGTAGCCAAAATACACCTAGTGCTATAAAAACTGATGTAGAGAGGTCCCTGCATAAATTTGAGGCTGTTAGCGCAGGATACACTGAAGACTTTTCGGAGCCAAGCTTGATGATAAAGTGATATCTTTTGTCTTTTTCCTTCTAAGGAATGTCCTGTCTTCATGTTGCGTAGAGTTCAATTAGCTTAGATTTTTTAAAGATTTGGTCAATTAATATAATTTTTTCAATTTATTTTAATTAATTAATTATAAATAATTGTATTAAAAATTATTAAATTCAAATTAAACTAAATTTAGGCTATTAATTTTAAGTTGAATTTAAACTAATATGTCATCTTACCCTTTTCTTTTTTCCCACATCATGAAATACTATCCAATCATGTAGCTCTTTGCATTTTTTCCCCTTAGAAGCAATACTTATTAAAACTATGTCTTTTAATTTGATTGCTTCTACTTCAACATCTCTTGCTTGGCAGTTGCAGATAACAAATTATGGCCGCAAAAATGAAATAATTAAATTCCTATGATGTCAGTTAGTACCCAAGTTGGTGTTCATGGATCATGCGATTCCATTATACTTGTTATGCCACTATAAATGACTTATTATAACTTGAAACTTGTTTAAGAGGATTCATAAACTAAGAACTATTTGCATTCCGCAAAAGTACGGAAATAATCCGTAATTATTTCAAAAGTACAGAAATTAGTTTTATTATATGTTCTTAATATAAAGACACGCATATAGACTATTAGTTTTGTTTTCAGGAAAAGAAGTAAGATTGGGAAACAAAAAGTAAGTGAAAGATATTGAATGAATGACATTTATTTTAATTTCCACATATTATTCAGTAAATTGGCTTCCAGATTGGGAAAGATCAACACTTCTATTGCAAAGTCTGTTTCTTTAACAAATATGGTGCGAACGGCGATTCATTTATGACACTGAATATCCTAAAGGACATAGTTTTGCATAAATTATAAATTATGAAAACAAAACAAAACCAAATACGAAATAATAAATCAATACTAGAAATTTATTAAAGCAATTCGGCAGATCTTGTTTACGTCTGTGAAGTCGTCATTCAGCTTAATACTTTTACTAATAATAATAATTTTATACAAGATTTTATTGAACCGACTCAGTTAGCCCTTGATAGCAATTAACACCTGGCTCGCCAATCGATATTAAGAAATTTAATTGATCCAATTTGATTGATGCTTAGTGAACGGGGAAGTATCTAAACAATTTGTTAGAAATTAATAATTTGCACTTGCAAAAAGTAATTAATGTTATAAATAAAAATATGATTTTGAAAATAACATTTTTTACTTGACAATAACAACTTTGAATCTTATTAATTGCTAATTATATAATAGCTCTTTTACATGAGATAACAATTATTTAATAAATGGAGTAAAATACTTCTTCAAAATCAATATCATTTGATATTTATCTTTATAATTAAAATATTTAAAATTTATTGGGCCATTTTAAATATCACTTACAGTTTTATTTATTGTATATTAAAAAGATGAATATTAAATAAAAAGTAATTACGATTTAACAAATAAATTACAAAAACAAGTACTATATAAAATAATAGCTACGGCCTAATTTATATAGCTTCGAAATGTTTAGCAATGTTGTCAACTGGCAAATTAGGTCGATAACATATAGCTGAAAGAATATTAGTTCTCGAGAAGATAATATCTCCTTTGTTTTAGGACCACTCAAAATTCACAAGTACTTGTTCAAGTGGTGCACGTCTGGAGTCGAGTGGCTTATACCTCAACATATATATGAGCCATATCTTTGCTCAAATTCTGAACATAAAATACCAGGAAAATAACTACAACCTAAACTGCTCTTTCTGGTTCATAAATTGTTCATTCGGAGTAATATATATCTCTATAGTCTGTACTGTAACTTCAGCCACCCAAAGAATGGCTGGCCCTAAAGCTGGAAACGTCTGGGAAGAAGAGAGATGGTCTCTCAAGGGAATGACTGCTCTTGTTACTGGAGGAACCAAAGGTCTAGGGTAGGTATATGTATCATAATTTCATTTTATAACGAAGAACTCGATTTTATGCAATAGACTACAAATCATACGTGGTAGCTGATAAGGTGCAAGGCAAGTGACGAAGACTAAGACCAAGTGGTCGGTTGTTAGATTCAAACCCTAATCCTTCTCCGACTATTTATCACAAGTTCTTAGCTATCTTTTTCTCTTTTTTCTGTTCTTTTTGTCTGGCAGGAAAGTGTAATACATATAAACATAAATCCTTAACTTCTCAGAGCAATTATTGTGTGTGTGTGCTTGCACAACTTACAGGCACGACATCGCGGAAGAGTTGGCGAGATTTGGGGTTGCTGTTCACATATGTTCTCGCCATCAAAGCGATATCGAGAAGTGTTTACAGGAATGGAGAAGCAGGGGTTTGAAAGTGACTGGTTCTGTGTGCGATTTGTTGCAGAGAGAACAGAGGGAGAAACTGATGGAGTCAGTGTCCACTACGTTCAATGGGAAGCTGAACATACTTGTAAGTGTATATCCGGTCCAGTACTGAAACTGTTTCTTGATTTTGCTTAGCGGAAACCAAGAACCATCAATCTTTGTCATGGTACTATGGTGTAAAGTACTTATTTTTTCCATACCTATTTTGAGGTTGGAAATACCTGATTTATAAATGTTTCATGGAAAATATTATCATTTTCACTTTACTTTTTAAAATTTTTTGGAGATTCACTTTCTTGTAAAACGGAAGATTCCCACTGTATTTAATTAGTTATGCCGAAATTTCTGATGATGACAACTGAACGAGGCATAGGCTTTTCGTATTTTAATTTCTAGCTTTACCTATATGTTTGTCCATTTATTTCTGAAGTAGGAATATTCAAAGAAGAGAAAATGATAGCTGAAATTAACTGTATAAAGCTATATATATATATATTTATGTATTAATTAACAACAATGTGAGAGGGTTTTGGTTAGGTAAATAATGCTGGGCTGATCATAGTTAAAGAAGCTCTGGACTTTACCGCTGAAGACATCTCGACAGTGATGGGCACAAATTTTGCGGCAGCTTTTCATTTATGTCAACTTGCATATCCTCTCCTCAAGGCCTCGGGATATGGAAGCATAATAAATGTCTCATCCATTGCAGGCACCGTAGCATCACCAAATTGCACTATTTATGGCGCATCTAAAGGTTGATTTATCTATTGATCCCATTAGGTCGTATAGTCAGATTTTGATATTTAAACAAGATCTAACCGAACATTAGATTGAATATGATAAAAATATCAACTTTATTTATTAATTTTTAATTACAAAAATTGATTTATTTACTTACCAGTTTGTCTGATACAAAAATATGTTATAGTGATAATAGCAACAATGATAAAAGAATTTTCGTATATAAAAAATGTTATAGTGTTATTACCAATATTGCTAATGAGATTTTTGTTAGTATAAAGGAGGTATGCACATGTTATTATATATTTTAGTTATATGAAAAAATTGCTTATCTTGGAGTTCCATATTAGGTATTAAATATAAAATGTTGCAGTATTTTTATCATTAATGAAAATGGAAGTTTTGTATATACAAAATTTACAGTCTTAATTGCAATAATGACATTGAATTTTCTTATAATTTAGAAAAGATATGCAGGTGTGATTTAAATTTAATTATAAGAAGAAAAATAAAAAAAGAAACAACCTCTTAAATTGGTTACTTGTCATGGAGTTAGTAGCACTATGATAATAGAAATTTTGTATATAAAAGATATTTTGGTGTTAAATGTAATAATGAAAATAGTTGATAAGATTTATTAATATTAAATATCACTTACATAAGTTTTTATTCGTTGAATATTGTTTTTTTCTATTTCCAGGAGCATTGAATCAAATCACGAGGAACTTGGCATGTGAGTGGGGAAAGGACAATATTCGCACTAATGCAATTGCTCCAGGACCCATCAAAACTGAACTTCTCGACACTGCTTTGGTAGATGAATTTCCTGATTTTATTCTGTTTCAACTTTAACTATCTAAGTATTTTTTAATGTGAATTTTGTTTTAAAGAAAGTGAACTCTTATTTATGCCTTAATGTTTTTCTTGGAAGTCTTTATAAACAATGAAATTAATTTTTCTGATTCTTTTGTAGGCTGATCCTGTTCTCGGTGAACGTGTGGAGAAGTCTATTGGTCTAATTCCACTGCAACGATTTGGATATCCTCATGAAGTATCATCACTAGTGGCCTTCCTTTGCTTTCCTACTTCAATGTACATTACTGGTCAGGTTATTCATGTTGATGGAGGGCTCCTCGTTAACGTATTTTAGTCATGAAACCGCTTTGTTATCCCTTCCAAGTAATTAATTGCATTAAATAAAGTTCCATGCAAATGGTACTATATATGTAAAACAAGATTGTCGTGGCTTGTGATGAACCCAAAGATTGTCTTGCATCCCATTGTCATGTCATTTTATCTACTCTTAAATGATTTGATGTTGTAATTTTATGGTGATGATTACAAATTATTGCGCAATTGACCTACGACGGTAGTGGAGTTGGCACGGGCTCCTCTATCCAAGGTTTCAAATAAGGGGGTGTTTGGTTGATGGGTTTGAGAAGGGATTAATGGGTAAGGAATGAAAAGTGAGTGGTTGATTATTGATTATGATTATAGGGGTAATGGTTTAGTATCCCACTTTGGGGGAATCGTCCATATCCCCCATTTAGTAGAGGAATGAAACTCATTCCTTAGTAGAAACTAATTTTTTAAAATATTTTTAATACTAACTAATTAAAATATAATTAATTAAAATAATAATATTAATTAATTAAGTACATTATAATTAATTACAATAGAATTAATTAAAATATAATTCATTCAATAATTAAAAATAGTAATTAATTAATTAAAATATAATTAATTAAAATAATATAATTAATTCATTACTATAATTAGTTAAAATATAATTCATTCATTAATTAAAATACTGTAATTAATTATTTATTAAAATATAACTAATTAAAATATATATTTATTAATTAAAATATTGTAATTAATTAAAATATAATTAATTAAATCATTAATATTAATTAATTACATTACATTATTATCAATTAAAATATTATTATTAATTAAAATATAAATAATTCATTAATCAATACATTGTAATTAATTAATTACATTACTTTTTACGAACCAATCACTATCAATAGTAATAGTAATCATTTCTTCTTCTTAACCAACAATCATAATTATAATGATAATATCCATTCTCATTTCTCACTATATTCATTCTCATTCTTATTACTATTCCCCTATACAAACCAGTCGCACGCTTAATAATTCTTTTGCACTTTTATTTATAACACCCATATTTTTAATAATTAACTTTTCTTATTTTATTATCAAGTTGCATTAAATTCTTAATTACAAATTTTCAAACGATATTATTTTTATTATATGATAATATTATTTTGTAAATTAGTAGTTAGAGTTTTTTATTAAATTTGATGATAAAAGGAATAGATATTATAAAATTAAAATGATAAAAAAGTAATAATAAATTTTTTAAAATTAAAATACATTAATATAAGACAAAGTAAAGTGAGTTTAATATAATTTTTAAATTGGGCCCCGTAAAATTATGAATTATAAAACAATTAAAAAAGTAATGGGATCATCTAACCCGAAACTGCTGTGTCCTTCCCGCTCCAAGCTTCACTGTACTCCACCTGGATCGCGCACAGGCACGGAGACACAGTCACAGTCACAGCCACAGACAATTCCTCGTTTCTTGTCCGAACCGCAGTAACCCAAAGTGGAGATGGGCCCACCAAGCAGTTTCCGTACGATCTCGCAGGAAGCGTTCGACGAGCTGGTGAAAGAGAACGTAGAATTCGGTATGGACCCAACCGAGGCTCTCCAAGACGCCATTGACACACTCTCTTTGCAAGGCGTTGATCTCTGCGGTAAACCCAACAATCTCATTTTCTCTTTTCTTTGGTCTGACTTCTAAACTACGGTCTTTTTGCTGTTTCCGGGCGGGAACTTTGCCGATTTCTTTTTTTTTCTTTCATTTTCTTTGCTGTCAAGTAACAACCCATTTCCTCTTCCTATGTATTAATTCCGATAATGGAGTGAAGTTTAAATTTTGGATCATAGTTACTTACCGGGTCCATCTTTTGTACTGTCATTTTATTTTCTTGCTCTTTATTGTTGTAGGGATTGTGGCGTGCATTCCAGGAGAGGGTAGCGTGAGAGATAATCCAGTGATACAATGTTTGGATAGATTGAAGGAACTTGAATCTAAAGCCAAGAATATAATTGGAGAGGATGATTTAGATGAGATTGCAGGGTTGCTCAATAAGCTGATAGGGTTGTGTAGTGATGAAGGGTCCGCAAATGCTGCAATTGCAGTAAAAAATAATGGGATACAAAATGTTTGCTCTATTTGTTCTAAGATCCGTACTGGGCCCGAGCAAGCCCTTGTTTCGGCGTTGAAGACATTGAAGTTGTTTCTTCATGGTATGCCTGCGGATGATACTTGCTATTTTTTTGCCTTTGAAGTTAGTTTACAGAATTAGGATCCACGGACCAGGAAGGGTGGAGCTTTTTTGTGCTTATCTTTATCAATTTGAGCACTTGATATTAGAGAATAATGCAAAGGAAATTGGCCAGATCTCATCTGAGATTAGACATTCTGCTTTCAGATACCAAAGTTTCAGCAATACAAATGGTTTTCCCATTCCACATGATTAGATTATTTGATGCTATTTGCCTTGTTATTGTTAGTTAAATTAGATTCAGGTATGAAACATATAATGGGATATTTTGTTCAGCACTCCTGAGAAACTGTTAAGGCTTCAGACTTACATCTTTTTTCTGTGTAATTCGACAGCCATTGTTACTGGATTTATTTGCATAGGGTGTTGTTTGTGGGCTTTATTTTCTGCTAAATATTTAAATTCCTGAACCTAAAACTGTTGATTATGATTATTTCATGCCTCATTTTTTATGACTGATTTATTTGGGTAACATGCAGATGTTCAAAGTACAGAGATATTTAGATCCTGTGATGGACCAAAAATCTTGATTAGTATCTTAAAGGATGGGAGCAAAACTTTAGACATCTTGAATAGTGGTTTTGCAGTTGTTGCTGCAGCTGTAACTGGGAATGAGATTCTAAAAGAGTCCTTCATGGAATTGAAAATTGATGAGCTTATTTTGGAATTACTAGATAGAGAAAGTAACGGAAGCATCCAAAGTTTATATGATGCCATACGCATTCTGTTAACGCCTGATGATAATCGTGTAGTGGCTTCCCAAGTAAGTACTTGTTCTGAAAACATATTAGTCTTGTGGTTAGTGTGCTTAAAATTTTTGAGATTACTGATCAATTATACACGACTGTAAAGTGAAATTAGATATAGAAACTGAAAAAGTTTTGCTAAACAGTTCTTTCAATGACGTATCTAATGACAAAGCTAATTTTCTTCGAGTAGCTGATCGATATATGCAAATTCAGGTATATGGTTATGCAAGAAGATTCGCAAAGATCGGAATTGTAGGATCCCTTGTTGATTCACTATGTGCAGGGCTTACATCACCGATTTTAGTCTCGGCAAGCATCGCTTTGAAGGCTGTTGCTGTCAATGTAAGTTAACTAACACATGAGATATCAGAATCTGAATAATGTTGCATGAAACTTAATAGGACTTCTATTATATCAACTACTGTCAAACATTTTGCAATTCAGACTCTACAAGTGATGTGTTCAGAGCCTTTTCTTCTCTCCTATTTAAATTCCTTTTTCCTGTTTGGAGAATATGAACTACTAGTTGTCTGCTAAAGCTTTTTTATATATAACCTATTTAAAAAGTTAGTGATTAAAAAATATTACCGTAAAAGTATCATCTAGAATTATTTTAATACATCGGCGGTTTAAAAAAAATAAAAGACATTCATGTAAATAGATAACTCAAAATCACAAAAAAAACTACTTTACTGTGGCATGAACTTGTATGAACTTTGAACTTATAGAAGCCTTCAACTGTAACAATATACAATAATATTTAAAAATAAAAAATTTCATAGAAAAAGAAAAAAGTTAAAACCATGAAAATAAAATTAAATATTTACATAAATAAAAAAATTATAAAATTTATCTTGAAAAACAATACTCCAATGTAGCATCACTTTTCTAAAGGATCAATCTTTATGTCTTCTATGTTCAACAATAGCAAATAGAGCAAAAACACTTATACCAACTGTAAAGGAATTTAAGCAAATCTATCTCTCTATATTAACTTAAGATCTTTCTTAATTAGATCTTTCTTAATTAACTCAAGTCATGTACCTGTCAGTTGCATCCTCTGCAAGATCTCCGGCTCTTATAGGTCCGACAATTAGAACTGTTTACCTTGCCTTTATAGTTAATGCTATCGAGCACACAAATTTCATTCAAAGTATGGGCTCTATTTCTTAACCCTTAGAAAATATCCTCCTCATAATGTTCTTAACTTCTTATGTATTACAGGATGACATATGTAAATCCATCGCTGAGAGGGGTGGCATAGATGCAATTCTTGATTGTATTGATGAAAGTGGTGAACAAGGCAACAAAGTTGTAGCTAGAACTTTATGTTCTTTGTTAGCCAAGGTACAGCTAGAAGACCCTCTTTCTGATGTTTAGTTGCTCTGTCGTATTTCAACTTAATACATTGCCAATGCGTTCTCTTTCACTTTTGAAGATGGATTTATGCCTGTTACAGATCATGTTTCATTTAATTAGTTGGCAGGAAGTGATTCAAACAAGAGTGCCATTGTTGAGAAGGGGGGAATGGACAGAATAATCAAACTGTCATCCAGATTTCCTGACGACCCTTCTGTCCTACAAGAGGTAATAGTCAGTCTTCTACAATTTGTTGTACATAGCAACAGACATCATAGCTGAACCAGGCACAGTTTTCTGCATAATCAAATACCATGGCATTCAACAAGTATCATTAATTGCATGGAGGACCATGAATTCCAGGAATTCTCTAATTCTCTAGTGAAAATTGTTAATTGCTCCATTGATCAAAATATGCTTACATTTATTGTTGTGGCAGTGTCTAATATCAGGAAGAAGCGGTTATACTTCCAATTAGTAATCATGTTTGTTTGTGAAATTCTGTACTAATGGTACTCAGTTTCTGTAGTAAGCGGTTATACTTCCAATTATGTTACTATCCAATGGCCATATGTAGTGTATAACACTTGACTAATGCAATTTTGTAACTGAACACTTTGGTTCAGGTAATGTCAATCATTCAGGTCCTCTCTTTAAGGTCCCCAGCTAATGCAGGCAAAGCCATGGAATCAGGAGCTGGGGACCTTGCCCTCCAAGCCATGCAGAAGTTCCCTTCTGTACAACAATTACAGAGGAGTTCTTGTCTTTTGATCCGAAATCTTGTCGTCCGGAACCCAGAAAACAGGCAAGTGCTTGAACCCCGGTTCCTTTATTCTTAAAAGTGAAATCATCATTATTGAGAGAACTTTTCCCTTTGCCTCAAGGATATCTTAATAATAATGGTCATATTTTTCCATGATTACGAAATTAGGTCTGTTTTTCTTCTTGACAGAACTCTCCTGCTCAGTCATGGCATTGAGAAACTTATAAGAAGGGCCAAAGAAAACCATGAAACCTGCAAAGATGCGGCCACTGATGCTCTGAGGGATTTAGGCGTTGACAACTACGACTTGTAGTTGTCCTTTGAAATATTCATGCCTGGAGTGTTTCTTGATTGTTCGAGGGAATCGAGCGTGGACAATGCATAGCTTAGTTACCAAAAGTATCAACTTTCTTGGGATCAAAGCTGCTGCCTCTTGGTTCCCGAGGTTGGACGGTTTTGTTAGCTTGTTTCAGCTTGGACTTGCTGGAATTTCCATATTTTAAAGAAATTATGTTGTCTTGACAAATATTCTCAGCCTTAATAGGTATTGCCCAACTCCTAAGGTGAGCTAGACAGTTTAGGGTTGGCATTGCTCCTGAATTTCATCTGAAGTTTGATCGGGTTCAAGTTGATGATGTCGTTTTAGTATGATTGCAACTACTACCAAAAGAAGTGTAACATAGGCAAAAGCCAATCAAAAAGATCAAATCTTGAAAGCTTGGGACAATCATAAGCTCCATTTACACATTTTAGAAGCTCACCACCGTTTAATCTAAAGCTTATTGTTCAATCTGCTCATAATATGATGAATCAAAAGGTGGCATTGAGACCTGGCAGGTGATGTAAATGAGGCAATAAAGGAATCACAATGTAAAGGAACGACAATCTTGTAAAACGAGGAAACTAGGCCAAAATCGTCCATTTCATTCCATAAGTCAGCTAAACGTAACAGTAATTTAGTGATGGCCAGCTCAAAGTTTCAATATGAGTATGATTATGTCATGGGAGCTACGTGAATTGGTCGAAGAGTCAATGAGGCCAGCTCAAAGTTATAACCCTACGCTTAAGATTTTGTCATGACAACTCGAATAACTGGTTCAGCCTCAAAATTTTTACATTGCTCGTGCTCTTCTGATGCCTTGAAATAGCCTGAAAAATACAAAGTAAAACCAAAATATGAAATAAAATAGTAATACAGAACTCGCAATAAGCCTGAAACAATAGAGTCAAACAAAAATATGAAATGGTCCCAGATATTTGGAGTTTGTCACTGAAGATATCAACAGCCAGTATATTGAAAATACTATCAGATACTACCAAAGCCAAAAGGTGATTGCATACCAGTTGACCATGCTATTGGAACATCTTCTGAAATTGCTTTTTCTCTTTGTTCCGTCGATCAGTAACCTACAAGAATTTCAATGAAAGGTCACCCATTTGCCATGAATAGATACTATAAAATCAAACAAATCCCAGTTGATACACTAACCTTCTTCCTTGCAGCATTGAGCTCCCTTATTATTCCAGCTGAAAGCAACAGATAACATGCAAGTTGTCAGCAAATTTTCTTATTATTCATAAGAAATTCAACTAATTATGCATTCTAAATTTCTTTTCACTAGATATTTAAGCATCAATAGGAACTTCAATGATCAAAAACCACGGCAATGAGCATGTACACAGAGACTTCATTTTCACTAACCATCACTAGGTTCCAACTGTAATGCCTTCTTAAAGCTCTCTACTGCAGCATCTATATCATTAAGAGCCATGTATGCCTTAACATAGAAGAAAGAATATTAGGCATTAGTTACAATGTTAACATTGGATCTTATAAGGTTTAATAACTAGTTCGGATCTAAAGTACCACAAAAGACAACAACCTGACCCTGGCGAAACAAAGCTTTCACATTGTTGTCACCATCACGCATTGCAAAGTCTGTATCCAACAATGCTCCTTTCAGGTCCCCTAATTTTAACTTGCAAGCCTACACATAAAGTGAGAACTGCTTCAAAAAATTTCATTTCATTGAGAATGATACGAGGAGAAATTTAAGGATGATCAGAGTATCAGAATGCAGCTAGCTATAAATCAGATAGGTGACGATCATAACAACCATATGCTTGCTCCCAACCACACAGGTCAAGCATCGAATGCCATATTGCTATTGTAACATATTCCTAAGCAACAAACGATGAAAGCTCCACCAAAGGTACAAATATTATGAATTGCACTGCTCTAATAGCTATTTTCCTTGCCAAACTTGTGTAAACCAAATGAACATTACATAGAATAAAAGGCATGTAACACAACCCAAAGAACAACAATGACAAGTACTCACAGAGCTGTTAGTAAATATTTGTGACTTTGTCTTCCTCAGAGATGAACTCTTATCTGTTAAGTCACAAGGGGAAAAACAAAAATCAGATGGAACTGAGGTATGGAATGAAATTAACTTGGCAGAACAACTATCGTGTCATCATTGTGGCAATAACGATAAAATAAAGACCTTCTACCTTCATCAATCCCTTCTTTCTCCCAGCAGATATCCAGATAGCGCAAGGCCTTTCGATATTTCCGAAGAGCCATTTTGTAGTCCTGATTCTGTAATCATTAATTGTGAAGTTTAATCAACACAAGATTACTGTGGTGTTGAAATTTAGCTTTTTGGGAATAGTGTTTCAAGAAGGAAGAGAAAGACAAGGGAACAGGCAAGGCATGGAAGATGAGTCTTCAAGAATAAGGACGCACAGAAACTAGAACCACTAACTTACCTCAAAGGCTTTGATGCTCTTATTAAAAAAAGCTTTAAAGGACCATATTATTGGTAAATGCTTCCAAAACAACAGTTTATGATTCTCTGCTGATGTAAGTTATGTGTAAACAAAAAGCTCTACAGTTTAATTAGTGGTACACCAAAATAAGAACTGTACATTAGTCAGAATAACATAAACCATAATGGTTACCTTGTAATTTTCATTTCCAAAAGCCTTGATTGAATCTACAGCTTCAATCCACCAAGAAAGTTCATTAGGATTCCCATTGAGGTCAGCAGGCCAATCTGGATAAGTGTCACCATCCTTGAAGAAATTAGATACTCCATCGTTAGCTCCCTCAGGGATCTCTCCACAATCTTGAATCATCACATCAACAGTAGGGCGATCACCATCGTCAGTCATGACATGCTCAATTGAACGAACAACTCCCATTCCTTTAACTACCTTTCCAAATACAACGTGCTTTCCATCCAAATGAGATGTCCGAGTTGTTGTTATGAAGAACTGTGATCCATTTGTATTGGGGCCAGCATTAGCCATAGACAGCATTCCTTTCCTTTCATGCTTAATGTCAAAATTCTCATCCTCAAATTTCAGACCATATATAGATTCTCCCCCTGTACCATCTCCTGCAGAGATATCTCCACCTTGCACCATAAAACCTTTGATAACACGATGAAAACAACATCCCTGAAATAAACATCATATATTAGTATATTCAACCAAAAAATAGATAATATGCATTCCCAAAGGCTCATACAACTACTTCCATGAAAATAAAGAGGTAGAGCTAGTTTATAGAATGCAAATCATTTCTTCTACGATAGGTTGCATTCCAAAAGGCCATTTTTACTACTCAATTGTAGTATTAGGCAATCAAAAGGAACTCCTGTCTCTAGTAGGAATTAAATAACAAACTAATGTGAAGTTCAACAATCAGAAAGTACCTCAGGTATGTAATGAAAAAGAAATTACACATCTGGAAGTAGTTAAGTCCTTCTTAGAAAATTATTTTTCTCCCTTTAGTAAAAGAACAAAAAAGTTCCAGAGCAACTGGACTTCAAGATAAAGAAATAAAGAAAAAAGAAAATTTTCATAAACTTCAAGGAAATATCCACAATCAGAAGGTAGTGAATAGAGTCAGGTTACTGTTCCTTACAATCAAGAACAACACAAGAAAGCAACTTGTCCCATATCAAGATTTCCATCAGCCAAAGTCAACAACACAAGAAAGCAACTAAAAAACAATAGACTTATTACTACAAAACACTCTCAAAAACCGAAAAACAAAACAACAATTAAAGGAAAATTGAGACAGAACCAAAAGTACTCAGTCAAGATTTCTAGCCTCAATCAGAAGGTAGTGATATGAGAATCAACTCGTCCATTGCTACTCCTCTAAACAGAAAGACAACAGCCTTTCCAAAATCAAAAGATATCAACTTGTCCCTATTCAAGATCTCTTAATATCAAACGTTTCAAAGTGAAATAGTCAACAATCAATCAGATAGAGCAGAAATGTCCCACAACTAAAAGACCGCAATGCCTTTGAACAAAGAACGAACACAGACTTGCAACTAAAACCAATGTCAAACAACCCAAAAAACCAAAAAATAAAAGAAAATTACGAAAGATAAAAAAATTACCGATTTTCAAGGATGCCATGAACTTATCACCAACAAATCAAAGAAACAACTTGAGCACGTAAACACTCGCAAAACTCAACACTAAACTCATAAAAGATACAAAAACGAGTACATGACGATGCAGAAATGGCAAAAAGATTCAATCTTTACATATGCATGAGACCTTATAATGGAGGGGCACACCAGTGTTGGGTCCAATGCCTTTCTCTCCGGTGCAAAGAGACCTGAAATTCTCAGAAGTCTTTGGAACGACATCGTTAAAGAGTTCCACCACCACTCTACCTTCAAGCTCTCCTCCAATACTGATGTCCAAGTAGCACTTTGGCCTTCCCATCTTTGTCTCTCTGGCTCCCTTGCTCTGTCTCTTTCTGTGTTAAAGAGTTTCTAAAGTGCCTCTAGAGGCTTAAAACCCTAGTGCCACCCCATTCTTATTTATATCTTAAACTGGTAGAAATGGATTATATTTAACCCAAAAAAAAAAAAAGGACAGCTTTGAAGAGAGTTTGTTTTCCTTTTGTCTTACTGGTTTCTCTCTTATAGGGGGACAAGACAACATTTCATGCTTTCAACAAACGTTTAGCACCGTTTGGTTTCTTTGCTATGATGCCCCTAACATTTTAGTATATTGAAAACTTAGCCCAATCCTTTTCTCACTTTGAGCAAGTTATTTTTGTTTTAGTGTTTATTTTTTCGCTTCTATCTCACAATCATCTTTGCTATAGACTCACCTGATAAATTTTATAAACTAATTAATTTTTATAAATTAAAATTAATTAATTTTTATTTAATAATCTGTCTTTTATTAATTTATTATTATTATTTTTCTACTTATTACTATTATTATCATCATTTTTATCCTCATTGTTATTAGTATTTTATTTTTATTTTTACTTTCTTTTTTATTTATTTACTTTATTTCAATTTGATATATTATTTTATATTTCCTGCTGGTCATTCGAAAACAATCTATCTGCTAATTTAGCATAATGTTGTATACATACCACATTAAACCTCTCCATACTTCACATTCAACGGAAATTTTTACTAGAGAGTTGTAGTTGTTATTACAGTCTCTCTTTTCAATTAACTTTAAATTAAGGACATGTTTCTTCAATTTTATATTATTTAATATTTAATTAATTTTATAACAGTCTAATATGACTTAATCTTTTTATCTTATCGATCTAACTTTTAATTTAGTTTTTAAAACATGGGACAAGACAATAGATTCTATCCAAATCAACACATCAAATCATCTGTTTCAGTTACTCTGTTTCAACTCTGTTCTATTAAATCTCACTCATATATTCATGTAGGGCTCACATAAATATGTAGATAAAATTTAATAAAACATGATAGAAAACCATGACCGAAACTAGGGGTGAGCATTATTGGGGCTGGCCCGATTACCCGGCCAGACTCGAATTAATTTGGGTAAGGAAATTCTAAAGTTCGGGTAATTCGGGCCCGCCCGGGTATTACCTGAATTATTTTTGGGCCGGGACGGGTAAGGGGAAAAAATTTCAGGCCTGCCCGATTGCCCGAATTAGGTTTTAAAAAATTGTGAAATAGAATAATTAGGATAATTCGGGTAAATCGGGCTAGGTAAATAAATAATTCAGGTAAATTGGGTCAGGTAAGTTTGAGTTCGAGTCGGGTAAGGGAAAAAATTTCGGGTAATTTGAGCCGGGCCCGAACAATAAAAATTAGGCCCGAATTACCCGAATGTTCATCCCTAACCGAAACAGAAAATCTAATCCCCCGAATAAGAGTTACTTTTATTTCCTAGTTTTTTTCCAAATTTTTATTCAAATAAACAAAATGCAATAAGTCAAACTAAGTTGAACATGAGTCATGATTGCAAACCAACGAAATTAATGGTGACCCTATGTAGTGCTTCGATTGAAATGGAAAAATAATCATGCAAAGACATTTGAGAGATAATATTTCTAAATATTATACAAACAAAATATTGTATTTAATAGTTTGATTTATAAAAATTTAGACACTCAAATAAAAGTTTAAAAAATTCTTAATACTAATATTAAAAAATTAACACTTTTTAATTCAAAATTAAATATTTTGGAAACCAAGTTTACATGAAGCTTCAAATTTCAACCTTTAGATGATTCATAGCAAGTATCTCAGCAAAAGGCACACTGTTGCCAATTGGGCATATACATAAAATAGGGATGGAATCCTCTGTTTAATATTATAGTCTCTTATTTTATCTTATAAATCTCAGCCATTTATTTAAGTAAGTCCCGCTTTTATTTACGCGGAATCTACATAAATAAATAATTAAAATTTATTGAACAGAATAAAATATCATAATATTAAGTAGAAGGTCTAAATTCTATAAAATAAGAAGAAAATACAAAAAGTTGGAGATCCGATGACTACTTCCATTTACAATGCAATAATACTGATGGTAATGGCAAGACTTAAAGGGCCTAAAAGGGCTATTTTCTTTTGGTACAGTAACACCACTATCTCCTTTTGCTTTCGTATATAAGTCAACCAAAATAGGGTTTCCATTGTCAAAGTCTAGAGTTGGCCACCTAACTAATGAAACAAATTGCAGCCAATTAGAGAGGATTAGCATGGATACATGAGTGTACATACATATTGTTTTTCTTGGGATTCCCACCTAAATATCTATTGTTGTTTTTAAGATATGAAATTATTATATAATTTAAGAAAATTATAAAAAAACTTAATCTTGATAATTTTTTAGAAAAATTTATTCTCTTAAATTTCAATTAAAACATGCGCTAAATAAATATCACACGTCAATTATAAAATTATGTAACACAGATATTAAAATTGAAATAAATTAACAAAAGTCAACTCAAACTATAACAACAGTAATTCAATGAAGGTATCGCTAATACGCTAAGTTTAGAGAGATTCAGTAACACGTATTTTTATCCTTAATTAGTAGAGAGATTATTTTCGATAGACCCATATATGTGCATATACATATTAAAATAATAAATTAGTAATAATTTAAAATAAAATAAAAATAGACATAAAAGATAAATAATAAAATAAAATAAAAATAGTAAGTATAAATAAAAATATATAAATAAGTAATAAAATAAATAATACAATGTAAAAAGTAAAAGATAAAAGATAAATTAGTAAATAAATACACAAACTAAAAAGAATACAAGTATAAAAATAAATTAAATAAGTCATTACAAACAAATATTTAGGTTAATTAAATAATTAGGAAAGAAGTACTATATATTAAAAATTTAAACTAAAATTCAACAAATAAGAGTCGAAGAAAAATGCTTAAACGACATAATTGAATGAGAAGGACTTCTCGAGTTTAATTAATTTAGCCTAAATTTAATAATAAGTTGGATCGTTATTTCAATGACTTAATGGTGTCCATATTATTATTTTTTAGCCAAAATATCAGATAAGAGATTTTTTATAAAATTAAAAAAATAAATAGAAAAAAAATTAAGAGATTTTTTGAAGTGTCTATTATCTTTATTTTTGTAAGTATGTATAAATTTTAAGCAAAAGAAAAAAGGCATTTAAGAAAATAAAAATTTAGTGGCCTAGTTATTGGAGTTGCTTGGCCCATGTAAGTGGCTGGATTAAGGCTCCTAACAAGTTTGGTGGATCACATTTCCAGGAGGAACCCAAAACACACACAAAACATTCTTAAACGCTTCTGTCCAAAAGGTTTAAACAAACTCTTACTAACAAGTACTTTTGTTCTTACTAGATTTGACTGACAAGATTAAACAGTTATTCTGTACTGATTCAGACAAAAGCTGCCCTAACCCCATTTCTAGTACCAGCTGATAATGAAATGGTTATGTTTTTTTTTAGCCCACCAAATGTTGTAGAAGGGTTCTAACCGTAAGAAGGTGCTTTTAAGTTATCTATTTTTAGATTAATCTTTGCACACATCGGCTAAATTTGTAAGGAGTAAAGTGCTGGCCAAACAAATTTTATAAAGCAAGGAAAGCAAAGCAATAAAAAAGATTTGGTTCCGACTCAAGTCTAGAATGAAATTAAATTTTCTATAAGGTTATTTATTAAAAAAATTC
>JANVCL010000002.1:18340443-18365206 GCA_026546855.1 Erythroxylum incrassatum | reverse complement strand
GGCCTAATCTATTAGGCATTGAATAAATATATGTGGATATATTTATTGGGCTAGATTGAATTAAGTTGTCGGGCTTTATTATATGAGATATAATGGGCCAAAACTTATTGGGCTTCAATGGGATTAGGTTTTCTCTATAAATAGAGAAGCTTAGGTCTCATTAAAAAAAGAAGACATAATAAGTTACACGAAACCCTAGCCACTATCTAAGAGGAAAATCGTGCGGCATTCGGAAAGAGTTTCAGGACGTGCAGCCCGGATTGTGCATACTCATGTGGATACCGGTAGAGGGCATTCGCGTTAGCAGTGTCTTGGAAAAAAGAAGCAACCTATCCACGACAATAAGGTATTTTCATACATCTTTGGTATTTTCGATTATCCTTCATGTTGTTGTATGGTCTTTTTCCGTAGTGTATTGTGAATACTCGAACCGTACGCATTCCAACACTATCATTGTTACAACTTTGGGTCTCTCCTTTGTTCTTGTATAGAGGAATTAACATACTAAATCTCCACTCCTCTAGCATTTTGACCAATTTAAGGATCATTATTAAAAATCTTGACTATCCAAGTAAGACCCTCTTTGCCTAGGCTCTTTCACACCTCTATAGATAGATCATTAGGCCCTTCTATTCTTCCACATTTTATCTCTCTCAAAGCTCTTTTAATTTCTTTCCTTGTAATCTGTCAACAACAACAAAAAATTACGATACCTCTTAAACATCCTAAGATCGCCTAAAGAGATGTTGTCATATATGTTTTTATTAAAAAAGTTATAGAAGTATTTATGTCATCTTCTCTTGATGTTATTTTCAGCCACGAGTACCCACCCTACTTTATCTTTTATGTAACAAACTTGATCAATGTCTCTCACTTTTCGTTCTCTAACTCTCGTCAGCTTAAAAATATTATTTTCTCCATCTTTAGTTTTCAATCGTTGGTATAATTTCTCGTAAGCTCTGTTTTTAGCTTTTGAGATTAAAGAGAAATTTTTTGAAGTTAGACCTGTACGATCTTTGCCTTTTATTAAATCTATTTATTTGTACTACAAAATAGTGTACAAATAATTTGTATGAATTTTTAGCATTTCATATGTGTAATGTGTACTCTTATTTTTATATGGATATTTTGCATTTTATTCATGCAACTTTAAGTTTCTTTGGATGGATACTTGTTGTAATGAAATGTTACAGTTTTCATTATAATAAAGTTACTCGCTTTTTATATTGACAATCCTCACTTATTACATGCATATATCAACAATAAAATAAAAAATTAGCAAAATATATGTAATGACTCTATTTATTGACTTTTGTATTTGGTGGTACTGATAATGATAATAGCAAAATAGCAAAGTCTATTTATGATATGAATAATGGGTATGAATTAGCACTTTACATGAACATTCATAATACATTAAAAACTCTTGATGATAACCATATTGAACAAAAGTGGACGTAACTCCAACACTTTAATACACCTTTCAATACAATATTGACCAAAGTAAATATTATATAATTAATTATTTTCCTCTCCTTTTTCATATGTTATATCTAAATAATCATATTAATACAATAAATATAATAGCACTCTTAACATGCAGCATACTTTTAAGTTTTTTTAAATTTTTATCTTTTATTTAAGATCTCTATATTTTTGTGCATTCTTTTTACCCTTTTTTAAAAGTTGGTTTATGGAGAGATTTTTCTACTTTACTTTTTCTTTTACTAAATTAATTTGTTGACAATGGGGTGATATAATTTTTCTTTACTTTTTAAACTTTACCTTCATACTCTTCCATATAATTAAATAGTAACTAAATTACAACTTTTCCCTTCCTTAAGTTTATGCTTAATTTATTAACAAAAACTACAATCTTGTTTGTTTTCTTCTAATTCTTGCTTCTATAAAATATCATACATTGATTTTGATTTATCCATAATTTATACATATAAATTTAATTTTGTGATATTTTACTATCACACATTGATAATTAAAAGATACAAAAAAAAAACCGAGCATGAGTTTGGGAAAAATTTGGGAAAGTATATATATATATATATAGTATTAGGTAGCTTTGATAACATGTTATCTTTTCAATTATATATCTATCTATATATATATACATTTGAGTAAAGAACATCTCTCTAAAAAACAAAAAAGAGGAGCCTCCTTTCTTCCAAGAAGCTCTAGGGTGGAAAGAGGATTGAGTTTAGTTCGTTCTTTTGAAATTGAAAGAATCAAAGGAAGCGCTTTTATTTAGCTATATATAATTGAAAAGATAACATTTATGAAAGCTACCAAGTATTAGTAATATTTTTAATATTGGGATAAATGTATATGTACTTTTTAAAAATTAGTATTATTTAATATAAAATAAATATTAATATATTTTTAAAAATTGTTTAAAATTAGAATATTTGAAATAATTTAACTAAAACCTTTTATAGAGTTTATTCTTTAATAAAGCTTTATTTGTCAAAAGAAATATTAAAAATTTAACTATTTTGACAAAATTTTGAAATAGTTTTGTAATTTGTCAAATTTACAAGAGACCCGATATGTTGAATGTAGTAATTACAGTTTTTTAATAAATTTTATTACAACGTTTGAGAAACGGCAAAAAGAGCAATTTGATCTCTAATATTTACACTAAATTTTGATTTATTTCTTAATATTTTAGTGTGTTTAAAATAAATCCTATTCCTTGCAAAATGTTTAAAATAAATTTTAATGTTTAAAAAATGTTCAAAATCACTCTTGATTATGCGAAATTATTCACAAAGTTTAGCCTTTATTAAAGAACTTGTATTAAAGGCTTTCTTCTACATACTAAAAGCTTTAGTATAAACGATAGAGAATAAATTGATATTGGCCAAAATCATATTTGATTCCAGCTGGCCCATGTGTTCCAAACTTCTCATCAGTCAACCTTTACAAGACCAAACTCTGAACTACTACTAAAAGCGAAGCAGAGAACGGATCGATACAGTTGATATACCACTACTGGAGTGAAGCACTCAACAAACGTCCAATCTTTGATTGAAAATGGATATGGGTTTTTCTCTGGAAGCACTAATTCCCTCCCTGAGCTCTGTAAGTATGCTATCTTTATTTAATCACTCGATCGTTCTCAAGTAAAGCTTATACATTTATACAACACCGGACATTCAACTGATATTTTGCGTGTGTTTTTTTGGTCACTGGACCATTTCGTAGGTTGCTGTTTTGGTTGTATACTTCTGTTACCTGGCAATTGCTGGATCTATACTTCCTGGAAAAGTTGTCCCTGGGGTGGTTTTACAAGACGGTTCTCGTCTTCATTATAGATGCAATGGTTCGTTGTATAATGTAGCATTCATTTGTTTGCGTTCCAATCTCTCCCAATCTCTCTGTCTGGTTCTATTTAAATGGACTTGCTGTTTGTAAGTACTGTGGTTTTTGTTGTTTGTACAACAGGGTTCTTATCCCTGCTATCGCTGATTGCCCTTCTTGGAATTGGTGTTAAGATGGACTTGATATCAGCCACAGTGAGTATTTTCAAATTTTTACTGAATCACGGAGATTGAAGATTCAGCAGATATAAAACAGGTTGGATTTGCTTTTGTTACTGTGTCCATGATTGGAAATTCATTAACTCTCAGGTGATATCAGGGAGAGGACTGGAGCTGCTATCAACAACTTTTTTCTTCAGTTCTCTTGTAAGTCACAATCAAATGTCAATTAGGAATTCTTGGTGTATGGCATTTTTTTAAAAACACTATATCCTGCGAACTTCTTATCTGATTTCTTCTCTTGGGAACAACTCTTTTTGCCTTAGCAGCTAAATTCCTTCTTCAGGCCTATCTTGACTATTAGTGTTAATAATGATAAAAGAGGAATATAGAGTGCTTAATGGATTATTGTATCTTCCCCTTGTTTGTTGGTCCTGTTATTCTCGTCCATCATAAACCACTTCAACATTGTGTGATGTCAATCATGGAAGTCCTCAGCCTTGCAAATGCAAAGAGTGATCATAGCATTTTACCGCAATTAAAACGAAATATAACTCAAAAAGATATATCATTCATAGTTTGTGGCTTGATGTTGTTTTCTGAATGATCTCTTATGACAAAGAAACATAGATCAAGTTTCAGACACCGAATCTGTGATAGGTGTGACATCCTATCAACTGTTATCTGAGATCAATGTGATGAGACTAGACCTTGATTGTGTGATCAGTCAATGACTAAAACGTTTTAACTTCATCTGTATGGAATTCTTCTTATTCAATGTTCACCTATTTAGGGTTTTCCCCATTCTTTTTTCATGACATATACATAAGCTTCTGATAGTTTCACTTGACGAATACAAATGCATGTTTTTAATTGCTGTCAACATTTTAGCTTCTCCTAATTTGCAGTGTTGGTTCCTTTTTTCACAAGTTATTTTGTTTTTCCTTTCTTAATCTAGGTGACATTAGCACTCTATGTTTTTGGCCACAATTCAAAACGTAACAGTTCTTCCCTCAAACCTCACATTACAGGAAATCTGATACACGACTGGTAATTCATACAATTTCCTTTATCCTATGTCCATTAAAGAAGTGTACCTCCATCTCTCCTGTCAAGCCTTCATGTTTCTGACATTTAGATAAAAATGATGTGCATTTTAATATTAGTGGTTAGGGGAAGTGTGTTTTTTGAGGAGGAAGACTAGTCAAAATATTACAATTATCTCTTTCATCTGATTATATTTTGAACTCTACACTTGGAGACATAATTTGATATAAACATGCATGGTCAATTTAAATTCTTTGGCATGCTGAATTTATGCGTATACAAACTAAAACCAATCTTTTTATGCAGTCAATTTACTCAAAGTAGCATTATCTGCAATGTCTACAAGTTGTTGCATTTGATGATATCATCTGGACACTAACAACAATTTATCTGTGAAAATATAGAATTTCATCGGCTATGCTATCTCTTGCATTCCTTCCAAAATGCTGTTTTGATTGGTAATCTTGATGTACTATGATATTTGTGATTCAATAGGTGGTTCGGGATACAGCTCAATCCCCAGTTTTTGGGTGTTGATCTCAAGTATGTGATCTCATCTCCAATTATTTGCATGTTTTTCTTTTGACGTGACTTAGCAAAAAATTATTGATCCATACAATGCAATTCTGTGATAACAATTTCTGATTTTTGTAATATAATTGTTAACTTGTGTTTTTTATCTATAACTGCAAATGCTTCTCGTATCTTAAGGAATCTTTTGTTTAGCAATTCAGGACCATTTCTTATCTCATCACTGGAGCTCCTCATGACTATAATTCAATCTTTAAAAGGTCTTAGTTTTCTTGGTATCACATGGAAAGAATGGTTTATTATATGCAATCATTTTTCATTGATTTTAACATGTTGGATCTACTGAAATAAGGAGGTTTAGAACTCTGATATGCTAACCAAGATGGTTTTCTGTTCTGTAGATTCTTCTTTGTTAGAGCTGGAATGATGGGTTGGCTGTTCATCAACCTATCAATTCTTGCAAAAAGTATTGCAGATGGCAACTTGAGTCATTCAATGATTCTGTACCAACTATTTTGTGCGGTAATATGAGTATGCTTGCAGGTATCTTGTTTTTTATTCTCATGCCATCCCAGATATGATTCTGACTGATATTATCTTTGCATCCCTGTTAGATATACATTCTGGACTACTTTTTCTATGAGGAATACATGACCTCTACGTAAGTACATGATGTATATCTTTCTAGCATTATTGGTTTGAATTATTCCTCTATTATTTCATGCCTCGGACCTCTAATCAACAGAAGATAAGAATGGAAATCTTGGTTCATGTTTGGAGTTTGAATTTGTCCATGCGTTATTGGAATTAAAATTTTTATCAACAGTAGGTGAAAACTCTTGCATATGTCTTCTTAGGTATAGCACCAAAATGAAATCTATTAGAGCGACCTGCTGTACACAGTAAAGTAGTGAAATTGGAAAAGCAAATACCACGTTTCAAACAAATTTTCAGAGATCCTATTGCACTAAGTCATGCTAAAATCTTTCCTAAGATCATCCAAAGTGTCACTGATTGCTGGACCTTTTGCCAATATGGTTTGATCCAAAGTCTGTCATGACTTCTGAAGATATGATTTAGGACCTCCCTAACATGAAATTTGTTAACTTTAAGGCACCCAAGAGAAAATGAATTGGGTGACTCAAATTAAAACCTACTCAATGACAATTTATCAAACACCTTATGTGCAAATAGAAGAACACTAAATAATCTTGAACGTAATGAAAAAGCACCAACTATTCTCAAAATTAGTTTGGAACCTGGTATATATTGTTGTTAAACTAGAGACACAATAAATGCAATGTTTAAATATTATTGTACTTTTTAAGCTAGTAGGCTTGCTGTCTTAGGTTCCATTTGATATAGTGAAGCAATCAATCATACAAGCAAGATATGTATAGCAAATGAAGTAACAATTACTCAACAACATTATAAACTATTTAATAGATAAGGGAAGAGAGAAACAATTATTGTTTATAGTGGTTTAATTCTCTTTAACCTATGTCCACTATTCAAATTCCACTCAAGATTTCGAATCCACCATGACACTTTTTATGCTAGATGAAGAGGAATTGGTACAACTAGAGATGGCAATGGACTTGGCTCGAGTCTAGTCCGAAATTTTTTATTGGCTTGAAACCCGATCAGGTTAGAAATAGTTGGTCGAGCCTGAACTTAATCAGGCTTCGATAGGCTCAAAAATTATTATTCATCAATATACAAAACAATGTCTTTTTGTATGTGAAAGAATTTTGGACTTCGGGTTAGGCTTGAGCTCCTGAGTTTGAACCCGTTTTGAAGCCTAGGTAGGCTGGATTGGGCTTAGGCACTTTTGCCATCCTTAGGTACAATTCACCTTTTTCAAGATTCCAAGACAAATTTTGCAATTTTTTTAGAACTCTCTCTAATACACTCCTAAGCCTCACACCGTTTAGATAATCTCAAGAATACATTAAACTCAATAAAACAATCGTTTTTTTTACTCTAGAAAATAAACCTCAATGTGCACACAAACTTTGATTTTTCTAATAGCGCTTGTAATCTTTGTTTGCTCTTATTTATTCTCTCACTTGTCTCTCTTTTTTTCATGAGATGTTTATTAGACTTGTTTTCAACCTTATAATGGGGCACGATATGACTGTAGCTTAAAAGGCAAAGCTCGGTTTAGTCAACTGAATCTCTGTTCATAGTTACACTATTTGGTCAATCAAACACAGAAGGTGTCTTCTAGACTTTTGTAACCCCTTAGCTTTCCAACGTCTCTTGAATCTCCCCAATCCAACATTCATAGAGAAAGTTATGATTAATAGACTACAATAACATTCTTCAATGTTACCCTCCTGATTTGCTTCAAAACTTTGGAGCAACACTTGATTCACTTCAAGAAATTGTGCAAAACTTGAATCACGTTTCCAACTCTTGAATCATCTCTTTCATGATTTGTTCATCCAGTTCAAGTTTCCAGCATTAATACTAAGGCTCTCCAGAAGTTGTGTCTTATAACATTACTTTCCAATGTTACATATCATCACTTAGATAAATTCATTAATATTGCACTGTTTTGTTATTATTAACCATGCATTTAAGCCTACTTGGTTCAACAAAATATATCATTGACTGAAAATTCCAACATACTACTATTAGCTTATGCCTTAAATCTATTGTTTGCATATCTTGTAAGGTACACTACATATGCTTCAAAGCTTGGGCTCTATTTAAAGCATATATTTGATTTCATAAGAATTATTGGTAAAGCTGGATATTGTTTCCTGCTTCTTTTTGCTTTTGTTGGTAAAGGATTGGTTATATGTTCTTCTTTAACTTGTCTATTCTATTTGATAGTTGGGACATAATTGCAGAGAGATTGGGCTTCATGTTGGTATTTGGGGATCTGGTCTGGATTCCTTTCACTTTTAGCATCCAGGTATCTAATCATGAATTTGGCTAATGACTGTTATCAAGGAACTTTATGGGTTTAAAGAGGCTTTTTTTCCTAATAGAAACAATAGTTTTGGAATGAGGAGCTCTTCTGGAAATTGTTTGAAATTGATTACAAATAGAAAAAAAGGTAGTTTCATAACATGAGTGTTTTGTATTGCATTGAATCACCCTACGATCCAACTAAACCCAAGGGTAATTTATAAGTTACTCAAGTACAAAATCAGGTCACAGAACATATTAAAGGTATTACCTAGCCTGAGGCAGGGAATATACTTCCAATATTGCCTGATATACATTTGGGGTTAATTATTTTTCTTGACAGAAACAATAAATTGGAATTGTATCTTGTGAAATTGCTTAAACTGTAATGGCCAAATTTTGCATCAATCACAGAGGTTCAGTTATCCAAATGAGAAAAAGGCAAACTCAGATGATGTTTGTTCACAAATTTTTCTTGTTCTATAAAGGCAAAGTTGCTTGCTTTGACAATGACAGCCTAGGCAGTCTGAAATTGTCTTCTAAAATATTCCACACAATTTGTTTATATTTTTTAGTACTCTGTTTTGCTTCTCACGAACTTTCTTAAGCTTAAAAATGATTTTGCAAACCTGCATCAGTTTGTCTTTTCCTTACAGACCTGGATCTTTGTAGGGTTGGTGGCTTTTGGCTAACCAGGTGGAATTAACAAAAGCTGCTATCGTGGTGAATTGCCTTGTTTTCCTAATTGGGTAACTTTCAGATTCTAAACATTACTCAATGGCTTCAACTTGACTTGTTTTAAAATCATAAACAAAAACTGCACGTGTGTAATGTGGCAGGTATGTGGTGTTTAGAGGAGCTAACAAGCAGAAGCATATCTTCAAGAAAGACCCTAAAGCGCCTATATGGGGTAAACCACCCAAGGTTATTGGAGGGAAGTTGCTTGCTTCTGGTTATTGGTAAGATTCCATTATGATTACATTTCTTAGCTATAAATTTGTCTTATTGTCATCAATATAATTACAAATACTGCTTATGAAGCTTATAAGAAATTGCTGCTAGACAAGTTGACTGTTTCTTTGAATAACACATGCCCTATTGTCAAATATGGCTTAGCAGATTGTTATGATCCTGAACGAAACGCCACCCGCCCCTTGCCACATATTCCTTGACATAGCTTTCTGCTGCCACACCTGCACGATAATGAGATTGTTAGCCTTGTGTTTCATTTAAATCCTAAATGAATTATGTTTACATTAGTAGTTAAGATATCTTTTCTTGAAGAAAAAGGCATCTGTAGCCACTGCTACAACACTCAATGACCTTTAACCCATAGTCCCTGAAGAAGTGGACAGAAATAGATCATTGTGGTGGGAGGTTGCATGTGGGATTTATAACCTTTAACCCTTTTGGCAAAGTTAGGTCTCACAAAGCCTAAATATGAAGAATTCATCAAGTCTTTCTCATGGATTTTTGTTAAGCGTAATGTTTATGAGATGCTTCAGCTCTTATGTATATGTTTGACGTTTTGTTGATTTTGTTGAAGGGGCGTTGCAAGACATTGTAATTACCTTGGAGACTTGTTACTCGCGTTGTCCTTTAGTCTACCTTGTGGGTTTAGGTAATCATCCAAGTTATTTTACTCCTATACACGCCCTTATATTTGTGCACATCAAAATTAAAAGCCTTTGGGATCAACCCTTTTTGCAGCTCAATTGTTCCATACTTCTATCCAATTTACCTCCTTATTCTGCTAATATGGAGAGAAAGAAGAGACGAGGCCCGATGTGCAGAAAAATACAAAGACATATGGGCTGAGTACCGCAGGCTTGTTCCGTGGAGGATATTGCCATACTTATATTAATAACAGGCAATTTTCAAACAGCTGACGAAATTTTCAAAAGCATCGTCGTCATTTTCGGTTGTATGCAATTTGTATTTTCTTTGATTCGGTGTTTTGTGGTTAACTTTACATAGGACGCAGCTGCTTGTGTAAGACGAGGAAGCAAAATGTCGTACCATTTCCAAGACCCAAATCCTAATCAAACATATGTTAAATATATATCTAATTATCAATCCTTTTTTAATTTAACTTTTCTAACTGTGGTCCAGCTCTTGACATTTACTTGGCAGAGGTTATCTGGGTCAAAAGACTTATCGATTACTTTGGTATGTGTTCTAGTCAAAAATGCCGACAAATATCAGTACGAGAGACGGTGGTGGTGGGTCTCTTGTCAACATTTTGTCTGTCTCTTCTACGCTCTTCGAAAATGCCGACAAATATGAGTACGAGAGATGGTGGTGGTGGGTCTGTTGTCAACATTTTGTCTGTCTCATCTACGCTGTTCTAGTTGCTTTCTACAATAGATGAAAAGGAAAGATGGCGACTTGGTTACATCATCCTCCCTCCTAGTGAACGATTTTTAAGCAATAAAGTCCAAAAGATCTGTAAGTTTATTCAATTAATAATAAATTACTTAAATAATAAAAATGACTTGCGACAACAATAAAAAATTCACTAAATCACAAATGGTAAGATACAATCAATAAAGCTTTAGAGTTTACTCAAGAATACTTTGCAAGACAAGTATAATTGATCTCTCTTTTTAGCTCTCTCTTTTTCTATATAATATATATATATTAGTTAAGAGTGATATTGATATATATATTAGAAATACCCCTAACTAACCTTAGATATCAAACTTTAAAAAAGTTATAGTTGATAAATGCTATTTGGACTATAAAACTTTTTTATTATCATATATTTCTATCTCATGCAACTTCTGTCTCTTAAACTTATCTCTAAATGTCAAAAGGATAAGATTTTATGCTACACACAGTCACATATATAGTCGTGTACAGTAACTATATTTGAGGTTTAAAACTTGATTTTACGAAGATACACATTCACAATGAGTTACACAATCAGCAGATACGACTGTATACTATACTTACACAACTATATTTGACTCTACACGACTGTGTCTAATCTGGATGCCTTGCCTTTCAACTTTTATATGGGTACAAAATTGTACACAGTAATGCACAAAGTTATGTTCTTAGTTGACATGGGTGTGTGCCTCCTAGACACGGACGTGTACACTATAAACAACTTCAACTCATCGATTTCTACATCAAATCTGCCCAAACTTCATTCCTTTTGATCCATGAATATAACTAACACTTTCATAGTCCATATTTAATGGTATTAAACAATCACAAGTTTATAAAATGTGGCTAGACCCATAACAATCTCTCCCTTTAGCCCATTTCGAAGGAGAAATTTACCAATTCATTAATCATTTGAAAGTTATCTCAGTGAGCTTACTACAAAGCTCAAACGTACTCTCATGAACTACCTTTGTTAACATATCGACACCATTATCTTGTCACTGTCAATCTTCTTCAAATTTTTGGTTGCTCCTCAACCACATTCTACAACTAATGAAGCCTCACATCAATGTGCTTAGTGCAAGAATGATACATGGAAACTTTTGCTTAAATATATAGAGCACTTTGATTGTCACAGAAAACCATGTACTCATCTTGTTTCACGTCTAATTCTTGGAAAAACTACTTTAACCAAAACATCTCCTTTCCAACTTCCATGGCTACAACATATTCCACCTTAGTAGTAAACAAAGTTATACACTTTTGTAATTTAGCTTGCTAAGAAACAACTCTCCCCTCAAATTTGAACAAAGTACCTAAGGTCAACTTTCTATTATCTAGATTACTAGTCACGTGCGCATGTGTGTGTCCTTCTAGAATTGGAAATATACTCACCAATCCAATAACATGTTTAATGTCTGGTCTAGTGCATATCATGACATGCATCAATGATTTGACAGTGGAGGTGTATGAAATAAAGGACATACATTCTTTCTCCTTTTCAGTGATAGGACAAGCTCTTTTGTTCAACTTGAAATGGTGTATTGACTGGCTTGGAATGCTTTATGTTGAACCTCTTATGCACCTGTTTAGTATATTTATACAACCATAACTTTTTAGCCTTCCTATCACGAATAATCTATGCCTAATTTTCTTTTTGTAAAACACAAAATTTTCATGTCAAAGGACTTGGGCAAGTCCTCCTTTAACCCGGAAATCATATCAACATCTTGTTTAACAAGAGAAGGATAATGTAGTTACCGCCATAAAATTTTCTAAATATGTAAAACGATTAGCTAAAGTTAGCTTAAATGCATTACTGGTTATAAATGAATCAAACTTCTTATACCATTGTCTTGGTGCCTGTTTGATCCCTTAAACACTCTTCTTCAACTTGCATACTAAATCCTCTTTCCCTTTGACTTTGAATCCTTTCGATTACTCCATGTAAATCTTCTCTTCCAAGTCACTATGTTAGAAATTATTCTTCACATCAAGCTACTTTTCTCAATTTCCAAACTAGCAACTAGTCCCAATATCGTGTGTATCAATGCTATCTTGGCTACTATAAAAAAATGTCGTTGAAATTGATACCCTTCTTTTATTATATCCCCTTCAGTACCAATCTCGATACTTTTGATTCACTAGCTTGCCACCATCTTGCTTGATCTTGAACACCTATTTTTGGGAAGCTTTAATAACTTATAAGTCTCATCTTCTTAAATGACTCCAATACCTCTTGCATTTCCTTGAGTGAAGAGTCTTTGTCTTTGAGTGACTTAGCTTCTTAGAAGTTCTCTGACTTACCAGGATTTAATTCAAACTCGGGTATCTTGTTGAAGGCCTCTTCACTCTAGTTGACCTTTGAAGTTGGACATCTTCCAACAATTGAGCTTATTCTCCCTTGCTCATAATGCTCATAGACCTCTTCTACATCATCCATAGGATATGTCTTATGAGACTATCACCATCAGATTGCCTTTAATTATTATGATTGTATGTTTGCCTTATTCACTCGTAGGTTGATTAATGGAAGTACAAATATGGGTAGAATCCATGGTAACAAACAACAAACTACTAGAAAAAAGTACTATCTTCTTTAATACGAACTGTACCAATCTTATGCTCGTAGAAGGTTACGTCCCTACTTATAATAACCATTCAATTTTTAGGATCATAAAGCCTATAACCATACTACTGGTCACAATATCTAACAAACACGCAAAGACTATTCTTTAAATCTAGTTTTGATCTATGTTTCGTTGACATGTTATTGAAAGCCCTACATGTGAACACCCTTAAATATGTATAAATTGAATCCTTCCCTTTCCAAACTCTCTCAGGAATGTCAAGCTCCAATGGAATAGAATAAGTTTTGTGGATCACATATATTGTAGTTCAAACCTCCTCACCTAAAAAGGACTTTGATAGTTTTGACATTTAGTGCATACACCAAACCTTCTCCATAATGGTTCTATTCATCCTCTCAATAACACCATTATGTTGTGGGCCACCAGGCTCTGTCTTCTTATATCTTATGCCATATCTCGCATACTATTCTTCAAATTTATTAGAGGTATACTTTCATCCATTATCGGTTTGAACACATTTCAACTTTCTCTCCGACTCCCTTTCTACCAGGGCATGAGACTTCTTAAGGGTCTTTAACACCAACCTTTCTGTTTTTAGTATAAAGACCTAAATCTTGCATATAACATCATTGATAAAAGTAACAGAGTATTTAATACCTTTTAAAGACTCTATTCCTATGGTACTATATAAGCCAGAGCGCACCAGTTCTAACTTCTCCTTCCTTCTATTAGACCTCTTATGGAAAGATACTCTATGTTGTATTCTAGCCATGCAATAATCACAAGGTTAAGAGAAATCAAATTCTTTACAGGGATAAGTGATTTTCCAGCTAACAACTTTATCCCCTTCTTACTAATGTGTCCTAAACTCTAGTGCCACAAATATAGTGAAGTATTTTCTTGAAATGCATGTACTTCTTCAGCACACACCTTCAAGTGTGACTTGTATAATGTGCAACACATCTATCATGATCAATTGTCAATGCTACTTTAGACAACTTCTACTTGCCATCTCCAAAAGTTTGTTGGCATTCCTCTTAGGCAAACATATTCACAGAAAATAAATTGAGATGCAAATCAAACATCTCTTAAGGTTAACATATACCCAACGTTGGTCTGAACTCAAAAGTCACTCATGCTGACAATTTTGGTAGAGCTTTGACTGACCATATTCACACTTCCAAAATCACCACTCCTGTAGTTGGTAAAATACTCCCTCTTTGGAACACAATGGTAAGATGCGTTGAATCGATAAACCAATCAAAATCTAAGTGACTAATATGAATACATTCACTAATCGCTCAAATCAATGACACTTCATCATTAGTTCTTGATACCGTTATTGCAGTGTTGTTGTTGCCTCTATCTTTCTGGTTATCTTGCTTCTTTCTGTCTCTCTTCTACTTGTAGCAGAACTTTTTATGTGACTAGGTTTGATGCAGTAGTGACACGTTCTAGTCTCTTTATCATCTCACAACTTTGACGTGTTCTTTGACTCACTTTACCCTTTGGGACCTCTACTCTGGCTTCTTTCTCTATTTTCTACCATAAGATTCTACACGTTATTGACACTAAATATCACATCATCTAGAGTATAGTTGTTGATAACCACAACTAAAGTTTCCCAACCATTTGACAAATAGCTAAACAGGAACAATGTTTGTAATTCATCAGTGTCAAGTTGTTGATAATGTCTTAAAAATCACTTAAATGCTCTAACACTAATTTTCCAATCTTTAACTTTAGATTCATCTTTTTAATTAAGAAGGCCTATATGAGTTGTATTCCTCTTATAAAGACCCTCTAACTTCTTCTACAGCTCGAAAGGACTCATCTCCTGGGGTATGTGATTAAATAGATTAACATCGATCCACTCTCTAATAATTTGCAAAGTCTTCTGCCTCATCTACTCTTATTCTTTATTTGTCATTTTCTTTGGTTTAGACAGGACATCATCTTTTACACTTTTTTCCATATCAATTGGATTATAAAGATCCTTACAATACAAAATATCTTCCATCATAGGTCTCTATATCAGAGTAGTTGTTTAATATTAAATCATACAACTATTGTCACTCTTTATACCTAAGGCTTTAATACCACTTGTTAGGGACTTCAAGCACTAACGCTCACAAGATCTTTAAGTTTACTAAACCAATAACAAACCACTCGAACAATAAAGATGTCTAAAAGATAACGAACACTTGATTTTAACTTTTGAAATCCTCCAATGTAGAGGTAAAAACTAGGGAACAAATTGATAATAAAATCCATGATAAGCTAAGAAGATCTCAAAGAGTGCCCGCTAGAAATCCAAAATATTTTAATTAAGTGACTTGATTTATGCATAATACATGGCTATTGAAATGTATGAGCCATACAAGTGTCATGAAGCTTTGAGGATTATTGGCAGTAAAGACTTGGTTTAAGTTGGTTGGATTATGTCCCAAGCTTGCTTGAGAATAGGTCATGAGATTATTATTTTTATTTTTTCCTTTTGAATAATCCAGTAGGACTCCCATTAATCAGAATTCCATAGGAAGCTGTAGAAATACATTAATTGATCCAATTAATAAATAAGGGGGGAAATTTCATTTCTTGCAACATCTTGAGTAAAAAACCCCAGTTAACACTATCAAAGGCTATATCAACTTTAATGGTGCAATTAGGAGGGCCTCTCTTACTAGTATAACCTTTTAGAAGTTCCTAAACCAGAAGAATATTGTCTCCAATATCTTTGCCAGCCAGAAAGGCCCCTTGATTATCACTGATGAGAAAGGGCAAAACCCCCCTCAGCCTATTGGCCATTATCTTAGCTATAATTTTATAGAGAAAGTTGGTGCACGATATCGGCCTGTAATTAGTCCATGAATTTGGGTTGGGGTGTTTAGGGATAAGACAAAGGAAAGTCTTATTGATTTCCTTTAGGAGTAAACCCTTGGAAAAGAATTCCTGCACTGCCTCTTTGATAATTCCTCCCACGCAAGGCCAAGTTTTCTGATAGAAAAAAGCCATTGAGGCCATCCAGGCCTGGGACTTTAGAGCCATTCATGCTAAAAACCACCTGGTCAATTTCCTGAGCAGTTACAGGTCTAGTAAGCCTGTGAGCTTCATGATCTGGGATTTTAGAAGTTACAAATTGGCTGAGATTGAAATCCCTCAATGTAGTGGAAGAATCTATCCCCAATAGTTTGCTGTAAAAAGAAAATGCATCTTTTGCTCCCTCTTCTTGACCAACAATCTCCCTTCCATCTTCAGTTATAATGGAGTGTATTATGTTAGTGTTCTTGGTGTGCTAGGGAATTAAAGAAAAATTGAGTGCATCTATCCCCCTCCTTTATCCAGGAGATCCTAGATCTCTGTCTCAGCAGAGAATGTTGGTTTTCCACAGCTTCCAGGTACTGTTTCAGAGCCGCCTTTTCAGCTAAAGCTAGGTGTGCATCCATAGGGTTGGCAGTCAAAGCCTATTGTAGAGAATAAAGCTTATCTCTAGAGATTTCAATCTCCCTAGTAATGTTCTTTCCTCTCTGCCCATTGAGGATCTTTAACTCCTGCTTTATGGCCTTAAGCTTTTGGAGACAAATGAATTGTTTTATCCCATAACAAGGAAAGTCCAAGCCTTTCTGTATAGCCTGATGAAAACCCTCCATATTAGCCAAAAAGTTATTAAATCTGAACGGGTACTGAGGTTTGAAGGATGAGAATAGATCCATAAGCTTGATAGGAGTGTGGTCCGAAATTCCCGGATTAAGGAATTTAGCGTAGCTGAGAGAGAAAGAGGAGAGCCAATCCCCATTAACCATAAGTAGGTCCAATTTCTTTCGAATATTCCAATGAGCACTCTGCTTGTTAGACCAAGTAAATTCATGCCCTATAGATCTTAGATCAACCAATTCAACATCCTGAATACAATCAAAAAGATCCGTAATGTAATTTCGCAAGTTGCAATTCCCGTCAGCCTCAGATCTTAACAGAATTGTATTGAAATCACCCCCCACCATCCACGGGGAACTTATAGAAGGTTTAACCCTTTGAAGAAAATTCCAAATATCTACTCTCTGAAAAGTAGTATTGAAGCCATATATAAAAGTAGCTATAATCCCTGTGTTTGCTAATTTGAATCAAATCTGGGTGTGCAAAAACTGTGAGTTAGACTCCAGCATCTCTAGCTTCACAAAAAGGTCATTATAGGCCATAATTATCCTCCCATAAGCATGGCATTGGTGATTGGAGATGAAGGACTAGTTACTGCCCAAACAGTTAAGCTTATTTAGGTTATCCTCCTTAATTTTTGTCTCTAACATACAAAACACCATCAGTTTCTCCTGCTTCACAAAATCCTTTAAAGCACAAAGCTTTGAAGGATTATTTATTCCTCTCACATTTCAGATAACTACTGACATAATTAGATAGTTTTCCCCTTGGAGCTTTTCCTACTGCTCCGAGTATTTTTCCTATTAGTGACTGGTTCATAAAGTTCCCCTTGAATTAGATCTGTTGGCCCCTCAAGTTGTGTAGAACTACCCTCCATCAAGTTGTCCCCCAAATAGGCTTCCATAAGGGTTTCAACAATAGGAGCTTCCTCCTCCCCTCCATCCTTCAAGCCAGGGATGCCCTCAGTTGTAGAGATTTCATTGTGTTTGCTAGTTACTGCTTCTTCCTCATGTTGAATGGTAGGTGAGCTGGTTGAGATTGCAAAATTAAAAGGAACCATCTCATGTTGCTCGACTTGTAGCTTATGCTTCTCCTTTTCCAGTAATGTTTCTGCCTCATTTTCCTCAATATGCTCAAGCCCCATCAATTCCCAATAGTCACCCTTGGTGAATAATTTACCTGTTGGTCTCCATGCCTTTCCTTGAGAATTAAGAGAAGGTTTCCATTGATAAGTAACCATCACCCGATCCTCTCGCAATGAATTTCCATCAGCCAAGCGAAGGATAGGAATACTATCCTTCAATTCCTAAGCAAAATCCATACTCACACATAATCTAGCGAATCCTACACATTTCCACAAAGCTGTATTTTCATCTATACAAATTGGTTTGCCCAAATAGCTAGCAAGCATGCTTAAGCCCTTAGTAGTCCAATATTCCAAAGGAATATTGTGGATGTTAATCCATAGAGGGATGTTCTTTGATCGAATTTTCTTAAGCTCCATTCCTGGTTGCCACATTTGGAGAAAAAGGGGTAATTGGGACACATGCCAAGGCCCCTCTTCAATGACCTTTTGGTCTTCCGATTTGGAAGAAAAGATGAAAATGATGTTATCCTCTTCTGAAAGCATGACTTCTTGAAGTCCCCTTCCATTCCAATTTCGCTTGGCCCATGCTTGAATAATCGAAAAAGCTGGCCTCTTTTTCATGAAAAAACCCACCAATGTAGCTTCCCAAGTTCGGGCTCCATGTTGCAATTCCTCCAAGCTAGGGGCCACCAAGATTCTGCCATCTTTCTCAATAGGAGGGCTGTAGACCAATGAAGAATCAAATTTATCTCCAACCACTTGTTTCCAAGTTCTCCTCACTCCAAGATCTGTTTTCCCATTGGCATTAGTAGCTCCTAGAGAGGCAGAAGAAACCTTGTTATGGGGCAAAGAAGGATGTGAGAGTGGAGGTGGGGGGGAGGAGCGTGATGGTCAGAGAGTGTGGGGATAGAGTTGGGAATAGGGAAAGGATTAGGGTTAGGGTTAGTGAGAGGTTTGGAGGTGGTGTTTTGGGGGGGTTGTAGGGGATTTTTGAGGTAAGGACAGAGGAGGGAAATCAGAATCCATTAGGGGATAAGCTAATCAAAGTTGAATGAAATTGCAAGAAGTGAAGTGAAAAGAGGAGAAGGTGCAAATGCAGGCGATGGCAGGAAGGAGGGCAGAGACTAGCAAGGAGAAGAGAGGAAGATAACAAGAGGATAGGGGCTAGAATGTGTGGAAGAAAGGAGGAAGGCTTGTCGGGAGCTACATTGCCTGAGAGAGTTGGCGACCGATCCCCATAGAGTTGACATAATTCAATAGGTGATTTCATATCAATTTATTCATTTTGAAATCGAAATGGGATCTGAAAGTTTGAAGATCACTTTCATGTATAGTTATAACCTTGATTTCTAAAGAAGAGCACTGTGGAATGATTTAAAAGCAACGGGGGGGGGGGGTGTAAACGATGCTTTAAAAAAACCATGGGTGATTGTAAGAGATTTCAACTCCATATATTCCCAAGAATCTAAAGGGGAAAGTTAATATGTAGAAGTAGCAATGACAGTTTGCTGGCTTGCCTAAAACTCTACTATACTATTAGATCTACGTTTTAAAGGAGCATATTATGCATGGAGTAATAGGTAGGGAATAAACAACTTGATTTGAAGAAATTAAACCATTCATTAGTCAATCTAGAGTGGCTTGCAAACTTTAAAACTAGTTCTGATCTTTTTAACCAGCTTCTTTGTTCTTATCACACAAATATAGAGGTCTCATTAGGAGTGAGCTTGGGGTAGATGGGGCATCCATTTTTATTTAAAAACTATCTAGGAAAAATTGAAGGATTTGAGGAAATAGTGGAAAAAGGTTTGAATTTTTAGGTTAAGGGTAATGAAATTTCATCTTTGTGAAGAAACTTTAGAACTTCATAAGACTAAGTCAAAGCAGTTAGAGCTTTATAAGCCATGCTTTACTAAAAATTAAGGAACATCTTATTGTGTATAATGTCTACTTATTTATGATTAAAGATTGATCCATTTATGTGAAAACCTAATACTAGACTATTGTTAACATTTCATTGACTAGATCCTTCTGCAGATTCGTTGGTAGCTTAAACATTCTTCTAATTCCCCTCTGTTAGTTCTTGTCTTGTAATAATCTAACTATTAACTACTAATGGTTAGTTAAATTTTTAGTTAAAACATGAGATGTATATTTTGGTCTCTAAATACTTTTCCTTTTTAGGCATTGTTATGTATTGATCTACACTATGTTTAATATAATTTTTCTTAATTTATAAAAAACTTAAGATATCTCACTTTGATAATACCAAACAAGCTCATTCACTTAATTATGAGACAGTGAATAGTCAAATGCTTGATGAACACTTAGAAGTGTGTGTACATGACAACAAAATACTTTTTGATGCAAGAATTAATAAAAATTGTATTTATAGGGTTTCAACCCTTATTAATTGTTGGAGCCAAAAATTAGTTGTTGTAGTAGCTAATTCTAGCATATTGGTCAACTACTAAGTTATACTTTTCAACTAATATGCATTCAATGCACAAAATTTACTAGTCATTACATACTGATCGACCATTAGGGTACATTAGTTAAACAATATATCCCTTAACCGACATTGGTCAACCACATCACCACGCTAGTCCACCAATATGTTAATAAATAGCCCTGTTACACATTTAACTTATATTGGTCGACCACTAACCTATATTGATAAACTAATTCCCCAAAATCATAATTTTAATAACGTCAAATAATCAAAATTAATTTGTTTAATATAATTATAATTAAAAACTTCTAAAATGTTCCCTAAAATGTTTTTGAAATATTAAGAAGCTTTTCTTTTAAGAATCAAAGTTTAAATACCTCTTAATGAATGAAAAGGCTTATGTAAAAAAGTAAGATAAAATGTTTCTACACTATGAGCCTTTAAGATTTTCAAAGTGACTAAATAAGATTACAATTAACATTACAAGCTTTAGAATGACCTTGATATTCCTTGATCTTCTTTTATTCTTGACTTGATCTTCACTTGGAAGTTTGCAAACTTTACCTTTTCTTTATCATCTTCATAAACTATCTTCTTAAGTTTTGATAACATCTTGTTCTTATATTGTTTCTAATATAAATAATAAACTCATTAATAGTATTTATGCTTTGTTATTATCAAAAAATAGATTGAAAATTCTCTTGGTTAAAAATCACCTCATTTTTGGTGATGACAAAACATTCGTAATATTAGAGAGTAATAATAAAATTAAGCATACAATTGAGATAATAATTAGCTTCCCATTACTTCATGTATAAAAAAATTCAATATCAAGAACAAAAGAGATATTCAAGATTAAGTGTAAAAGAAATATTCATATATATAGATGAATTAACTTAAACATAGCATAAATTTACTCATGTATAAAATACCATATAAAGAATGAGGAATGTAAAAATCACTCCCCTAAATGTCATTACGCCCTTGTCCCTTCCTATAAATATAATATCACTAATCTTTTTCCTCCTTTTTGGAATCATACCAAATAAACCAACTATCTAAGAGAAATAAAGTGTCATAAAATGTATAAGTTATAAAATTCCCAAATTCCAATATTCAATCATAGAAAAACCTTAAACTCAATCAAAATACTAACAATTAAGTGCAATTAGATAAAAAGCAATGTTTAAAACCTTAATTGAATTTATAAATAATCAATTTAAGAAATGGACAAAGAAACTCAAAATCCACAAATTTTGGTATTTTACATAAATTAAAATTTTCATTTGGGAAAAAATAGTAAGTTTCAATAAGCTTAAATGAAGTAATTAAGAAAATGTATACTTAATTGAAATATCCAACCATTAATTTCATAAAAAATATATAATTTTGGAAGCCTTAAAATATCAAAAATATTAATAGGATAAAGAATTAAAATTTAAAACCTTTCAATGACCAATATGATGCAATCAGTCTTGATTCTTAAATATCTTATATGAATTATGTAATTTTATGGAAACAATTCCAATAACATAGACATCATAAAAAATCTTAAAATTTAAAGGAATTAGGGTTTATCTAAAGAGGAGTTAAGAACATATAAGAAGTTTAAACCATAAAGTAAGCATAAAACATAGATAATGCCAGTTAGTAAGGTTTGGAGAGTTGGAATAAAAAGGTGAATATCTTGAAGAATAGATGAAAAGGAGCGAAGAAAAGCTTTAAATATATTACAACATATTTAGTATAAGTATAGTCAACAATACGCGTCTTCTATTCATATTACAACAACTTTTGAAATTAATTTCTCTTTCAAAAGGGATATTAATCGACCAATTCCCTATATTAGTTGACCGGTGGGGCCTGTAGAACCATTCTTGCAATCAAACTTCTTACAAACTCATTGTAACTTTATATTAATTATTTTTTAGCATATTAATTAACTATTAGGACACATTGGATGACTAATGCATCATAAATCCAAAAAAATTAATACAAACTTAAATTAAACACTTAATATACATTAAGTATGAGTTTATTAACATATTTAAAGTCTCCCGATCATATTGAATTCCATCGATCATACCTAATTCTATTCTAACCTATCCTTTCTCATTAGTTTAGTAAAAAAATCATTGTTGTGTATTAACAAATTGTAATGTAATATCCCTATAATCTCTAATTTGTTTTTAAACATGCACTTAGTCCCTATAATTTGGTGATTAGCTTATTATGATTTGGTGATTTATAAGTCTAATTACTAAGCTTACTATGATTTGGTGATATCTAGGTCTAAGCATTAAGGCCTATGATTTGGTTTAGTGACAAAAATTCAATTCTCATCGCTAAGGGATTCTTCTATAGTCCTAAGTTTAAAGAAATATTTCTACAAAGAGATTAATAATTACTTCTTGTTGAAATGACTTGATTCGACGAATGATTCTTCTTGAATCTTCAATCCATTGAAATTTCTCTCTTGTCCTTATTGAGTTTAAAAATTTGCTCTTGTGGGGTGTTTTGATCATCATTTTTATTTTCTTCTAAGATTAATTTTTTAAATCCTTAAATATACCTATATTTCCATCTAACTTCTTTTGGATTAAAAAGGTTAGATTTATCAAGATAGAAAGCATAAACTCTTCAAATACAATACTAATTTAATGATTATCATCACTACTACACACTGTTTGTTTTTCTTTTTTAAGGTTTTAGGTAATCAGTGTGTTTTAGGTGCCAAAATGAGTTTGGATCCTTCAATTTTATTCTCCTTCTCCCTTTCAATTCAAAATTTTAAGGGTGTACTTATGATTCTTTATTTTAGGAAGCAAAATCTCTCGATATGTCCATATTTACCATAAAAATGACATTTTATTATGTATGAATGATGAAAGTTAGCCTTATATTGCTGATGAATAATGCATTCTTTGGACTTTTGATATATGCTTATTTGATTATAATTATACCCCAATATTTGATGTATTTTGCTTTATATTTTATAGTTTTATTGTATATTTGGTACTTAATTTCCTCTAAGTGTGTTTGTAGGACATAATTACCTTTATGGACTAAAAGGAGAAGAATTTGGATAAAATCATGTCATGGAATGAAGATTAGAAGCAATTAAGGACCTACATGGCCTTGTACAGTGACTATGTAAGTCTCTATAAATGTGTGAAGATTGAAGAATTTTAGTTCTAGTCATCTGGAGTTACCCGTCTGTGTATATTGATATACACAGCTGTGTATGTTACTTGTGTAAGCCTCTATGTCTAAGTGAAATGTTGAATTTAGGTATTTTTGATTATACACGATCTCTTACACACCCATTCAAGTGATCGTGTATATCCCAGGCACCTTAAATTTTACTATAAAAGGATGTGAGCAGAGACAAACAAAGGGGGCCAAATTTTTAAGAGTTTTTGGGTTCTAAGCAATATTAGAGGTGACGATTTTGATCAAGAGATAAGGAAAACATGAATTTAAATTCAAGAGATCCATTAGATTACAATACTAAATCAAAACTTGCAAGAAGATTCAATAGAAGAGAAAGGGAGATTTAGAATTATGATTCCTTTATTTTTTATTAGTTTTTTTTGATAAATCAGAGGAATATATTAGAAAGAAAAATATGTACAAAATGTCCATTTATAAGTGCCCTTGGAGGCATAACAATCGAATATAAACAACTCAACACAAGCTAGGCAAGTTGAAACAAGTCTGGAAACAAAAACTGACAGTCAAAAGTAATACACTAGGAGCTCCACGGAATCAAAGCATCTAATAACCAAGAGAAATGCGAACAATGATCAATAGCCCAGAAGAATCAAACCAAAGTAGAAGGCTACTCATGGACTCCCCGGGCCACGAAATGGTCAAGGAAGGCAACCACCACGTAGTGAGTATGATGAACTACCGGGGATACTAAGGCAGGCAAACCTGGCCAAAGAATCCCACATGCTGCAACCTGGACAAAACGGAACATATAACCTGCAAAATAGAAAGCCTAAAAAGAAAATTACCTCCTCTAACTGTATAAGCTGAGAAGTTCCTCAACGTAGGAGATCACTCTGAGAGACACTCTCTCCTCCACCATAGCTTCATTTTTGAATGTTCGAGCATTGCGTTCTGTCCATATATGGTAAACTGTAACAGAAAGCAAAAGAGGGAAATGGATGATGACAGGTACATTGGACCTGGAAACAGTGCTATACCAGGATAGGATATCGGAAAGAGAGGAAGGGGTACAACTGGACAGATGAAAACGGGTGAGGCAATGTTCCCAAACTGCAAGGTGAAGTGAATCACACGTTAGTATAATGATAATCAATACACAAGAAGGGGGGGTTGAATTGTGTTATCTTTTTTTCTTTAAACCCTTCCTTTAGAATACAACTTATCCAGATCAGATTTACTATGACTTTCTTTCGAAAATAATTCTCTAATAGCTTGCGTAAATATGAATTAAAAAACGCAGTAGTAAAAATGAAAAAGTTAAGAGAATTTGACACAGTGATTTTATCCTGGTTCACCCCAAACCGTGGGCTACGTCCAGTCCTCAGAGATCCTTCTGAGATTTCACTATCTTCAAAAGTATACA
>JANVCL010000002.1:18282479-18296071 GCA_026546855.1 Erythroxylum incrassatum | reverse complement strand
TCTGAAAGTTTTCGTTCGCGGATGTCGATTATCCGTTTCGTTTCGTTTCCTTCGATGTGCTTTCGCTTTCGATACTTCGCTTTCATTCGATCCGATTCGTTTGTGATCCGATTTGTTTTGCGCTTTGTCTCCGATCTCCTTTCGTTTGCATTTCGTTCAGTCGGATATAATTTTGGTCGTTTGCTTCCGCACACGTGCTTTGTTTCGCATTTGTTTCCGTTTTTCGTCTTTTTCCGATTGGGGTCCGACTTCGAGATCGGGTCCCAACATTAAAACTCATAACTATTTTCCTAAACAAATTAAGTCATAATTACAATTAAAAAAATTCCTGAATTGTTCATTATTACGCTAAGTATAATAAGATCGACATGCTTAATTGCTAAGTCTTTACCCCCAAAATTAAGTTGTACATTGTCCTCAGTATAAAAAACATGTAGGAATGATGAAAAATATAAAAAGTAAAGGAGAGGGTGTGGATAACTGTCTTCTTATAGAAAAAGATTTCTCGCCTTGTCCAATGTAGTTAACCTCTATCCAGTGCTAATGGAATCGTTTATACTCCAAAACAAGGGGTGATGTTACCTTTATAACGTGTGGAACTCCATCAAATCCAAGGTGACAAAGTTAGGGCCATCAAACTAAAAATATCAAAATAACTACACTACTAACGAAAATGCTACAAACTTCTCAATAAAAACAAAAACACCTAATTATTGAGTCGCCTCCTAACTAGCACTTTTTTATGAGTCTTATAGTTGGAGTTCTTAGTAATCAAACTGGATCTATAGTTAGTAGCTTGCTTTTAACCATTTTTCCACATAAGGGTTTACTAGCCCACATATAGGCCACATGCTATAAGATAATAAGGATATAAGGTAACAAATTAATAAAAACAAATGAATCTATTAATGTTCTTTTTAGTAACAAACTTTCAATATAATAAGGAATAATAAAACCCCATGGATCTTCTGTTGGCTTTGATAGTTTGTTTTATGGGAAATAGGAGCCCTCTATACTTAATATTAATATCAATAATTCCTCGATGGCCTCTTATTTGGCTCCTCTTCTTCATCTTCCTCTTTCTTGTCTTCCATCTCCTCTTCCTTCTCTTCTTAAATAGAAACTTCCTCCATGTCTTCAACCTCTAGCTCCTCTTCACTTTATAAAGTTATAATATTCATATGTCCCCTTAAAGTTAGCTCAATGTATCCATATAAAACACTCACCTCATTAAATCTATTTAGGGCAACCTTTTGTAAAGCATTGCCTTTCAGGAGGACATCTACAAGATGTTGATAAACCTCTTAATGTTGTTGTTGTAGAAATCCAAATGAAACATGATCGTTCCATGCCAATTTGTAATAATTGCTTCACTATGGATTATAAGTATTCTTATAACTAGTATCGCAAGGCTAGTTCTCCACACATTATGAATGTTCCCATATATAGTTCGATGTTTGAAATTCATAATTAGGGTGATCATCCCTACAAATGTCATAACACATCATGGATGTTGATTGAGTTATCAAATATATGTCACCGTGCCCCTAGTTTTAAGCTTCTAAAGCTACCATAAGTGATGACGTACCATAGTATCTTTAAGAATACTATCCTCTCTATCTTTCCATCATGTTTGGTAGCTATAATGTTGATTAACCAAATCTTGAAATTAAGCCACAAACTCAAGATCAAGAAAGAAAGTTAAAAGGAAAAAATAAACATAAAATAAAATAAATAAAACTACCTCAAAAGAAAAAAAATAACTAGATTAATAAAAATAAGCTCTTCCTAATATTCTAATCCTTAACAATTGTTCCAAAAGCATGAATTGTAATTTTATGTTCTAAACTTTAAGTATATGGTGTAGTTGTAATTAGCATTGGTAAGATGGGTCGATCCTAAAAGGACTAAAATTGTTGGTACTTACCATTTTTCTATTATCTAGCTTAACAAATTATGGTGTTTAAGATAAATCAAATGCAAAATAAAAACAATAAACTAAAATGTTTCATCATAATTAACTAACTAGAATGACAATTACAATAAGAAATAATAAAGAAAAATATTAGTATATGGATTTCAAATTTCCCTAAGATTTCTCATACAATCATGATTTTACTACTCAATTTAATCTATAGTTTATTGGAAAGTGAAACTTCCTATTTTATGTCAATATCTTTCTCGAAGCTATTAATACATAACCCTTAGTTAATGAAATCTATTTTTATTTTAAACTCCTAAGATTGCATTAATCGATTCATAAATTTTACTATTAGGTTTGCCCATAATCCAGAGGATTTAGATTGATCTATCTTGAGATTTACAACTCCTTTCAATTGTGGTAGATCCATTTATACAAAGGAATTTCTCAATCTCAATTACATGAAATAATATAGTAGCAATATCAATTCAAGGATAATTAGGAACACATAATTAAATCTCAATGAAACTAAAGAATGAATTAAGGAAAAAAAACACTACAGGTTTATTACAAGGTTCATTTTATCTAAGTTCTAACAAAAGCTTATTTCATAATTATAATATCAAGGAAAAATAGAAAGCTAAAAGATCCATAACGAGATCCATTTTAATCTTACTTAAAATCTAATTAGATTGATGGAAATCCACTTTAAAATATTCCCTTACTTGTTCTTCAATCTATCTATTGTTCTAGGCTAGTAATTTATATTTTCTTGAGCCTTCTTTGGGCCTCATTCAAACCTCCTACCAATTACCTCTGTTCTTTATTTGTTTTACCCTTTCACAGTTTGAAATTAGGGGTTTTAGAGTGGACATGGTCACTCATATGATTGTGTACATGAGCATCTTTGAAAATAAAAAAGAAATAAGGTCCCAGAGGACTATGTGTCCTTTATTACCATGGATCCCTTTAAAATAGCTCCAATTCTTTTATTTAGTGTACCAATTTCTAATTCTTTTCCTTTTAATTCATAAAGGCAAATAAGACCTAAACACATAATAAGAACAAGATAAGTACTAAAACAAATGTAAAATAAACAAGAAAAATGCATTAAATATGAGATTAAAAGTGTAGTCTATTTAGGATTTACTAGTAGCTAGTAGAGTAATTGGTAAGATTTTTAATTCATCATTCGTCAGAAGACTAGTAAGGAGTTTAGGTATGTTGATTAAAGTGGATGGAATGTGGGTATTAGATGTGACACCTAAAGATGCCACTCTTCTAGGGGTGCCCTCTCAAGCCCCTCATTCTCCTCTAGCTCAAGTTTCACTAGATGATAAAGGTTCATCATTTCAATTTCAATAAGGACAAGCTTCAATAAAAGAAGGAAATGATGTTTGGAAAATGAAGAATGAATTTAAGTTAAGGGTAAAACAACTTAACAGTGAAGTGATAAAATTAAAGTGAACTGATAAAATTGAAGTTAGGCAAAAGAACACTAAAATGGATGTGGGATGGATCAAAGAAATTTTGTTCAACTAATTTGCTCATCTACAATTTCAAACCATACCACTTCTATTACATGAGCCAATACCGTTGGCTCTGGAGGATCCACACCAAGGGAAGATAAGGTGAAATCACCGTTTCCAAGGTAAGTATGTTTCTTCTAACCCTTTCCATGCACAATCATTCATTTAGCTTTATGATAAATTCATTTAGGATCATTTCATACATTTTATAAAAATAAAAAATTAAATTAGGGTAATTTTTAAGTTTGGTCATGCACTAGACTATTTTTCACTATAAAGAAAAATTCCTGTATTGTAGTTGCACTTTAGCATGTTTATTCAACTTTTATTATCTTATTTACATTATGGCATTTAATTTCACTTTGTCTTATTTAATTTTTTAAAGTTTTGACTTAGGGAGAGTGTTTTAAGCACACCATTCTGAACTTGGTAAAATGAGTAAAATGGAAAGTTAAAAGTGATAAAATTTGTGAAATGATAAAATTGGAAAGTTAAAAGTGATAAAAGTTGCTAGTTTAATCACTTAAGTGAAATTGTGTGTGATAAAGGTGCTTTGGATCATGAAAATGCAATTGTATGCTTGATAATTGGATTACACTTGCTTGAACCTAAACTAGGACTAGTACATGAGATCTTTCCTTAAAAAAAACTACTCCTCAACCTTTAAAAGAGATATGAGTATGGTTTAGCCACTCCTAATATGTTAAGCTCTCTGAGAAACTAGGGCCACTCTTCACAAATGATTGCAACTCATATTAAAAGAAGGTTTATTATGGAGATAAGTAATAAATGCAGATCGAATAATAACAAAATAAATTAAATAAAACGATCCTTAATTTATTGACTAGTTTTTAGCAATGCAAGTGAACCATCCTAAAAAGAATCTAAACTTTAAATAGTGAGCCAAAGTTACTTGAGTTGGACACACCTAACTTAGTGATTCCAATCAGTAATATAGATAGGTGTAACAAACAATAGTTAGATTTTAGCCTTTGACTTGTGAAAATAGTTAAAATATTATGATAATGAGGTTAATCTTAATTTGGTGTGGTTGAATTTCTCTTTAGAATTATATTGATCATATGATTTGAATAACTTAGAATATCCCAAGTAACTACCAGGACTTAAACAAGTTGATCATAACCTTATTCTATACTTATTTTGATTGAGGATCAGTAAAAGTTCAAGTGTAGGGGAGCTGAAGTGAATATAATTTTCATATATTTACACTTGAATTTTCTTAAATTTACTTTAATGAGGCCCAAACTAATGTGTTTTTGTCTAATTTTTAGATGTAGGCCCTTCATATGAGTGACTTGGATTAAAAAGGGTTTAAATTTGGAGAATTAGGCCAAGCCAACTAGGAAACCATGATTGCGGCCTAAAGTAGGCCAATTGGTTGTAATCATGTCTACCTATGTATTTCCACTCACCATTAACCATGGCTGTGGCCTTCAAGAAAAAGTCACACGACATTTCCAAATAATAAATAACATTTTTTTAGGACCAATTTTAATAAAAATGACTAAGATATGAAAGAAAGAATAGCCAAAAGAAGTTAGGGGTTTTAAGGTTAAGTGTGGAAATTGGCCATGTAAATAGGGTTAGCTTGATGTTTATATAAAGATTAAGATACAAAGGGAAACGATGATATGATACTTTCATCATTCATCTATCATTTTTGGAAGGAATCACGAAGGAGGAATCAAGCTTGAAAGGAAGATTAAAATAGTTATATCCTTTTGTTCATTTCTTTTCTTTAACGTTTCTTAAGAATCTTATAACGTATGACTAGTTTCATTAGGGTTGTTTAGTTAGGAAAATTATGGATAAGCTTGTTTAAGTGCTTGTAATTTATTGATACTTTGTAACTCTTGATTTTTGCATTATTCAATCTTGAGTTTAACGGAATTTAGCTTTGATCAACCTAAATACACCTTAGGTAACTAATGATCTTGAGAATGTAATTAGTTAGAAGCTAACAAGATTGAATAGTGGAGACATTTGTTGCATCATACCATTTCTTTAGCATATTGCAGTTTTAGTATTTTAGCATTAGTTTTATTAGAATTCGTAATTAACTTCATTTACATTCTAAAATCAACCTTTTTATTTTACACCAATTCATTAGTACATTAATACAATAACACTTGATTAATTCTAGTACCACCTAATCCTCATAGTACCACCTAAGTATGCAATTTAAAATCTTTACTCTAAAATTTTATTAAAAAAATTAACCTAAGAGATCCTCTCTGATATTTTCTTGTTAATCCCTAATGGCATCTAAGAGAAGGAAGGGTGAATCGGGTGTTGATAAATTTTAAATGAAATATTTACTTAGTGTGTTAATGAGCACAATTTATAAAAGATGATATAACACTTAATTAATAATGTCAAAAAAGCAAGGGAAGCTAAATGTAAACTAATTATTAATAATTCAACAAATAACGTTTGTCTATTTTTCACTTTCAAGACTCTTAATGGAATTCCATTATGACTCTTCTTTCTTGGAAAAAAAAAAGTCTTTGTATAACAATTTCACAACAAGGAGGAACCCTTATACAATATTTCTTAATGAAAAAATAAACCTTAATTCCATTGGAAATACGTCCAAGTACAATAGACAAAGCTCCAATAGAAGCCTACAAGATATCTCACGTTATCACTTTGATAATATCAGATAGGCTCATTCACTCAAATGAGAAAATGAAAGCTCAAATGCTTGAAAACACTTAGAAATATGTGAATAAGACACCTAAATACTTTTCGATATAAGAACCATTGATAAAAACATATAGTTATAGATTTTTAGAGCTCCTACGAGTCATTAAAGCCTAATTGATGCAAAGGTTAGCTCCAGCACACTAATTGATCACTAAGTCATATTGGTTGATCAATATGCATTCAATTGAACAAATTTACTAGTCATTGCACACTAGTCAATCACTAGGACATACTGGTCGAGCAATATGTCCCCTAGAGGGACATTGGTTAACTAAATCAGTATATTGATCAACCAAGTAGTTACACAAATAGTCATATTACATGTTTAACTTACATTGGTTGACTACTAATCTATATTGATCAACTAATCCCGCTAAAATTATGATTTTAACAACTTTAAATGCTCATTCTTAATTTGTTTATTTCAATTATAATTAAAAATAACTTTTAAAATATACTTTAAAGAATATTTGAAAGATAAAAAAGCTTTTATTTTAAAAACAAAAGCTTTATTACCTTTTGATAAATTAAAAGACTCAACATAATTAAGATGAAATGTTTATGTATGATGAGTCTCAATATAGCTAACTAAAATTACAATTAACATTACAAAATATAAAATAATCTTGATGTACTTTGATCTTGTTTATTGACTTGATCTTCACTTTGAAGATTACAAACTTTTAACTTTTCTTTCTCATCTTCGATAATAATTATCTTCTTGAATTATGGTTATATTTTGTTTTAATATCACTCATGATCAAACTAATAAATTTATTAATAGTACTTTATTACTAAAATTGCTATTGAAACCTCCCCTAATTTAACAAATGTATAGTACAGAATGAGGTATTAATTCCTTCATTCCTAACTGTAGTAGACAAATTTTCAAAAAGAAACTGTAGTAGACAATTATGTTCTCTGGAATCAGAATATATCTATATATAATAACAGGGAAAACCTTATCTTTGAAATATTAAGGAAATTCTTCACTAGTTAATGTCTGTTTTCTCTAGATTACAGAGCAGCAACGCAATTATCTTTGAACCTGAGCCTTGTTTTTACGCTTCATATTCTTATTCGCCTAGAAAAGCTAAGGCACACATCTTCCTGTCTTGGCAATATATGCATATTTTTATGGCAGATATGCACGTCATACCAGTGAAGAACAATTAAAAGCAGCTAATACGCCTAGTACAAATATGCTTTTTCGTTCTAGCTAATGTATGTATACCTTTCACTTATTGGTTAAATCAATACCTTTCACACTCGACACAATTACATTCACAGAACTGAGTGTTCAAAATTTAAAACATACATCTTGACCACTTACTGGAAACGTGAGTTATAACACAACTGTAAGTAACGTACGGTGTCCCAAGCCTCAACGAGACAATGCTGTCTTAAAGACTAAAGCTCAAGGACTTACTGAGCCATGCCTTCCAACCTGATGCCTTTCTTCGCATCAATTCTGACCTGCCTTCTGTCATCTGTGGCTGCAACGGTTTCTGACACAGAACAAATTTTCTGGCGCCACGAGATCCTATTGCTTCCTGAGGACTCAAAGCTACAATACAAGGATTTACAAGAAAATGGATCTTGTAAGTGTGTGTGAGTAGTCTGCAGCTGATAGAAAAATAATTACCTATTAGCGGTCTATGGTGAAGGCATCAGGATTTAAGTTCATTTGCTCTGGGGAAAGCATATAGTTTTGTTGTCAAACCAAAGATTCGTGATAGATTTATTGGCACCCATCAGAACAAAGAGCACGGAAACTTATATATGCAAAACGATTGAATTAACAACTACCACATACCGATTATGTTGAAAAACCAAAACATAGGCTCTAAATGCCTGAGTTCCAGATGGATTTTTTTAAATCCCAAATCTACGGAGTTCAGTGTTTAAGGCGAGAACAAAGGCATCCTGGTAAGCGAAGATTACAATATTCATCTTAGCCAGAAATTGTGATGACGTACCTTCTGAAGTTCCGTTTGCACAGTAAAGCATGAAGTTTTTGACATCAGAGCCAAGAAAAGGAACACGACCTCCTCGTGCATACGCTTTCAGAGCAGACTCAATTACACCGGCAACAGGATCGTCCTCTTTCACCACAAACCTCAGAGGCCCTGCACTGCCAACCACATTCACGGTTATCAAGAATCTGTTCCGCTTTTCAGTTCCTTGCTTCTTCTGCTTCTGAAACATCATTTTACTGCTCAGTACTAATGTATTAACTTGGGGCATTTGATTCTGTACTTTCGAATCTCTGCTTAACTCTACATATCCAAGCCCACGTGATTATTTATGACAGCACAGCAGATGATAATTTATAATATGGACTGATCGATGATGGAAATTCAGTGAAAGACTGAAGCTTTCAAATTTTAGAGTAGAAGGGGGATTGCGGAGGGATCAAGACCAAGGCAACGATAGTACCAGACTTGTTTATGGAAACCAAAGGAGGAAAATGCGTAAAACGACTGCGCAGCTGCTAAAACCAGAGTGAAAATGCTCATCAAAGTCGTACATGACCCAACCATCCGGTATGCAATTCGTATGATGGAAGTAGAAAAGAGAAACTACTCTAATCGATAGTTTGGGCTTGTGTGTTTAGAATACGAGCAAAACCAAGAACTCCAGGTTATACATATAGAACAGTTGAAGAAGAAGATCAAAATGTTGAGAATGATGAGGTTTTGGCCGTAGTTCTTTATTAAATAGTTCAACCTGATGCCTTTCTTCACTGGTTTAATGTTGGAAATCAGTTTATTTGAATAATGTGTTTCTGAGCCCAATAAAAGCCGTAAATAGTGCTAATATTATCTAGTTTTTTTTAAAAAGTGACGGGTAATTTTGTGGATATGAATATTACATTAAAAATGATTTTTAAAGAATGAACGAGTAGATTATAGATTAAATCATTTAAAATAATAACTAAAATACTATGTAATTAAGTTTTTATTTTATTATAACACCAATTCATTTATCATATTTAACGTTACGGAGCCTCCACATTAGAAAAATATAATAGAAGTATTAATACGTTTTACCCAATTCGTTTCAAGTTTTGACGCGATTCTTAAAAACTCACACTCTTTAAGAAGCATTTATTTTATTCTGATTTTTTTTCCTGCATATCGACAAATAGAATCTGACTTTTCAATGCCATTTCACGATTTTATTAATCCAATCCTAACAAGCATCTGACTCGTCGGTTCCTTCTACCCATTCACTCTTATTAAAATTTGGTCGTTCTGCATATTGGGGGAAGAACGTACGGATATCCAGTGCAGTGAAAAAGGGAGTGAACGCTGACCTCGTGGCGGCGGTGCTCTGGTAACAGTTAACTTAATAGAGCTAATTTAAGAAGCTGGCAATAATATGTGCATGTAATGTACCATTAGATACGTTTTTAGTATTCAACTAAATAAATGTCTCCTCCTGACACGAACAGACAGCATGAAAAGTCCGTTTATTTGAGATAACTACCAGACTAATGGAAATTTCAGGGCGGCAAGGGCTAGCGTGAGAGATGACGTTGGCATGCACGAGAGACGAACTACCCTTCAGTATACGACTCTAGGCTCAAAATAGGCCAGCCATTTTATGTTTGAAAAAAAAAACATGCTTTCTCAACTACATCAAGTGTTTCTACAATTCTGTTCTGTTCTAGGTTTTATTCATCGGAACAACATTATCAAACTCATCAAGAAGTTTTAATAATGTCCAGCAATTGCCCAAATCACTCGTCATGGTTATTGAATTAGTTAGAGTAATAATGGTTGAAATATATAATTCCCCTCAGAAGGATAAATTTCTTAATTAGTAGCGTTAAATTATCTAGTAAATAAATGTCATTTATTATTACAGATAAGAACCTCATCTACAATATAACTAACAAACCATTTTGCCGATAAAATTGAATTTTCGCACCAGTGGATATAGTTTTTATAGTAAGATTATGTAAGCTTCTTATATTCAAATGAATCTTCAATTTACTCTTTCCCATTTTTATAATCGAGAAGTACATTAGAGCTAGACTACAATTTTTCGTCCTCTACCGTAATCAAAACTTTCGAACTTATCTCTTTATACATAACCAATTAATTTTCAGAACATGTCAACTTTCAATTCAGGATAGCGCTTATCCCAGCCTATCTTCATCTGGCATTCATGTTTTTCATATCAGTCACGCAGTTTGTAAATACATGCTAAATTTGCAAGGGGTCTACTAGTTTATACGAAAAGAAAAGTTAAATCACATACAAGTTTAAGTAAGGTTCCATTATAAAATCAATTGACATAGGTGAAATAACTCACTAAACTTATATTTTAATTTTCTTTTTATTCTTTCTTTGATACGAGACACTCAAACGTGAGTATTCTCAACAATACATCACTTCTCTTTTTACAAGTTAGGCAATTGTTTACCTCTAATCTATACTAATGTTAATGGTAAAGTTTGAAAGTTACAAAATAAATATCTAATAGTATTATTATTATTATCAATATAAGATATATCTTTTGCGACATGCTATACTATATACCTCATCCATTCCTATTATTAACAAAGACTCATGTATGAAAGTTATATAACAAAATTAGAATTAATTGTTAAAAAATCCTAAAACTTTTTTTTGAAAAATAAATACGGTATTATTATTAGTTAAAACTACTACAACTTACAAAGAGTTCAAGACAAACATTGTACAATCTAATTTATTACAGAGAAAATTAGTGCTTACTCAAAGTATGATAATCCGCGCTAGAGATTCTATCTACATTACCTATATAGGGAGAGATTGAATTGTAAATTTTTAGCAATTAAGGCAAATCTGATCCAATTAATGATCCTATTTGTAAGATGATATTTATCCTCTTTAAAGTTGGTAAATCTACAAGAATTTCGTTCCTTTTAAAAGAAGTAGATGGTAGTGGTGAAAAGCAGCCTTATATAGAACTGCATTAGACATACCTTTTTGGAGTTACAGATTGCCCAAGCCAATGACTGTTCCTAAGTATAAGGATAGTCGTTACTTGGTATCATGAGCAAAATTCTGCTCTAGAAATCTTTCGAGTGTCTGTAGAGAAAAAAAAAGATCTCTATTATCAACTTCCATTTTACATAAAAAAAACAAGTTGCATCCACAATGTCGTATCATTGACTCTTAGTTGTATCATTGACTCTTAGTGTTGAGTTTGTTTTTAATTGCGAGCCAAGAGATAAAAGAGGCTTTGGGTAGAATGATATTTGCCATAAAAGAGAAGAACAAGGTCCTACAAGTAATCCCCTTGTAAAAATCTGTTGGTAAGATTTAGGAGAGAACTTACCACTCAGTTCTAGAGACCAAATGATAGAGTCATCCATCTGTTCATTATCTAGGTGAGGGAAATGTTGAGCCAAAGTATCAAAGTCTTAATAATGCCCCCTCCATTGACCATTAAAGATCAAAGATGAAGTCTTAATATTAAGAGGAATTATATTTCTTAAGTGCTGAACCTGAGGATTGAGAATAAGGGGACTCATATCCATCCAATTGTCATACCAAGCCAAGTTCTTTCTCTATTACCAATCTTGTGCCTAATACAAGGATAAATAAAGTCTCTTAACTTCATCATGTAGATAAGAATCCAAGAAACTCCCTAGTATAAGGAATTTGCTGAAACTTCACATTTTATAGGTGATAATCATTTATCCACTTAACCCAGAGGGCATTATAGTCAATGTATAGCCTCCAAAGCCGCTTGCATATTAGGACCTTTTGCATGGTAGAGAGAAATGATCCCGAGACCCCCAAGTTTTTCGAAATTGTAACCTCACTCCATTTTATCTTTGCATTCTTTGAGTGTTCAGAGCCACATGACCATAGAAATGCTTTAGTGATTATGTCATCCTCTTTAAGGACTTTCCATGGCAATGTAATGTGAGCCATCCAGTATAAATGTAAGCTGCTCAGTATAGAAATGATAAGTGTTAACCTGGCAATATAAGAAAGGAACCTATTTTTCCAAGCATTCACTATTGCTTTGATTCTTTCAATAAGAGGCAAGCAATCGGTATGCTTTAGTTTAGAAGATGTGATTGGGACTCCTAGATAACAAAAGGGGGGAGATTGTAGATTTAGCCCCACTAATCTTCGTATTTCAGTGGTGTTCCTCACATTAGCTGAGAGGTAAAGATTGCTCATCTTACAATTTTACTTTAAATCTAACCATCCAGCAAATAAATCTAAAACATGCATCATCATAGTGATATAATGAGAATCAATACCACAAAGGATCAAAATATCAACAAAATACATCAAGTGAGTGATATTGAGTGCCTTGCATTTATAATGAAATTGAAAACTCCTATTGCAAGATATCATTTTACTAGTCAATCTAGAGAATTCTTCCATCACTAGAGTGAATAAGTAAGGAGATAAATGATCCCCTTGTTGGATTCCTTTATCAACCTAAATAGGCTTAGTAGGAACCCCATTTACTAGGATACTTAGAGATGGGGTCTGAATGCGTGACATTATCCAGTCATTGAACTAAGAAGGCAACTACAAAGTTTCAAGACATATACGGATAAATCTCCAACTAACAATGTAAAAAGCCTTGAAAAAATCAATCTTGATTAGGCAAATGTTGAGATTCTTGCCTGAGTTGTAGTCCTTCAACAATTCTTGAAGCAACAGGATATTATCTCTAATATTTCGGTCAGGAATGAAAGCACCTTGAGCTAACTTGATAAAACTAGAGATAGCTAACTTGAGAAGTTTTGTAAGTATTTTACAAATCACTTTATAGATGATGATGCAACAAGAGATGGATCTAAAATCATTCATACTCTAGAGATTATGCTTTTTAGGCACCAAGCAAATATAAGTATGGTTCATTGCCTTGAGCATACTCGAGGAAGCAAAGACCTCCATCACTACCTCCATGAGAGGCCTACCCGTGATGTCCTAGGTGTGTTGAAAGAAAAGTGTTGTGAAACCATCCAGCCAAAGAGATTTGGAAGAATGCATATGGAAAAGAACCCTCTTAACATCGATTTTAATGATTGGAGAAACTAGAATTTCTTTGATGCTTTGCTCAACCAAACAATGAAACATATTGAGAACATTAATATTAGGGGCAATGGAAATGTCTGAACCCATCAGGTGCTAGAAGTGATTAATGGCAATCTCTTGTCAATGTTTCTGGTATGAAACATTTGGAAAGAAGCTAAGGAAGATGAAAGAAGAAGGGAGAAGAGGAGAGAGGAGAGAGGAGAAGGAGCTACAATTGTTGCTGTCACTCCCAGTCCACTCCAAGTTAGTCCTCTCATTCCATTGTTATTTCTTTTAGTTGATGCATAAGATAGATATAATAATGATGAACTTGTGTTTAAGGATGTTCTAAACTCTTTTAGGGATTTGTTC
>JANVCL010000002.1:18247378-18265499 GCA_026546855.1 Erythroxylum incrassatum | reverse complement strand
CTTTCCGCCTACTTTTCTTTCCGACTGCTTTCCACTTAAGCTTCCTCGGCTTTTCTTTCCGTCTATTTTTCGCTTAAGCTTCTGTCTGCTTTTCTTTCCGTCTGTTTTCACTTAAGCTTTCGTCTGCTTTGTCTATTTTTTGACTTCCATCTGCTTTTTCATTTTAGCTTCCATCTGCTTTTTCATTTTAGCTTCATCGTTTGTTTTTCATCAAAATCATTTAGTGAAGTCATTCTGACTTAACACAAATTCAAGCCCGATGGCACCATTTTTAAACACAAGGCCAAACTTATTGCAAAGGTTTTTCAACAAGCACCTAGGGTTGATTATGGAGAAACTTTTAGCCATATTGTTAAGCCTACCACCATTCGCATTGTGATGACTATAGTTGTCTCGTTAAATTGGCAAATTTGGTAGTTGGACCTAAATAATACATTTCTCAACAGCTTTCTTCAGGAAGATGTTTTCATTCGATAGCTAGAAGGTTTTAAAGATCCACACCATCCTAAGCATGTGTGCAAACTGGTGAAGGCCATTTATAGTTTAAAACAAGCACCTCGTGTTTGGTTTGAAAGGACCATCATCTTGGGTTACATATCAAGCCCTTCAAGCTACCTCACTTAATGATCTTCACTGGCACTGATTAGGTCATAGACATTGACGATCGTAAGTCTACTGAAGGCATTTGTGTCTACCTAAGGAGTACACTCATCATGTGGGCATCAAGGAAACAAAGAGTGGTATCTAAGTCAAGTTCTGAGTTAGAATATCGTGTATTAGCAGATGACGCAGCAGAAGTCAAATGGATACAATCGCTACTTTCTGAACTTAGATTAACACCCTCCATGATATGGTGTGAAAATTTAAGTGCAAAAGCATTAGCTGCCAACCCTGTTCAACACGCTCGCAGTAAACATATAGAAATAGACGTCCATTTCATCCGAGAGTTATTTATACCTAGCCGATGTCATTGATATTGATTACATACCATCTTCTCTCCAGGTTGCAGATTGCCTAACTAAAGCCCTTACATGTACACACTTCATGCAACATAGAGAAACTCGGCTTTCTTATTACACTCCTTGTTTGAGGGAGAATGTTAAAGCACGAATGATAGGGTTAGTTAGATGTAAATATAATGATTGCCTATTAATTAAATGCCCTACTGTACAGTCTGTTAGTCGTACATAGCACCTTAACACATGTGTGGCTTGTATTCATTATTCTCTGTCCTGTAATAAACTTTTGCTGTAAGAATTATTATAAAAACATTTCTTTGAGGCTCAGTAAAATGATTGAGCATGTCATTCATATCTCGTGAGCACTTATTTTTTTATCTATATGATTTATATTTTCTACTACCTGAAAAAATTAAGAACATTATAAGTAAGTTATAATGCCTTCATAGTGATTATAGGTATCTGTTTAAATGTGAAGAAAGAAAAAAACAGTAAAAGGAAATAATATTATAGGTTTGGAAATAATGCTATAAAAATTTTGAATGGAAAAGAAAAATTAGTAGTGTCTAGATATTCTGATGGAAATTAATAAACAATTTTGTAATGTCTAATATAATTTTACTCTCAATATTTGAATTGTAATGGATATATTTATCCAATCTTATAAAATTGAAAGCATCCGATCATCAAAATGTTCCATGCAACATTCCTCCCTGTTAGTAATGTGTTACTTAGAAAAGACAGGCAACTCTTTTAGGTGTAAAGTTAAACCCTTATACTATGATTTGAAGAATCCAAAATGACCTATTAGACTTATCTTAGAAATCGCTCAAGTCCCTGCAAGCTAAATCTTTTGCGTATAATAGCAAGTTATTCTTAGGTCTCTTCCCTATTTTTCTTCTCTTCTTTTTGCATACCCCATTCTTAAGTCATAGGGGAAAAAAAACATGTTTTAGAGATTAACTATCTCCTTTTTTAATTAAATTTCAAAATTTTCAATGGATAAATATACTCTCCTTCTTCAATTCTATTTTAACTTGTTTAATTTTATTCATTTTACTATATATTGATTTTATGACTAAATGAACTTTTAAACCTCACATATCTTACTCTTTTAATTTTGAATCCGATTTTCAAAAGATCAATTCTAATTCTAATATTTTTACTAAAAATATATGTCAACTTCTAATGTTTTGAAACATTCAAGAAGATGATAACATTTTAAAACTATTTAAAGTTATTCTTAAATTGACTAAATCCTTAACAAAAAAATTTCGTTAATTAAATGTTGTGTCAATATTTATATAACAATCTTTTTATTTTTTATTATTTATGTGAGACCTACAATATCATAGGTCTAATTCACTTAAATTAAATTTAAATTATAATTAGCCCAATCATTTCTAATTCTATATTAACTATAATAAATTGCAATAAATCTTAACTAATCCTAGTTAATCATAATTAACTCTAATTTAAGATCAATCTTAAATAAATTTAATTAAATCTAAAAATTACTCTAATTTAACTTAATTAATCCTAATTTCTAAATATTTTAACTATCCCTACTCTAAATTTTGCAATATAAACCAAAGTTCAACCAACCTTATCCAATTCAGGGCTACTACTTCCGAGGTTGGTTGTTCTCTACTATAGATTTTTAATTATAGTCTCCTTTTTCGCGATTTATGGATTAAGAAGAAATTTGGCGTGGTTCCATAAAAGGTAGAAATTTTATAACATTTATCATATATGGTTTTGTCGTTTGATGTATGTTATAGAAGGAATAGGAGATCTGGTTTTAAAAAAAGGCAGTATGTTAAGAAGGTAGAATTGGTCTTTCTTATTTCTACAGTTCTAATTAATGTTATTCATTGATTTTGCAAATACTGGATTTTGCTTTTATATGTTGTTGGTTGTTGTACAGAGTTAATATTTAGAAAAGAAATTGAAGAAGAAGAGAAGGAAAAGCTTCAAAAGTTATGTTAAAAGGATTTATTTAATTTAAATACCATGTTATCACCTAGATTTTATATGGTATTATAGATCTTATACAAACAATAAAAAATTAAGAAAAGATAATATAGTGTAACTCCTAATTAACATACTCATAATTTAATTTAAGATTAAATTTCTAAGGCGAAAGGGCTAAAAAAGAACTAAAACATTAAAAAATAATTTAAATCTTATAAACATTTCAGAAAAAAGAAATATAAAGTTAACCTTTCTATCAAATATTTTTAGATGAAAATTTTAATTTCTTTTCTATAAGACCCATTGCCAAGTAGGCAATTTATCTTACATGGGTCCAATAAAATTTATAAACTCTTAAATTAATTAATACTTTTACCCATTGATCCTTCTACTTCTTCAAACTAACTATCTGACCATCACTCTTGCACTATACCTCAACCACCTAGTCTGAACCGGGTTCTTTTCCTTTTTTGGTAGCCTATCCATTGCCCTCAAATCCAAGTACTAACAATTTACCATTTACTGTAAAAAGTTGCCTGATTTTTAAAACTTACTCCTTGACAAATAGCTGAAGACGGAGGAGTTTCCTCCTCTCTTAACTACAAAAGCAGATTCACTCCACCTTCCAGAAGGTAGACCTGGAGCAGTGTGGTAGGAGATTCAGACTCCTTTGGAAAGTTTTGGTTGGTAGCTGGAATCAAAAAGGGTCCTGTCACGCTTCCTGTAGAAGTGTTGTAGCAAGGTGCAACCAAGTGGAAAACAACTCTTGTTGGATACTTTCTGGGGAAAAGAATGGCATGCCTGAGTGTTTAACAATAGGTCGAGATGAATTGGAAAAATGGGGACTCAAATCTGCACTAATAACTGAAGATGACTTCTTCATCTTTCGATTTTCTTTAGAGGAGATGGTTAGCAAGGTGGTGGATCTGGGTTCTTGGCATATACGAGGTAAGTCGATGTTCTTGAGGAAATGAGAAATAGGGTTTAATCTAGATAGAAATGAAATCAAAACAATCCCTATTTGGGTTAACATGCACAAAATCCCTCTTGAATACTAGTCTTCTGAAGGATTAAGTTATTTATCTAGTTACATAGGAAACCCTCTATCTATGGATGAAAATACAATAAACATAAATAAAAAAAAAGTGGGTTATGCTAGGGTGTGCATTGAAGTGCAAAACAAGAAGATAATGCCAAAATTATACCTATTATGAAGTATAATAATAATAGAGAATTGGTTGAAGATAGAATTCTTTTGTCATATCCATGGAAGCCTTATATGAAGGAAGCTACTAAAATGTGGATCCCTAAGAGAAACAATAATGAAGAAAGTAGTGGAAGAAAACAAAATCCAAACAAACAAGGATCGTCCAAAAATGGTGTTGAAGTATGCCAAAGTGAAGAAATCCAAAATCTGCAATGAGTAACATCAGTTAATGTTGGGAAATCACATACTGAACATGAGATTGTAACTGTAGAAGAGAAGGAAAAGAATAATCAATTTCCAAGTGCAGAGATAAATAAAAATAATGAAAATGATGAAGGAATTGGGAGTGAGAAAAATGCAGACAATCTTAACACCTCCATATAATTTAAGGAAATAGGAGAAAATGAAGAAACTCAAGATTAGCTAGTAATACCATTGCTTCAAACTCAAAAAACACAAATTGAATAGGATAATTCATTTAAAGATGTAAATGAAGAAAAGTCTCAACTGTCAGCTAATGAAGCAAATAAGAATAGAAAAGTAACAGAAGCCGACATAATAGAAAATCCATGTGGTCTTGAAGAAACTAGTGTGAATTCTAGTGAGATAAGTGGCATTAAGCAAGAACAAAATGAATGGCAGGCAACAAGGACTAGTCGTGCAAAATCTAGGAGAAGGATTAAGTCCACTCACTCCTAATGGTTTGCACAATCTAGAATGTGAGGGGACTAAATTGTCCCAGTAAGCAACTGGCTTTAAAGGATTACATTGATGCTAGACAAACATATTTTATTGGTTTGATGGAAACCAAAATAAAAGAGTATTCTTTTCAAAGAGTTTGAAAATTTTCCCAAGAGTTATTGTTGTAATAGATCTAGCTCACCTGCTTACAACCAACTGGTGTTGTAATGAGAAATTGATTCATTGTGAATTAATTCTAAAATCAAACAATGTTCTAATAGCAATAATAGTGGTATATGCAACTAATTGAGAATTTTAACGTGCCAACTTATGGAAAGACTTGTAAGGAATTGATTCAAACAACTCTATAGTGCCAACATATGGAAAGACCAGTAAGGAATTGATTCAAACAACTATATACCTTGGATGATCACTAGGTACTTCAACTGCTTGCTTTCATCATCTAAATCCATAGGGGGAAGGGGAATAACACATGCGTATTTCAAAGAACTGACTGCACTAACATCTTTACTAGGAATTGTGGACCTTAAATTTTAGAGGCCTTTATTCATATGGAGTAATCACCAAAAGGGAAATAGACTGGTGCAGAGGAAGCTTGATAGGTGCTTAGTAAATAACAGATGGTTTGCTAAAATAATAGAAAGTTACGCTATTTTTGAGGAACCATTGTTCTTTGATCATACACTTGTCAATGTTTACGTTAAAGGAAGATCAAGCAAAAAAAGCACACCATTAAGATTTTTCAACTGACTACTAAATCATTTTCAGATTGAATCAATAGTTGTAGATGCTATTCGAATGCAAGTTTAAGGATCTAATGCATTTCAGTGTCTTCAAATGTTGAAGTCTTTCAAAGCTGCATGTATAAAACTATTGTAGCAATATTCTGATCTTTTGAAACTCGATAAACTGTAGGCTACAAAGAATTTTGTCTCAACTCAAAAGCCACTGGTTATTAATCCTATAGATCCCTCACTCATAGATAAGGAGAAGAAAGAATTAGGCAAGTAAATATAGGCTGCTAAAGACTTTAGAGATCAGTTAAAGCACGAGTCCAGAATTCTATAGATTCAACGAGAAGATAGGAATACAAAATACTTCTTTAATATGATTCAAGGCAGGAGAAACAGGAATAGAATAATCTCTCTTGAATATGAGAATTGTAGAATGATACATGCTTAAGATGAATTGAAAGAAATGGCTACAAGACATTTCCAAGCAATAAATGGAGTATCTACACACACTTCTTGTCTTCCTATTAATATTCTTAATAGCATGTCTGGCTCCATAAATCAGGATCAACATTTTGCACTACTCAAAGAGGTCATAGTGAGGAGATCAAGGAAGTCTTGTTTTCATTTCATCCAGACAAGTCACCAGGCCCTGTTGTCTTCAATGCTAGATTTTTTAAGCAAAATGGAACCTCTTACAAGCTCCAGAGGTGAAAGCAATATAGGAGTTCTTCAGGAGTGGTAGGTTACTCAGTGAAATGAATAAGGCTTACCTAGTCTTGGTCCCTAAAGTCCCTAATCCTAAGAGATTGAATGATTATAGACCAATAGCTTGCTATAATGTGGTTTATAAGATCATTTCCAAAATCCTTGCTAACAGAATGAAGAATACTTTACCATGATTAATCAATCCTAATCAAAGTGCTTATTTCCCAAGTAGAAGTATGGTTGGCAATATAATGTCAGCAAAAGAATTGTTCAAAGACTACAACACTAAGGAACATGTAAGGACTTGTGCTCTCAAAATTGATTTCACCAAGACATATGACATTGATGAATGAAATTTCAACGTCAATTCACTCCTTGCTTTTGGATATCCTCGCAAGTTCATCAACTGGATACACTTTTGCATATCATCAGTATCATTTTTAATGCTAATAAATGGTGAACCTACTCAGCTCTATAACGTAGCTAGAGGATAAGGCAGGAACATCCACTATCTCCCTATCTTTTTGCTATCACTATGGAAATGCTATAAAGAATGACACAGTTGTGTATTGCTAAAAACATAAATTTTAGATATCATTATCAATGTAGAGAGCTCAATATCACTTAAATTTCTTTTGCAAATGAATTGCTCATACTAGGTTCTAATGATACTACTTTAATTGAAGTAATCTTTACCTTCCTTGCAGAGACTCCAAGAAGTATCAGGGCTAAAATTCAACCCACAAAAGAGCTTAGTTTATCTTTCTATGCAAAGTAGAGAAGACTCGTTAAATTTGATCATAAGTATAGGACTCACCATTCATTAGTTACCACTGACTTATTTGGGACTTCTTATCTCTAGAAGGAAGCTAAAAGAAGCCGAATGTAGACCATTCATTGACAAAGTTCAAAGAAGATTTCCAACTAGAGCAATAGATATCTGTCTTATGGAGGTAGACTGCAGCTAGCTATTTCTATTTTTAATAATCTACATGTTTATTGGTTGTCACATTTAGCAATCCCCAAAGTTGTTTTGGAGAAGATTGACAAAAGTATAAGAGACTTCATATGGCATGGATAGAATTCAAGTGGTAGGAAAATATTCAAAGTCAAAAGTATTATTTGTCTTCTAAAAGAAAATGGTGGATTAGGGATTAATTTAGCCAACAAAATGAACAAGATTTTGTTAGCTAAAAGGCTACGGAGAATTTATTATGATAAAAGAAAGTCTATGGGTTAAATGGGTACATATGTTTCACGTCAAACAAAGAAGCATTTGGTCTATTTCTCAGAAAAGTTCTGAATCTTACACTTTCCAACCAATCATGCACGCCAGGTCATTTATGCATCTTCATATCAAGCATTACATTAGAGATGGGGAAAAAATACAAAATTCTAGTTTGATAACTGGCATTCACTAGGGTCTTTATGTAACACTTAACTTTTTCCAGCTTTGAAAGGGTCAAATCCTGAAGACACTAAGGTGCAGATACTTATTCAGAATAACAACTGGTATAGGCATTTCATACGAGCAGAAGAACCACGCCAATTGTAGAGCAAATGCTAACTTATTCACCAGATCAGAGGCAAGAAGATAAAGCCAGATGGGAGTTACACATGTCATATAAATTTACTACCCAGTTGTGTAAATAGCTGCTGCTTGGTCTACTCACAAGATTTCCTCTTCATAATCTGATATGGGGATTTGGAATTTCATAGGCTCACTCTTTCATTCTCCGCTTGTGTCGCGTTGCTTCTCAACTTCTGTTTTGTGTTGCTTTTGTGTCCTGGTTTTGGTGAAGTGTTCTCCATATACTATCGAATCGCCATCCATTGAACTCCACTTCAGATTTTAGCCAATTCATCCAATATGACAACTCTTTCTGAGCTGTTGGATTGAGATGGTCAATGTCAAGGTTTAAAATCCTCTCTAGTGTCAGGATTTCCTTGGCCATTAGAAAAGTCAGCGTCTGGGCTGCAAATGAATGAGGGACCCCGATCTAGACGATTGTCTGTAGTTACACTTCCAAATATGGACTATATTCCTCTATCACCTTTCCTTTCGACAGTTCTATGGTTGACAACAATGTCAACTACAGGTTTGATCCCACTTCGATGCAAAGAATCAATTAAGGACTTTAGTCCCTCTTGGGATCCATATTTGGACGAGTCAAGATCATATAGACGGCCTGGTAAATATCCTGACATATATTGAAAAAACAGCACTAGTTAAACTCGTCTTACCAGAATATGTCACTCTGTTCCAAGCTTCTTCCATCTTTCAATGGAATCAAGAAACACGGCACAGAAATTGAACAAATGAACTTGGTTTGAAAGTATCCTGAGTTGCAGCTGATTGAGAAGATGAGGGAGCCAAACATGAGTAATTCCAGCATTAGCCAAGTCAGGAACGAAGTTTTGCAGGAAATTGTACCATTCGCCTGCTTTGTTACATGACTCCCAGTTGAATCCCTGATACATTATAGCACCAAAAAAAAAGATTACGTAAACTTGGCAACTTATGTGTCTGTGTTTGTGCAGTTTCAAGAGTACTAACATATGCATTTCATACCTGAAATAACAATTGACAATCTGTGAACAGAGGCAAAGATAATAAAAGGAAAGATAGGAAAATAACAGGAAAGATAGGAAACAGAAAGAGATGTAAGAATTCATTGTCTTAATAACTTCAGCTATGGAAGGTGTGTGGTACTCTTGTCTACTTATAGTGGGACGTTTTGTTTAGTCTGCTATGCTATTTCAAGTTTGATCAACTGGGAACTTCAAATCTTGTACCTCATTGAATTTGTTGACGCTATAGTTGAGGTCGTCAAACACAAGCCGGGTAAATTTTTCTTGCTTTTGGGGTTCATCCCATAACCACGACGTTAGCAATTATTATGACAGCAGAAAACAGTCTGTACGTGCACACTACTTCGTGGTTTTCTTGAGCTGGAATCTAGTGCACGTCTTTTCTTCTCAAAAAATCCATGGTAAGCATTGACTTCTTACATTTTTTTGGCTCTCCTTTCTTTCACCTTATTTATTTTCCCCGCCAGACGATTATGAACAACTATGTTCCGTCATTAGTTGACAGCTTGGTATATTTTCTATTAAGTGACATCCAGCAGAATAATATTTACCTTTTATGTTATTTGGATATGGTAGGTTGTAATTGGTTTACAATGCTGGGGATTATTTTTTGTCCATGCCATCTGATTGGTTTAAAATGCTAGAGCAGGGTTGTAATTGTTCATACTGGAGTAGATTAATTTCATGATTGTTCTTAGTTCATGGGGTTGGTTTTTCTGTACATTTCAACAGACAAACCATAAAGTTTTCCTTTTTGTTTTTGAAAAATAATGAACTCAAAACTCGAAGTCCTTATTAGAAACTCATTTAAACGAAGTAATTAGGTGAACAAAATAATGCTAGATAGCATTTGCAGAAGATTGGTTTTTGGAATCTCCTTCTTATCTTAATTCTGTTATTTTGTTTCCTCAAATTTGAGATAAGAGGAAAGGGTAATCAATCTTTTTCCTCAGATTTGAAACAACCTTAATCTCAAAGAATAATTTACGTTTTCACGCAGAACCCTGCTCTAGGAAATGACAATGCAAATCGTTACTTCACTACATTTGGTTGGATGTCATGAGCTACTATCTTGTTACTTAGGTCAGCCTCCATATATTCACGCAGAAACAAAACTTGCATGGACAGTAAGGCAAACACAAACAAAGCTTTGCAGGTTTTGGAAAAATATCAAGAGTGAACTTTTGTGCAGCACTCCAGCTACCCTAGATCTTCAAGGCACCCCTGCAAATCAAAACTATTATAAGGAAATCATTTACCAAACAGGTTGAAGTAGAATAGCGTGACACCAAACAGCCAAAGTTCATACCTCATGAATGCTATTTGAGGATTGAGTTGACCATTAGCCAGCTTGAAGAAATCATTGTCCTTCAAAGAAAAGCACAGAAGCAACAAGCAGGGAAGCAAAGAAGCAACGCACGGAGAAGCTCGGAAGCAGTGCGCAGGGAAGCAAGCGTAGAAAGGAGAAAAAAAAAATGCGAAACAGAAGCACAGAAGATGTGCAGAAAGGAGAAAATTTGTGAGAACTGAGGTAAAAAAGAGTAGTTAATTTAGGGGTTTATAAATTTTGTTAGACCCCGTACTAAATAAATTGTCTATTTGGCAATAGAACCCTCCGGAAATGAAATAAAAAATTTACATAGAAAATATTTGATAGAGGGCTTAATTTTTTATTGACTTTAGGGTCTTTTTACATAGAAAATATTTGATGGAGAGCTTAATTTAGGGGTTTGAATTATTTATGAATGTTTAAAAACATTAAGATCTTAATTAAATTTTAAGTGAAAATTTTAGGTCTTTTTTTTACCCTTTTTATCTAATTTTTATAGACACTAATTTTGTCTAATTTGGATCAAGTCTAATTTAAATTAGTACGTTAAAATTAACCTCATGTTATGATCAACAAAAATTACTTTGAAAATAAATTTTAGGAGCATTTGTTGACCACTGAAAGTCTCAAAGGATATAAGTTTCACAAAAATCCTATTATGTTGTAGTTGCTTTGAACTAATTCTGTCGGTTACTTAACACAAAGTAATTGTGTTAACAACAGTTAATTTTTCAAATTTAAAATGCAGACAGAAAAATTAAATATGAAACTAATAAATCGACAACCGAAATTTGGTAATATAATTTGGCACACTCGGCTTACGTCTAAAGGGCCCTCACACAACTTAATCAACTTTCACTGTGACACAATAGTTTTATCCAAGGCTTTACTCAGTCGACACACTTAACCATTGATACTATTCACTCGTACTCACATCCCGTGAAAGTAAATCACTCCTAATAGTACGACCACCTCGTGTTAACCTCAACAAAGGATTTTTTTCAACAATGATCGATAATAAAGATGAGAATAAAAACTCAAGTGATTGAATCAAGAGTAATGTAAATAAGGAAAACACTTAAGATAAAAATACTTCTCCAAATATGTAGCTTCATCAACCGAAAGTGTGGGAATTTATAGAACAACATCTACTGTGAACCTTTAAGAATAATTAGTGAACAATCCACGCATAGTAGCTTCAAGAAGTCATCAATTAGATAAGTGTTTCACCTACCGAAACATCACAAAAAGACAGCTGCACACTTCATAAATATTTTACTCATTCTTCCCTTACAAAACAATAATTCAGCTATTCAAAAATTCATGTTTATCTATGTGGAACACAACATCAAAAGATAGCTTAAATCGTCAAAAATATAGCTGCCAAATATAGCTCAAATCACTAAAAATACAGCTTCCATATATAGCTCAAATCACCAAAAATACAACTGCCAAAGTTAGCTTAAATCATCAAAAATACAGTTGCATTATCTTCAATAAAAACACGGAGATCTTATCTCCAATAAATTCTATCTTCTGTAGGACTTTATCCGTCACACTATTTTATCTTCAAGAATCTCACACCAAATAAATTTCTTATCATAATGATATACCAAATATATCCAACTACAAATAATGCCCAAAATAATTAATTGGATATCTTAACAATCTTTCTCTTTTGGAAATTATTTGTCACATATAAGAACTCTCCCTAAATATGATAATTAGAAACTCCCCCTGAATTGAACAATCATAATAATAGATTCCAAATAATATCATAGTCAAAGTCAATCGTTAAGTTCATAGGATATCATATGAAATAAACAATCATATCTCCCCTTTGGGACAAAACAATGTCAAAACGAAGAATGTCTTTAATGTGATCAATCTCACCAAATAAGGAGGCATAAAAATCATCAATAGGTTCAACGGAAGAATCATAAGCACGTAGTTCAGCAATAGAAGGCCAAGATGATAATTTAGCACCAGTTAATACATATGCCAAGATATCATTACTTACTTCAATTCTATCCTCATAAGACTGGTCCCTAATTAAATTCATAAACCCCAAAAATGCATTCAACGAATTAGAATCAAACTTAATCAATCTCCCCCATATAAACCATATTAAAGCATAAAGTTGTATTTTCCAAAACACCTTTATCCAAATTGTAGTAAAACTCTCGCACCAACTCAGAATCAAAATGTTGTGGCAATAAAGAAGCATGTAACAAATTGCTCTCAGTCAACAAAGCATCCAAATTAAATTGTTTATACTCAACTAATTTTATAGGATGATCAAGAACAAACCCGATTAAAACGAGTCTATCCTGGTTAAAGCGAGTCTATCCTGTCATTGTTGCTTGCCAAGGAGATGAAGTGGCTGACGATGATCAGAATGAAAAGCTAAAACAAGCAGAGGACAGAGGCTACAATGGATAATATGTTGAATCGAAGAGAAAAACCGAAAAGGGCACCAACACAAATCCAAAACCAATAAACATCAATAAAGAAGCCTCTCAACTTTAACACCACTTTTCAAGCATTACTACCATTCCTTTGCTACTCAAGACATATTAAGCATGAATCAGACCATAAAGCACCTCTGTAGCTGATTCAACAGATTTATCCTGTTCCTCATTAGAATCACTTATGGAATAACTAGTTAACAATGGATGATTCCCTTTCTTGATTTCATTAAAAACCCAAAGTGTAGGTGCAAATCAAAATTGAATATGTCAGGTCTCTATAACATATAATGGCAAGTGCTCCCTCCTCGTTAAGATTTCCCAAATCAAGTTATAAATTGGTAAAAAATAAATATACAGCATATGACTATGATGGTTGTGTAAGAAGAACGGAGGATCTTTTCCACTTCTAGACGACAACACTTGGTCTATGTAATACGCAGCGAAAAGTACAAACTTGATCATCAACATATATTTCATGCCATTTATATGATCATTCAAGTTTTTCCGCTTCATCCCACCAGTCTCGAGCAAATTCTTATTGAAAACATATTGCCCAAACTCATACAACCCTCGATATAGAGAGAAACTAGGATAAAGCTTGAAATACTAAAATCATAGAAAATTCAAAACTTTCTCTTGGTCTCAAACCAAACATCAACATTTTCTCAACATAACTCCATAAATCAAAATCTAAAAGCAGAACTCTCAAATCATCAAGCAGAGTCTCATTTTCACATCAAATATACTATTTAACAAGTAAGGAAAAGCCTAACACACACCAATCAATTGAACCTTATAAAACTTATAAATCAAAAACTTAAAAAGTATAGATCTTAAGTCCTTCAAACTCCTTTTTTTTTAAATAAACAACATCAATATACTTTAAAATGTAATGTACACAATCCCAGCGCACCTCAAAGAAATTCTAACTTGGCCTTATTTCACGTCACATTATTTTTTTCATTAGATTTTTGGTTGGTTTCTTCCTCAAAAGCAACCAACTGGTCCTCTGTCTGCTTGGTTTCATTTCCAGTAATAACTAACTGTGAATTTAGACAATTTATGATATTAACTCCCTTGCACCTGTTTTGATGTGTGAGACTAAGCTTGAAGGTTTTCTTCTAACACCTTATCAACCATTTGGTGGAATAGACTCATATTATCTTATGCGACTGAATTGCAAGAAGTAATAGCTTGTAACAAGTAGCAATTATCCACCAATCTTTTGCCACTCATTAAACGTTCTCTTTGTTCGGTTAACACCCTGCATTATCAATGGTAAATTTAACTAACAATCCATCATCACAAAGCTGATTAATACTTACCAAGTTCCTTTTAAACCATCCACGTGAAGCACATTTTTGAAGTGTGGAAGTCCATCCACGTAAAAGGTTCCTCTCCCAATGACCGTAGCTTTCTTTCCATTGCCAAAAGTAACGTGGCCATCTATACAACTTTAATAATCCATCAAGTAGCCTCTTTCACTTGTCATATTTCGTGAACATTCACTGTAAAAATACCATCCATTTTGAGAAGTGCCACGCATTGATTTAATAGCCACAAGTGCTTACGGTTGGTTCTTTCTAATCCAAATCTCTTTTGGTCACTTCTCCTACTAAAGTTTTTTCCAAGAGCGTTTGAATTTTCTATTTTGAGCATTATGGAATAACATTTGTAGCATCTTGTAACAATTTGGCCTTATGTGGCCCTTTACGCCACAAAAGTGACATGTAGGAACAAACTTTCTGTTTCTTTTTTATATTTCTCTTTGCTTACTTGATCTTGCTTCTTTGAAAATCTAACTTAACCATTTTACCAATTTCTAACTTCACTTGAGAACATTCACCTTTGTAACCAACACCTTGAAAGTCCCCTTTATTTTTACCAATTTCTAATAACTGTTTTAGCTTTTCGATACTACCACTCTAACATTCTTATTCCTTTTTCTACATTGACCAACTTTAGCTTTCTTTCATCAAATTCTTCTATTGTTGACAACAACTTCTCTAAATCTTGAATGACATCTTTCATGGTTAAATTCTCCTTATTTAGCTTCTCATTTTGCTTACATGTTTTCACCCATTTGACATACATTAATTCATAGACCTTGCAGATGTATTCCTTTTAAAATTTTGAGTCATTGTCATCGCTATTACAATCTTTGAGTTTAAAACTGAAATATATGTATTTTCGTTGTCAGTTTCTTCACTGATTGCTATTAAGGAAGCCACAAGACTTTTGCTATTTAAAGCAACCAACACAGCATGATTACTCATAATTTCTTCTTTGCTACCGTACTCACTTTTAGATCCGTTTCCACTCCAAATGTCGATGTAAAACTTCTTTTTTCTCCTTTAAGAGTGTTAGTACATTCTATTTGCATATGTCCAAAACCTTGACACTCATGACATTGTATCTTCTTTGCTTTTGCTTATTGTTTGAAGTTATTGTTGGATGAACTCCCACCATTCTGTCTGAACTCAAGTTTATCTTTTTTCACCTTCTTTAGCCACTTGCTGAAATTTCTTATTACTGACACCACATCATCATTTTCATCGGAGTCGTCTCGTGAATCATTCATAGATTTAGCAACTTCAGCTTCCAAAGCCAACCCTTTGTTCTTCTCACACTTATCTCTTAACAAGTTCATCTCAAAGTTTGTGAGAATCTGACAACGTGTCGTAACACTAGTCAAAATAAATTAGACTATTACTATAGTAGTGGTGAGTCTAGGTTGATCCACTGAGAGTGCATCAAAAGTTGTTGAAATGAAATTAATCAATGTTTAGGTTTTAAGGGGTTTTGGTTTTAAAAATAAGAAAAGAAAATAAAGCTAAACTAACTAACAAAAGCAATTTAAAGAAAACATGTAAAAAATGATAATAGTGTGGAATTCGTTAAAGACTCGGTTCTTTAGTTCAATCTCAGCTTATACCCTAATTAAACATATTTCAATTATTTGTTGTTTTCAAACCTCTCCTAATAACTGTTAATCGTGAGTTAATAATTAACCCAAGTTTTTCCTTAGGAAGTGTTTAATCAACATACGATCGTTAATTACTCCTAACCACCGAATAACTTAGGATACGTTCTCTAGATTCAATTAGGTAGTAGCATTACAAATTAGAAAAATCGATTAATTAAGGCAAAAACTACATACGATGCATCATTTCACCTAGTTTGTGTTATCCCTAATGATTACGAATCATTAGTCACTACAAATGAATTTCAATATAACAATTACGGATTACATTGAATATTCTAGCAATGGGTTTAAAGACCCAAAACATTTACTCAATTCTCCCATTTTTCCAAGACTATATAATCATAACCAAAGATGACTGACTTTTAATAATCATAGCAAGAACTTAACATTCCAAGCTTTTACTCATGATCAATCAACATTTAATATCTTTAAAAACTGAGCACTATAATGGTAGACTTGAAAATGTGTTTAAACAAGGTATGTTCGTAGGTACACTCAACACTAGTCATGATCATGCCATTCCACAACTTTGCATATCATTTCATTTCTCCACCACTAAAATCCACATGCAAGATCATGAATCAAAGGACTTTTCAAGGTTGAAATGTGGGAAAGGGTAAGATGAGATGTATTTGGTCAAGTAGCATAAAAACCATCAAAGTTAGTAAAAAAGTAACACTCAATGAGGTATCAAGTGCATAAGTTAACGCTTATATATATATATATATCAAAACTGTTTACAATCAGCCATGATGAATGCAATAGTTATGTTTTACAACTCAAATTCAAGTCATCACACCACAAATCACTTGAAGCATAACTTAATCAAAATAGATAACTCATAAAATTTATGACAATATATTGAAACCACAAAAAGTAACCCTTTTAAGCCAACATTTACCTCATATTTAACATACTCAAATAACTCATTCATCACAAATTTAGGAGGATGAATTAATCATAAACAACTTTTCATCATATATGCACTTTCTCATTGGTACATTTATTTAAAAATATTTTTTCTTTTCTCTCTTTCTTTTGCTTTTTTCTCTCTCTTCTTTTTTTATTTTATAAACATTAAAAAAACTACATTAACATGGGAACTTCAATGATAAGACATAAAATAGCATCCCAATATTATAACCAACCCACATATATGTACACCCCCACACTTATACGTTTATACATCCACAAACTTAACAATCACAGAGGCTCCATTAACTTTATATCTTAGGTAAGATATTTGGTTAAGTTTAAAGTATGTAATGTGGTTAATACACAAAGAATAGGTAAATAAAGCTTAAGGGGCTTAACAAGGGAAAAATCATGTCAAATGTGTAGGCTATTTAGCTAATATAGCTTATGAAACAAAGAATATCTAATCATCTCCATGTTAATGCGTGTGATAAAAAAATGTGGTCTTGAATAGAAAATCAAAGCAAAATTAAGATGTACATATCATGAAGGTCACATATTATAAAAAAATAATGAGACTAATATGGATGTGTCAGTCTATAAAGGCTCAAAATCTCACTAGCTTTGTCTACCACTAGTCACTACTCTTCTAAAGATAATACATATTGACTAATCACAAGAGTAAAAATACATGCTAAAGTTGCTACAAAATTCTTTAGCCAATTCACACTCTAATCATGACTGTATAATCCTAGAAGTAATAGAAAATTAGAAAATATTTGTTTGTTTTATTCTTTCTCTCATTTTGATTGAAAACTTAAAAACAAGTAAGAACAAACTATCTTAAAACACACATGTATAATGGATATAAAGGTGAAAATTTAAAGGAAAAAATTTACTTCTTTTGGTTTGCCTCCCAAGAAGCGCCTTCATTTAGAGTCACTGGCTTAACTCTTTGTTCTCCTCATGTGACAAAGTTATGATTTTTGAGTGTCACACTCGGTTCCACCACATGAAGTTCTTCCAGATAAGGTCTTAGTTGATGATCATTGCCATTCAACATCTTCCTTATCCTCAGACTTTCAATCTTTGTTGAGTCCATACACTGGGGAAATATTTCAAATGTCTCTTCACCTTTTTCTTACTCGTTTAATTTCTCTAATGTAACATCTCACCCCCGACGGGAAGGGTAGAATAGTAATTTAGAAATAGGTGAGAGTGATTAGGATTGATTGAACATTTTCATGCATATTCTTAATTGTGAACAGTTGAATTTTGCACATGAAAAATAACTGTACATGCAATCATGACATTTCCCGGTATTTAGGCCTAAATGAAATTTTGTTGTGAATAATGTGAAAATTGTGTTTGAAAATTTTATTGGAGTGAGTTTTTGTGTGTTTTATGTTTTAAGGGAATTTTAGAAATTTTTTTGGAATTTTTCCAGGAACAATTTCGGAACCGAAAAAATCGCCAAGTGGCGAACCGACTGATTTTTGGTACCAAAAATTTGCTATCAAATGGTATTGGACTATTAGGTAATAGA
>JANVCL010000002.1:18233649-18247328 GCA_026546855.1 Erythroxylum incrassatum | reverse complement strand
CTGTGAGAATTGTTGTGCATCCTACAAACTGTCATGAAAGTAATTTTATTGCTTATCCCATCCATAATTAAAATTAGGATTATCAATCCAACCTTGGTTATAGGATTGAGAATAATAGTTATAAAAGAAATTACTTTCGTCCATGTCAAAAATTTGTTTCTTTTATAATCACAAACATGAAACAAAAAATGAAAAGATAATGAAATAACTAAAAAGAAACTAATTACAAACAAATATATACAAAACACCAATTAAAATCACAAACAAACAAAAAACAAAAACACCTCACTCCTCGACAATGGTGCCAAAATTGACATCGCGTCGTAACAATAGTCAAAATAAACTAGACTACTACTATAACAATGGTGAGTCTAGGTCGATTTCACAGAGGGTACGTATAAAGTTGTTGAAATGAAATTAATCAGTGTTTAGGTTTTGGGGAGTTTTGGTTTTAAAAATAAGAAAATAAAATAAAGTTAAACTAACTAACAAAAGCAATTTAAAGAAAACATGTAAAAACTGATAAAAGTGGGGAATTCGTTAGGGACCCAGTTCTTTGGATCAATCTTGGCCTACACCCTAATTAAACATATTTCAATGATTTGTTGTTCTCAAACCTCTCCTAGCAACTATTAATCATGGGTTAATAAATACTTTCATCCTTGATTTCTAAGTAGGGTAATTAGAACCATCTAGTAATGGTGGCCTAGTGATTGATGTACCTTCTCTGGTAGCCATGATCATGAAACATCGATTTACACCAATTTGACGCATCAAGTTCTAATTAAGTGAACCAGGCTTTGATACCAATTGAAAGTCTAGAAGGATGTAGTTTCGTAAAAATCCTATTGTCATAGTTGCTTTGAACTGTTTCTATCGATTGCTTAACACAAAACAATTGTGTTAACAATTGTTAATTTTCCATATTTAAAATGCAGATAGAAAAATTAAACATGCAACTAATAAATCGAAAACCAAAATATGGTAACACAATTCAATACATTTGACCTATATCTGCATGGCCCTCACCCAGCTTAAACAACTTTAATTGTGTTATAATAGTTTTATCCAAGGCTTTATTAAGCCGACACACTCAACCCTTGACATTATCCACTCGTACTCACACCCGATGAAAGTAAATCACTCTCAATAGTACAACCATCTCGTGTTAACCTAAATAGAGAATTTTTACATCAACAATCGATAATAAAGATGAGAATAAAAACTCAAGTGATTAAATCAAAAGTAACGTAAACAAGGAAAACACTTGAGATAAAAACACTCCCCTAAATATGCAACTTCATTAATCGAAGGTGTGAAAAGTTGTAGAAAAACATCTGTTGTGAACCTTTGAGAATAATCAGTGAACAGTCCACGCACAGGAGCTTCAAAAAGTTATCAATCGGATAAGTGTTTCACCACTGAAATATCACAAAAATATAGTTGCACACTTCACAAATATTCTGCTCATTTTTTCCTCACAAAAACAATAATTCAGCTGTCCAAAAATTCATGCTTATGTATGTGGAACACAATTAAAAAAAGATAGCTCAAATTACCGAAAATTTAGTTGCCAAATATAGCTCAAATCATTAAAAATACTGCTGCTAAAGTTAGCTCAAGTAACCAAAAATACATATGCATTATCTTCAATAATACATAGTGATCTTATCTCTAATAAGTCATATTTTATCTAGGATTTTATCCTTTACACTAGCTTATCTTCATGGATCTCACACAAAGTAAATTTCTTATCATAATGATATGATAAATATAGCCAACTACAAATAACGCCTAAAATAATTAATTAGATATCTTAACAATCACCAAATATGGGATTTTTTACGTGTTAGTATATCATTTCAATACAAAGATCCACATATCATTATCAAACAAAACATCAACAAATACACTTTGCAGGACCAACGTCAAATGTTAAATATGCTTCCTGCTAACAGAATGCTAGGCCATCGGGAGGACCTTATGAGTCGTGGTCTTTTTTGTTTAATAGTGTGTAAACATTTGTGACAAAAATAAGTCCTGGGCAATGGGGTTTTATTATAGCACATCTGAGTGAAGGGTGTCATCTCAAGAGAAGACTAGTGTGTTTAGGGTTACTCAAGTCCTTTATGCATTGGATGGGAATAAGTTCAATTTGTATGAAGTTAGAAATTAAGCATATGTACTCCGCATGTTCGAAGAAAGCACTAAACAGTGATGAAAATGATCGATTCTTCCCTCGTATGAATCATTAACACTGCGTATGGTTACTGTCTCTCGTATGCAGAGACAGAACGTAACAAAAATTTGGAGACGGAACAGAACAAAAATTGGAGACAATGAGGTGCTTGGTTGTGATGGATAAAACAGATAAAACTGTCTTCATCTCGAGGACAGAAATGTGTTTGATTGTAGTTGATAGAACATAAAAACAGTGTCAATGACTAAATTACGCCTGTAGTATAATATGATTGAAAATATGTAATTCATTGATTATTTTAAAATGAATGATTTGTATTAGTAAAAAAGTTAACAAATAATAATAATAACAATAACAATAAAAATTAATATCAAATAATAATAATAATAATAATAAATACAATAATAATGATGATGATGATGATGATGATAATAATAATAATAATAATAATAAGATAATTAATTTCGTATAATAAAATTAATAATAAAATGAAAACAAAAATAAAAATAAACAATAATAATAAGTACAAATTTATAATAATAATAATAATAATGATAATATTGTTATTATTATTATTATTATTAAGAATAAAAAATTTGCTTATATGGGAAGAGAGGTATTTCTGAAAGTTGTTTATGTGTTTTGTCTCGTAGACGGAGACAAAAAATTTTGTCCTTTAATTTTAGAAAAAACAAAAAAAAAATTTGTCATCCGGGTACAAAACAAAAATCACTTGGGACAGCAACCAAACACACAAAAGTACAAGATTTGTATGTTTTGTCATCTATCCCCGCTAAAAAGGACAGCAACCATACACTATGTAAAAGATCGAATTATTCAACAGGGCGAGTGTGGAGGAGGACCAGCACCAGACACTGTTATGTACAAAGTGTCAAAATATATTATTCTAAGATATGCTTCAATTTTAAATTCTTTTCTATCCCTACCACAACAAGCGACCATGATTTCAAATTCGTTTCACGTGAGACCCAGGGCTTTGAGCGGACAAAAATTGTGTATGTCAAAAGCCTCGACAAGCTTTTACCGTATTTTTTAAATAAAATACTTTATGACTATCCTAACTAATTTTATTATAAATAATAAATAATAAAATTTTATTTATTCAAATTAGTCATGAATAATTATCAGTAAATACCATATAATCAAGTTCTTATTTTTATTATGTATATTACTTTCAAACTTTCCAAATAGGGACCGCCATAGAGTGCATTTAGTTGTAAAATTTTGAAAACATTTGAGGACTCCCGTTGTAATGTTGTTTCATTAATATTATTCTCTAATTTTTGAAAAACTTAAACTTCTAAATGCATTTAATAAAATGTCTAATACTACTAAAATTATAAATTTTTTATATATAGATTATTAACAAGCTTCTTACATAATGATAACTGTTGGTGTTTGCTTCAAATTATATTTTTTAAGACTTAATTATAATTTTAGATTTAGGCAGTAATATTTAAGACATAATTATAATTTTAAAATTTTAAAAACTTTTTTTGTTCCATATTATTAGAGTTGGCAGTGGATAGAATTAGATCGACCTAAATATTTTTTATTTCGACATGATCAAATTTAGACCATACGGTTCAAACTCGAGTCCGATCACATCTAATTATCTTAAAGATTGTAGGCTTATTAATTTTGCAAACAATAATTTAAAAATGATGGATCATAATAAAGTGCTTAAACATCGAAATAGGCCATGTATACGTTAAGAACATTAAACAACATCACAATTTAACCATAAATTCTTGCAAGTGGCAATTAAAATGAATAGTTTCACAATTTGATATGTCGAATGCTTGAAAAATTCATCGACCTTTTTCCATGTATTTAACTATGTTTGCAATTGATGTTAGCTAGAGGTATATAGTGTAACTTAAATGAGATAGTTTCAAGTTGTCAGAAGCAGAATTGGTATGATAACCTTGAGTCCTTCTATTATCTCGTAAGTCTCAAGTGTTGAAGAGGGTTCAAGAATAATATATCCTTCCTTTCCAAACTTTTCTATAGTTTCAACAATTGAGTTTTCAATAAATTCATCATTTCTATAAAAAAAATTGTAGCTACCACTGTAAAAACTTTAAATAAACACAATGGTTGAAATTCTAATATATGTAAAGTATAGATTTTTTAATATTTTCGTTCCTTGAACTAGTAAACTATTCTTCTCCAAAACTTCACCAATTCATTTTATAGAAAATAATCTTAAAGGAATGTTTCCACCCTGGAATCGTCGTCTTCCCAAGCAGGCCCATGTTATACATTATCTGGTTTGTCCTTCTGACAAGGAAGATTATTACCTGTAAAATACTGCTCTAACCAGGAAGGACTGGCACTATGTTAATTGACAAAAGTTTATAGCATTGGAACCAAGAGGGTTCTTGACATTCCCTGCTTTGCTGTTCGTTACAGGCAAGTCTTTTGATTGATCGGACTTAAATAATATAAGTAAAATAGAATATTTTACATACATTATTTAAGTAAACTACTTATAAGTAAAATATAAAATTTTGGTGACTTAAATAATATGAAAACAATTAAAATTTTTAATTTGGTTTCTAATACTTAGTTCGTTCAATAATAATTAACTTAATTATATTAAACTCTTAACAAGATAACTTAACGCATATAATGCTCATTTTCACGCAATAACATTTACATTGGGTTAATTATATGTCTACTATTGTGGAATTTAGTAAACACTTTGTATTCCATTTTAGTGTCACATTATATATAAGCACAAAACCAGCTAATTTTATATGCTTTTGTAAGATCTTGAATTATATAATATAATATAATAGTAAGTTTGAGTTTATTTAAGAAAAATCAAAAGGTAAAAAATTAATCAAACTGAAGAATTAAAATAAGGAAGCTAAATATGAGATATGTAAATAACAATTGAAATTCATGTCTTGACAGAAGTTAATAAATAAATAGTCGAACGGCAGATGCACACAAGAATGATATGACTTGTAGAAACCTTATGTACGATTAGTCGATTATATCGCTTGGTTTCTACCTTATTTACACTTTCTGGTTCCCATTGCTTGTTGAAGGTTATATTAGGAAGTTTGGGTGTATACGCAAAACTTTTTTAGTACGCACATTTTCGTTAGAGGTTTGCTCATCATGATTGGAACCTTTCACGACCACAAAATGAGATATGTTTTTCCGATATATAACTATCCGGACCGGACGTTACAAAATGCTTGTATGGTCACATGATGATTTTGTTGTCATTAGCTCATTATGTTAATATTTATCCTTTACATAAATTATTTCAGCACTGGATAGTGCACTTTATAAGTGAAACTAATTCCATGCTTATCATTAGAGATCTTTTATGCTGTAAGAATGTTATTCAATTTTTCACTTCCTATATTAAACCTAGACAACGACTCTTTGAGTTTATAGATATTCTTATCTAATAAATTATTTTCACGAAACAAATCATCATAACTACATTCTCTTAGAATTTATCATACAACATATCACATTTTAATTTTCATTCTCAATCGTACACGCATCTAATAACTCTAAAGTCTCTTTATTACTAAAAGACATTTTTCTTTTTCAAACTAACGACCTTTAGGTATTAAACTTTTCCTTAAAATAGCTTTTGCGATAGATAAAAGTACTTTTGAACCCTCTAAAAATTGAACCAAATAAACACTAAATCATCATATGAAAGATCAACATGACAATCATCATTATGATCATAACAATTTGAGAAAGACGGAACCTCGTCATTATTAGCTATGGATCATGTAATTTGTACCATATTTTTAGATTCATCACTTTTTAAACTAGGAAGTCATCCCATGTGGCTTCATGTATATATTTTTCATTCATCTTTAATTGTTTGTCCCTCTTTTATTGTAACAACTTCTTGAATTTTTTATAAGCTTTATATCATTGTCACTACTTATATGGAGGTCTTTTCATCATCAATTTTCTCATCTTTAAAGACTTTAAATACCATACCTCTTCTTGCTGGAGCCACTTTCTCTTCATGAAATTCATTGATCTATAATTCATAGTTTATAAGTGGTCTAACTAGGTCTTCTATTAGCAAGGTGCTTAAATCATTAGCTTTTTGCATAGTTATCACCTTTTCCTTGATAAAGACCTAAACAATTTTCTCGCCAATTCAATATTAGTATGTGTTACTAAGAACTTTAATTAAGATGTTCATGCTAGTGCAAAAGTGAAATGATTTGAGATTTATTCTCCTAAGCATGAAAGTGGTCTAGGTATCTACTCCATTCATGTCTTTAATAAAGCTTTCTTAGAAAAGAGAATTTTTTGGAAACTCGTTATAAATCATGATTCCATTTGCGTCAAATGTTTCCATACCTATATGAGCAAAGACTAAAGCTTATGAAGTATCAAACATAAGTCCTCTTGCTCATAGTCTTTTAATAAGATTCTTGGCTTAAGGATTCCTATATTCAATGGTATTAAATTTATATTCGGAGATGGTAACTGAGCTCTATTCTAGTTTCATAATTAGGTAACAAGGGCCCTCTTTATAAGTTAAAAAGATTGAATCGATTGAGACTTTTTGTTCCACAGAGGGAAAGAATTAATTCAGTAATACATTGTGATGAAAGGCTAAGCAACTTCAAAGGCTTGTCTTTAATCTACGACCACTTTTATGTTATTCTCCATTCCAAAATGTGGAGGACATACCTCCGTGGATATATCATAGCTTCAAATGTTTCATTACTAGTTTTTACATTAGTGTAATCAAATTTCCTGGCACCTATGCTCCTTAATGACACATTGTTTGGTCCCTTAATAATTGTTTTAAAGAATCTTTATTTTGTAGTTAGCTATCAAGCAAAACATACAGAATATGGATATAATTAAAAACAATCTCTTATTTTTAGATCCTGCAAGTTCTGTAACTTAGCTCTAGAGAGCTAAAATCACCTCTTTCTCCAATGCAACTATTCCAAATTGTTTTGGAACCGTATTTTACATATATGGAAGCTTTAGGTCTTAGACCAAGATTGGTCTTAATTTATAATTAGGGTGAACTATGTTAAGTTCACTTTTAAGGGTGATTTGTTAGTGTTTAAGTTGGTATTAAATTATAAGACATATGCATTGTGGAAGGAGAGGAACCTGGGACTCTTCCAAGGCAAAAGTACTTCTTTCAATAGTTTATCAGCCAAACTATTCTTTGAATTAGACGATTCAACTTAGCTCAGCACAATTGGCCTATTACTTCATCTCATGCTAGCTTCCTTTGGAAACATGAATTCCTAAATTCTCAATGCCTAGTAACTACTCTAGAACTAATGTGTTTCGTGGTTGTTGGTCTTATTTGACGTGCATCTCTCTATTATGTTTTGAATGCTCTTAGGTTTGCTTCGTTTTTTCAGTTATTCAGCTCTTTGGTTTCGTTGGTTAGTCATTGAGATGTAGTTAAACTTGCTTAGTTCCTACCATTTTAATTCCTTCATATATATTTTTTTACTTTTAAAAATAGTGTGAAAATTTGAAATAAATTACTTTTAAATGTGAAAAATAAAATTTTCCATCTAAAACCATATTCTTCTATTTGAAAAACTAAAAAATATTTTTTAAAATAAAGAGTTAATATGCTTTCTATATATATAATGCTAATGTTGTGTAATATCAACTTTTTGTAAAATCTTGTAAATGAAATATCTTATTGTATTAACGTTTAGGGTCTTTGAAAAACTTTTGTTATAAGACTTAATTATAACATTTCCATTAGGTTTAAGACCCAAAAGACATATGATATAAAATTTCCGTTAGGTTAACTAAATTATGACAAAAGGGCACGGTAGTGCCCCCCTAGATACCAAGTGTAGAGGTGAATTAGAATTGAACTGGACCAAGCTCTAATTTCTGTTTATTGGGTCTGCCTGGTCGAGGTTGTTGAAAGTTGAAAATTGAAAACGTTGTCTATGTTCTGAAAGATTCTAATATCTCAAGAATGGTATGATTTTTAAAATAAGGATGTGAAGAAAGGCATTATTTATTGTCTTTGTGTGCTAGGCTTATTTGGCCCAACCCAAATTTTGGCGCACATGACGATGAGGACAAGGTTAGAAAATTGAGTTATGTTGTGGGTGTGCTGTTTACTTGGGAGCTGGAATGGAAAGAAAATAAGATAAAACAGTGAATGAGAATGGCATGGCAGACATGGATTGCTTGCTGGGCCGAGTACATAATTACGGATGCCTAATTCCTGTAAATAGGGCTTAACGGCATTGAGGCCCCTGGAATCTCTCAGCAACCAGCGGTGTTACTATTTATATTACATGTGCACAGCGAAACAACTCCGGAATTTAAAGAAGTTTGTTTCAGAGCAGGAAACGGTAACGCCATTCAATTATTTGGGCTGTGCTACGTCCTCGATAAAAGACACAATTCAATCTTGTATACAATCCTTCTTCATACCAACTTCCAAGAACACGGCTTTTCTTAGAAGTTCTTCGAAACTATAACGATTAACCAACCAACTTCTCTTTACGAGACAACCAACGCTGGCGTGAACGACACCTGCACAACCCCTTCACCACACGGTGGTAGGGGTGCCCTTTGACGTTTTTGTTTTTCGCTGGAGAGGTGGCTCCATCACCAACAAGCTTGTGTGCATATGCATAGAGTATACAGGGACAATATACTAACTAAGAAGAAAAGGAGCATGTTGACGATTAAGAAAGTTGCGACGCTTGTATCAAATTACCAGGACGTTAATTCACATGAAAGCATTGATGGTTGCGGTCGGAATTGCCTCGGAAACTGCTGCTTACCTGGTATTCTTTTTTTATTTCTTATGATTTTAATGCAAAGAATGTTGGCACAAATAAGAGAAAGTACGTTGATTCAGAAGTCAGAACGTTTACCCCTAAATTGCAGTTTTGATTAATTGACCATCTTGAAACTTTTATGCTAATATGAAACATAAGGATATTTCCTTTGAGAAAAATTTGCGTTGATGACTTGTGTTGTTCCTTGCCCCTTATTTACATCTTTCTCAGGGTCAAACTTACCTCTCTACACATTCAGCAAGGAAAATGGTGGGGTGAAAGGGAAACCATCTAAATCTAATGAACAGCCTCAAATTGGTTTCCTTCACAACCTGTTACTGGGCCAATGGGAGGATCGCCTGAGCCGTGCACTTTTCCGATACGATGTATCCAATTGTGAGACAAAAATAATTCCTGGCCATTTCGGTTTTATAGCACAGCTGAATGAAGGGCGTCATCTCAAGAAAAGACCAACTGAGTTGAGAGTTGATCAAGTTATTCAGCCATTTGATGGGAATAAGTTCAATTTCACGAAAATTGGACAAGAAGAAGTACTCTTCAGGTTCGAAGAAAGCAATGACGGAAACAGCCATTTTTTCCCTAGTGCCTCTGCCCCGCATAATTTGAGCTCTATGACTGTAGTTGCTATCAATGTAAGCTTTCTATTTTACAGCATATGCGAGAATAATTTGTTCCTTTTTTTTTTCTCTCTTGTCACTTACTTCTGATGTTTATGATTAGGTAAGTCCAATTGAATATGGACACGTTCTCTTGATACCGCATGTACACAGTTGCTTGCGTCAGATGATCGATCAAGAGAGTTTCTTGCTTGCGGTTCAGATGGCAAATGAAGCTGCAGATCCTTTCTTTAGAGTGGGTTACAACAGCTTGGGTGCATTTGCTACCATTAATCACCTGCACTTTCAAGTAACTTTTTTCTTCCAATTGCTCAATTTCTTTTCCTTCCTAACTTTCCTGTTTATGGATTTTAAACTAGTGCCTTCAAAACATGCAGGCTTACTACTTGGCATTATCCTTCCCTGTTGAGACAGCTCCAACTAGGAAAATAATGACAGTGAAGGGTCTGGAAGACAGAGGAGTGATTGTTTCACGGCTCTTAGATTATCCCGTGCGCGGTATTGTATTTGAGGGTGGACGTACATTGCAGGATCTATCTGATTCTGTTGCCAGTTCTTGCATTTACCTCCAGAATAACAATATCCCATTCAACGTGCTAATCGCCGATTGTGGAAAAAGAATTTTCTTATTCCCTCAGGTAACTCGTTTGTCGAGATAGCCGAGTAGTTTCCTGGCATGTTCGCAGTCAGAGTGTAAATTATTTAATTAGCATTCATTTGGATTTTCTTGTCAAATCTACAAGTTACTATGTCCCTTGATGGGTGCAACATGGAAATCTTCTGTTCTTTTTGGAGAAGTCTATTTGATTTATTGGTTTGAGAAAAGCCATGTCTTTTACCTGTAATTCAGACAATCTGAACAGAGTTCAAATATCAATTCTTGGTGTAAACGGATACTGGCATTCCAGCAATTTTGTAAAGGCATCCTTTGTTCTTCTCAACAAAGTAAATGTTTCTGAAAGTATTTACCAAAAGTTCTGAAAGTATATTGTGCATTCATTGCCTTGGTAAATTATTATTTTTGTGGCTTTGTCTGACCTGAACATTATGATCGTCAGCTTGGATTCCAAATCATACTCGTCCTTTAACTCACCGTATGGATGGAGGGTAGTTGAAACAAAAACCAATTGTGCATCTTTAGCGGTTATGTATTTAGTTGAACCATTCTGATTCAGTATCTACATCTCATCTTGTGAAGAAAATTCATAATTTTCTAATTAAAATTAAATGTCGCATTTAATAGTGTGCTTGTTCTTTTCTGATTCTTTCTATTTGATTCATGGCAACTGTTCAGTGGTATGCGGAGAAACAAGCCTTTGGAAAAGTGAGGCAAGAGCTTCTGGACACTCAAGTTAATCCAGCAGCTTGGGAGCTTGGTGGTCATATAGTACTGAAGAGAAGAAAGGATTTTGAGGAAGCATCAGAGACATATGTATGTGGACTTCTCGCTGAGGTGTCTTTATCAGAAGAGAGATTCCAAGAGGTACAGGCCTTTGTTCTGGAAGCTCAGTCTGCGAGAAAGCACATATGATGGAGAATCCATCTGTCCGCCTGCAAACAACATTCTGCTGAAACTATCAAACTTTTGACCCCAGATTGTGCGGCTATTTGTTGATGAATTGGGGTTTGCAAAGCACCTTTTCAAATGCCTCTGCTGCATAATTGAAAGCAGGCATGCTGATATCTCCATTAGTCTCTTTTTAGTCCCCAACAATGAAGACTACGTGCATAAATGTAGCTGAAGGGTACATATGCATGGATTTTTGTCGCAGTACGTACCCACGGCTTTTGTACAGGCGTTCCAAATTCACTAATTAATGATAGGATAAGCTATACATTGTGGTGTTATACTTATAATGTTTTCACAACAATTATGTTTCTTTTTGGGTTAATTACTAAAAAAACTTAAATTTTTGTCAAATTTTCAATTATAGCCCGAAGTTTAAAATGTAACAATAAAATACTTAAACTTTTATTTGTTTTTAATTTTATCTCAAACTTTAAAAAGTAGCAATAAAATATTCAATTTTTCAATTTTTTTCAATTCTAACCTAACATTAATGTTTTTGTTAAGTTTGCTGACGTGACTTGTCACGTATTTCAAAAACCTAAATTATTAATAAACGTCAGTTAAAATTAATATAACAAATGAAGATTAATGAAACGATGTCATTTAATTGCATAATTAAAATAAAAACGTTGTTTAAAAATGACTTAAATCAGATTACGCAGCTTCGACGACCTTAGGCTTTGATTTCAGTTTTTTCCTTCGTTTTTTATTGTTTTCTCAATGTTCTCACCCTTCGACTTTCAGATTACGCAACTCTGATACCCTTATACTAAGTGCATTAAAAGAACAAACTAAAAATGAAGATTTTATTGGTGCAATACATTGTAATGCAAGAATAGTTTGTGGCATTAAAAAAACAAACAAAAAATAAAAGGCTAAGGGTATTGAAAAAATAACAGATAACGTCAGGTTATAATTTAAGAAAATTAAAAGTTTGAGCATTTTATTGTCACATTTCAAAGTTTAGGTTATAATTTTAAAATTTTGAAATATTGAACATTATATTGCTGCTTTTTAAAGTTTAGACTATAATTGAAAATTTGTAGAAAATTTAAATTTTTTTATAATTGACCTTTTCTTTTTTTACTCCGATTTAATGTGAAATAAGGCCAATGTCATGCAATTTGTTTTGTTTAAGATTTCATCTACTAGGCGCCGTGATTTCAAGTCGGCTTAAAGTGATCTTCAATACGAATTCCATCAGATTGCATTTGAATAGAGTATAGAAATACTCATATCCATAACTTATTTGTGCTCATAAAGGTATAAGAATTATTTCTCATATGTAAATATTGTTAGAAGAAACTACTTAATACTCAATATTTAAATATTATTCGTATTAGAACAATTTAGATAATATTTACAAAATATGTAAATAAATATAGATAATTTGTAGTATAAAAATAGATATTAGAATGTGCATTAATTATAACAAATTGAAATATGTGATTATAATTAATTTGATTCACCAAGATAGATAATTTGTAGTATAAAAATAAATATTAGAATGTGCATTAATTATAACAAATTGAAATATGTGATTATAATTAATTTGATTCACCTACAAATACTCATTAATTCAAACTTTAATAGTGGAGCTTGTTTTATATTGCAATTCCTCTATAATAGTATTTTGTGAGTCATATTTCTTTCAATCTTAACTTGAAGCTTTGACAGTAACAAGAGAAAAATAAGCATAGTATAGCATAAGTGGGAGTAAAAATCAAACTAGATCAAAATCACAAGGTAAAGAGAATTTAAAATGATATAACTATGACAAGAAAAATCATTTGAAAAAGGGTTGTCATAATTGAAACAAGAAAATTTTCAATCCTTAAAAAAAAATTCAATATTTCAGATGATGAAAGTGCTCTTGTTGGGAAGCAATAACAATAATTGAAAGCACAAAGTCACTTCTTGATGTGTGACTCTTCAACTCTAAGAGTTCTTTTTCATACAACCTCTATAATAGAATGCTTTTATCATTATTACCTTATTTCAGAAAGCTATGTAAATAGTTGTGATAATCATCCTCTAAAGGTTGTTGACATTAGAACTAGCTGAAGATATATGTGTTAGTACGTATGGAAGACCTTATTATGTACCCCAGGGTCCCATGAAAGAATAAAAAATGAAGGTAATGCGGAATACCTGGATTCGATTCTATCTCTGATTCCGATGCCGATTCCAAGCTCCAAACGCCTCCAAATCTCCCAGGTTATTTAGCGGAAAATGCTCATCGACTCACGGGCAAAGCCTTTCTACAGTTTCCTCAAATCTCGAGCTTCCTTAACGGGTCAGGAACCTTATGCTCGAGAATGTTATTCTTGAGTAACTGTAGAAGACCTTACCTTATATAGCTTCCATATCGAGCTTCCACATCACAAGGCCGATATGGACCCGGTCCACACTAATTGGGACCCATTTTCCTCCCGGACTTCGACCCATTGATTTAG
>JANVCL010000002.1:18204916-18225789 GCA_026546855.1 Erythroxylum incrassatum | reverse complement strand
AACACATTTTAATCATATTTAACAACTCAATTGTACCCGAAAATGTCAAAGAATGCATGTACAATCATATGAATGTGAAAAAATGCGCATTTCACAATTAATTCATGCATGATGTGCATTTTTCCTATTTTCTCAGAAATTCTTATAATACATAATTCAAGTCTCATCAAGGGTAATGGGATGTTACAATGATGCATGGTTTGTTGGTAAAAAACCAATTCTATGACATTTGGTATCAGAACCAAATGCATAGTGCCTGAGATCTCACCACAGCCATTTCCATTGCCAATTCTCTTACTGAATTCAAGAAGCCCAAGTCTCACAAGGATAAGGGCGGAAAGGAAAAGAGTGGGGGAGATACCCATCAATGCAAAGAGAGCTCCCACAAGCATGACAAGTACAAAGAGGCTAGCTATAAGGAGGATAAAGGGAGAAAAGCATCCATAAAATGCTTCTTTTATGAAGGACCACATAAGGCTAGAGAATGCCCAAAGAAGAGCAAGCTCTCCGCCTTAATCGAGGAAAGGGAGGAGCAACGACAACACGAGGAGACTAACATCAACGCCAAAGTGGAAGTGCCCAAGTTTGAAAAAAGGGACATTTGTTCGTGGAAGTTAAGGTGGGTAACCAAGTTGTAAAAGCTCTAGTTGACACCAGAGCTACTCATAACTTTCTCGAAGTAAAATAAGCCAACCAATTGGGCCTCAAGTACAACAAGGAGCAAGGTTGGCTCAAGGCAGTTAATTCGGAGCCAAAGCCGACCTTTGGAGTTGCTCGTGGCGTGAAAGTGTGCCTAGGTGAGTGGTCTAGCTTTGTGGACTTTTCTATTGTTCCTATGGGTGATTATCCAATTGTGCTTGGCATGGAGTTCATAGATGGTGTCAAGGCTGCGTTGATTCCCTTTACCAATACTATATGCATTTTAAAGGAGGGTAATATGGTGCCCTTTTTACGAGAAACAAGGCTATAAGCCAAGCAACTTTTGGCCATGCAACTCGCCAAGGGTGTGAAGAAGACGCAGTCCACATGTCTTGTGGCAATCAAGGAAGAGCAGCAAGCTTTACTGCAAGGACTACTCAAGGAGATTGCCCACATCCTTGAGGAGTTTAAGGATGTGAAGCCTGTGAAGTTGCTGAAGAAGCTTCTGCCAAAACGAGAAGTGGATCATAAGATCGAGTTAGTGGAAGGTGCAAATCCACCTGCGACGGTACCCTACTGAATGGCGCCTCCTAAGCTTGAGGAATTGAGGAGGCAACTTAAGGAGTTGTTGGATGCGGGATATATCCAACCATCGAAGACTCCATATGGTGCACCTGTGCTTTCCCAAAAGAAGCAAGATGGGTCACTCCGATTGTGTATCGACTATAGGGCACTTAACAAGATCACCGTAAAGAACAAGTATCTCATTCTCCTTATTGCTGACTTGTTCAATCAACTTGGGGAAGTTAGATGGTTCACCAAGCTTAATTTGAGATCAGGATACTATCAAATAAGGATTACGAAGGGAGACGAGCCAAAGACAACATGTGTGACGAGGGACGGTTCCTTTGAATTTTTAGTCATGCCCTTTGGACTCACAAATGCACCTGCCGCATTTTGCACCCTTATGAATTAAGTTTTGTAACCCTTTTTGGATAAATTTGTTATGGTGTACTTGGACAGTATTGTGGTAAATAGCAAAACATTGGGAGAACACATAATGCGCTTACGATAAGTTTCCCAATTCTTAAGAGAAAACGAGCTATATGTGAAGAGGGAGAAATGTGCTTCGCTCAACATGAAGTCATGATCTTAGGGCACATTGTGGGAGGAGGCAAGGTGAGGAAGGACAAGTCTGAGGTGCAATTTATCCATGATTAGGAGCCACCAAGGAAGGTGTATGAATTACATTCCTTTCTTGGCCTTGTCAACTATTACCATAAGTTCATCAAGGGATATTCCTCCCTCGTGTATGCCCTCACCGATTTATTGAAGAAGAATAGAGTTTAGACTTGGGATGCCAAATGTCAAGGAGCATTTGAAGCGTTGAAGCAAGTAGTGATGGAGGAATCGATGTTTGCCCTTCCTGATCACACCAAAGCATATGAGGTACATACTAATGCTTCCAATTTTGCTCTTGGTGGTGTTTTGATGCAGGATGGACATTCGATAGCTTACAAGAGTCGTAAGCTAAATGATACCAAGCACCGCTAGACTGTTCAAGAGAAGGAGATGACTGTAGTGGTACATTACTTGCGAACTTGAAGGGATTACTTGTTAGGGTTCAAGCTCGTGGTTAAGACTAACAACATTGCCACAAGCTATTTCCTTAACCAAAAGAAGTTGAAGCTAATGCAAGCTAGGTGGCAAGCTTTCTTAGCGGAGTTCAATTTTATGATGGAGTATAAGCAAGGCAAGGCCAATGTGATGACCGATGCACTTAGTAGAAAGGTCGAGCTAGATCATAAGTCTGAATTTTCCTTTGGTGGATCGAGTCAAGGAGGGACTGGAGCATGACCCACAAGCTAAGAGTTTGATGGAGTTGGCAAGTATGGGGAAGACACGTAAATTTTGGTTTAAGGATGGGGTGTTTACTACCAAAGGTGATCGAGTGTACACATCGAAGTGGCAAGGGTTGAGGAAAGAAATCATCAAGGATTGCCATGACTCCAAATGGGCGGGACATCCTGGTGTACATCGCACGCTGGCACTCATTGAACGTGCTTATTATTGGCCCCAAATGCGCGATGATATTGATCTGTATGTGAAGACTTGTCTTGTGTGCTAACAAGACAAGGTGGATCAACATAAGCAAGTAGGTTTGCTAGAACCAGTGCCTATTCCAGAGAAGCCTTGGGAGAGTATCTCCATAGATTCATCACATTTCTACCAAAGTCCAATGGATGTAGCAACATTATAGTGGTGGTAGGCAGGTTTAACAAGTATAGAGTGTTTGTCCCTTTGCCTACAAATTTACAGTCGAGGATGTCGCATGCCTATTCTTTCATCATGTGGTGAAGTATTAGGGCATATCGAAGACAATTGTGAGTGATCGAGACGCTTGCTTCATCGGGAGGTTTTGGATGGAGCTATTCAAACTGTTGGAGTCTGAGCTCAGCTTCTCTACAAGCTTTCATCCTCAAACCAATGGCCAAACCGAGAGGGTGAATGCATTGTTAGAGTTAATTTTTAGGCATTATGTGAGTGCTAACCAACATGATTAGGCTAAGTTGCTTGGTGTTGCCTAATTCTCATATAATTTCCCAAAGAGCGAGTTAACGGGAATTAGTCCGTTTGAGATTGCCATGGGACAACAACTAATGACTCCTCACACCTTGGCGATTGGGTACAAAGGTTTGAGTCCTGTCGCATTCAAGTTTGTCAAGGGTTGGCATGAGAAAACCAACATGGCACGAGCACACTTGGCAAGGGCTGTCAAACGAATGAAAAAATGGGCAGACATTAAGAGGAGACACTTGGAGTTCGAGAAAGGAGACTTAGTAAAGGTGAAGCTCCTTCCCTATCAAAGCCGACGTTTCACCAAGGTGCACAAGGGGCTAGTAAGGCGATATAAGGGCCCTTTCCCCGTGAGGAAAAGGGTTGGTAAGCTGGCCTATCGATTGACATTACTCTCACTTTTGGAGATGCATCTGGTTTTCCATGTGAGCTTATTGAAGCCGTATCATGTCGACAAGGAGGACCCAAGTAGGGGGACTCGAGGAGAGCACCCAAAGCTATCATTACTTCTCAAGAGCATGAGGTAGAGGAAATTTTAGCACATCATGTTATATCGAGGAAGGGTACCCATCCAAGCTATGTGGAGTATTTTGTCAAATAGAAGGGACTACCTGATAATGAGGCAAGTTGCGAGCATGAGCTCACATTATTGGACTACAAGGATGTGATCGAGGCATACAAGAATTACGCCACGGGGTTATCGCCCGAATGAGTAGGGGAGAATGTCACGCACCACAAAATTCCCACTAGATGGTGGGGCTAAGCTAGAGTTCTCCAAACAATTCCACACTATTCTTTTATATTCAAGATAAGACTAGAGATAGGTGGAAGATTCTAAAACCTTGTAGATAATTGTAGATTATACTTGAATATGTAGATAATTGTAGAGAATTCTAGATGGCTATTGTGAGCCCTTGGATCAAATAGATCCTAGTCATCTATTCAGGAGGTGGAAGGCTATAAATAGCTAAGGGACTTCATTTATACAAAAGGATAAAGAGATAGTGAGCATAGAGAGTTCTTAGCATTTACCTTGTAAAGCTTTCTTAAAGCAATATAAATACTTTCTATATTTTCTCATTCTTGTTTTTATTTTATCTTGCACCTTTAATACCTTGTGTTAACTTTGTTTCTAACATTCGAGGGAGAGACTAACTTAGTTGTAACACGCGGTTCGTTAGTAAATGATCCAAGTATGTGACAAATATCACTCAATATTGCATGCGACAGTGGCAATTCGCTGTTAGAAAAGTGATTAGATTAGATGTAGCATCTCCTCTGCTTAAACATAAAATTTCCGAAAGATTAGGGAGAGCTAATTAAGTATTGTTGCAACCTCTGTTTTGGAAACCGAATCGGACCGGTCGATTCGACCGATGACTGGTCGGCTATCCGGTCCAGTTCAACTAAAAAATCAGTTTTTAATTGACCCAGTCTGAACCGATCAATTGACCGGTCGAACCGGTCCGATTCGACAATTAATTTTTATTTTTATTTTTATTTTTTGGTATATTTTTTTATTTTTTAATATTATTAATATTATATATAATTATTGCATAATTATGACGTCACACCGATTCAATCAAAAGTTGAACTGATCAAACCGATCAAACCAATGATTAGTAAAGCTTCCAATTTGATGACCAGTACGAGTTTGAGAATATTGGTTGCAACACGTAGTTCATGCTCTCAAAGGTAGAGATACTAATATCATCTCTTCCTTTCTTCCCTAAATCATTGAAAAAGAAAGTATGCAGAAAACAGCGCAAGCATGGTTCATTGGAGGCCCTAGCAGTAGTGGGAGTAGAAGCGAGCAACTCAAGTCCTCATCTGTACTTGCCGATTGGAATGCATACACCGCCTCTCAGGAATCCGATTCCCTCGATCTCGAGGCCGCTGTCAGTACCACCTCCAGCAAACTCACCGACACTCTCAACGTGTACTTAGTCTTCTTCTTCTTCTTCTTCTTCTTCTTCTGCCACTACATTCCTCAATCTTCCAATGTTACCTAACTCTATATTTCGAGATCGGATCTCATAATTCCTTTACCTTTTACAATCGAATTGTATTCAGGGTCTCAAAAGCTGTCAGGGATTTGCCAGGGAGCTTTCAGTCTGCATCTAGCAATGTCCCTTCTGGGAAATCCGTCATGTATTTTGCGATGCTCCTTGCCGCCGGTGTATTCTTTATCTTCATTGCATTCACCATGTTCCTTCCTGTCATGGTCTTGGTTCCTCAGAAATTCGCTATCTGCTTTACTATTGGTTCAGCCTTCATCATCGCTTCATTTTTCCCACTCAAGGGTCCCAGGAATCAGATTTCACATATGATTTCTAAAGAGGTACTAGTAGGTTCTCTTCTTTGCGCTCGTTGCTGCTACTATTTGTGTTGAATGCTAAATGCACTATAACTTGACATTGGTTTTATTATATTCTGTTGGAATAATTTATGATCAATTCTTAGATGAATGATTTCTTGAATCTTATCAGAGTCTCTCGAATTCAAGTTGTCACCCTCATCTCTTGTGATTTATCAATAATATATGATCAATTCGTGGACTTCAGCCAGTTATTTAAATTTTGGGGTTCTATAGTTTCTTGACAAATTTGAATTGGAGAAATCCTTGATATATTGATCATCTTGCTTTGATATTTTTTGTGAACAGCGGCTACCTTTTACACTGGGATTTTTAGGTACCATGGTGGGAACTGTATATGTTTCAACGGTGGCTCACAGTTACATTCTTTCTGTTCTCTTCTCTGTTTTACAGGTACATATAACTCGGACTCCATTTTAGTTTCATGTGTGTGTCCTATATCTGACCTCATAGTATGAGTGCTGGCATTGTTCCTTGAGTTTGATTTCTTGATATGTTGTTAATTGTTTGGAATTCTTGATCTGTCTACAGCCAATTCTGTCTTGCTAGAAATTTAATTCATTTGAGTAAGCATCTTTTGGCCAATTTATAGTATTTTTTAGGTATGAAATATATCTCCCTCTTCCCTTAAGCTTGAAAGGGATTAATCGACTTATAGCATAGTTGTCCAAAAAATTTGTTTACCAATTTTGATGATTTTGTATATTGCACGGCTGCGCTTGTTACTTTTCGAACTAATCTCATGCACTAGAGTTGTGATGATTGGAAATTGTGCGTACCATTATGATATAATTCCCATTGAAGTTATATTTCTTTATTTTCGTAAAATGATCTCTTTTCTCTCTTTTTTAGATCGTTGCACTATCCTACTATGCCATTTCCTACTTTCCTGGAGGTTCTACTGGGATGAAGTTTCTTTCTTCAACTCTTACATCTTCAGTACTGAGATGTTTTGGGAGGTGATCCAATGGTCATTTCTGCTTGATATACCTAGAATACACTCGTATTCTTTTATAGTTCTCCTACAAAAGTAATTATTTTTGGACATTTCGGATTTACAATTTCTTACTTATTGATCGTTTGAGATTCTTTTTCATTTTGATCTTGTGTCTTGTGTTTTTTTCCCTTTTCTTTTTTGACTAGTGGCTGTTATGCAAAGGCATAGCATCTACCTTAGATAGTCGAGGAGTTGAAGAATGCCAAATTACTTCTGCTTTTGCAGAATATCCATGCATAGAAATGCTGAGAGGCTTATTCTTGCATGTCATGGATATCCAAAATAGTCGTCTTGCAATTCAAGTAATAATTTTGTTCAGATCATTTTAGTGGTCTTGTGATGTTTACTGTTTAGCGTTCTGACCTATGTGAGGATATCTACTTTAGTATCAGATGGTGTGAAAATACACATAAAACTTTATACTTTCTTGTACTTCCTTAACACAATACATCGATGCGTATGGTTATTTCTTATACTTGCTATCAGAAGACAAATGATACATTGTGTATAGTTGTCGGTTTTTCCTTTGCGATGAGAATTGGAGCTTTCAATATATGCTTGACTTTGTGTTGTAAAAATTACGAGCTACAGCGTGAGGTTTGGTTTGGATGCTCAATAAAAGATCAGAAAGTTGTTTACATACTAATTTACAAAAATAAGGGCTATAAGACATTAAAAAAAAGAAGAAAAAGAGCTGATGAGTTTAGTTGAAAGAAACGTGTAAGCCATTACTCAAGTCAAGTTGGATGCAAGATATTGAGCTAAGTGTTAAATAACGCCAGAATTTGAAATTTGTTGTTTTGGTGGACCAGTTGTAAAATCCGGAACTTTCCCTTCTATTATTAGTTAATAGATTTTATTATCTGTGAATAGTATTTTCAGATGAATAGTAAAATTGGGTAAAGAGTATCTTCACTTGAATAGGGATTTTAAGGATCCAACCTCAGAAAAAAATTGATTGAAAATACTTAAAATAGATATTAGAGTCAAATGACATTAAAATAGATCGAAAACAAGTCTAATCGAATGAATTTCAGGAATTTCGTAAGTTTAGGGTAAAAATGTACTTTTTGAAAAATAATGGGTATTAATGATTTTAAAACCATTCAAAATTTTTGAGGCACCAAATTACTAAATAATGATTCTAATTAAAGTATCACATGGTCAATTTGATGGTGAGATGGTTGTGGAATATTTTCGAGATTTAATCTAGTTTATAAGTGTAGTAATCTATGAAAGGGTGAATTGGTCTTTTACATAAATGGAGTTAATTAATAAATTTTAAATGACTCACATTTATTGACCAATTACAATACTCCATATGGCTTAAGAAAATTAAATTAGATGATGATGAGTCATTTAAGATGCTTAATAAGAAAATGACATGTAAAGTATTATAGTATAAAAAGGCAAAAGAATACAAAGTTTGGTTCATTTGAAAGGAGGATTAGTGAGAACCAAAAAGAAAGGAAGAAAAGAAGAGAGAAAGAGAGAGAATTCGGCCAAGGAGAAGAGGAAGAAGAGAGGTGCCATTTTGGTAGATTTGGAGTAGAAATTGAAGAAATCTTGACTTAGGATTAGTGTTCACCAATTTCCTAAGAGATTGGGAGAAAAAGTGGTAAGTTTTTCTTAGTTTAAGTTGTTTATTTTGTGGATTTCATATGGAATGGAGTTATTTTAGATCAAAGGTTGTTTTTGACTTATTATAGAGTAGATAATAAATTTGAAAGCATGTAAAGGTTGAAAACAACAAAAGTGAATCAAGAAACCAAGGTTAGGGTTATGATGTTCATGATATGGATTTGATGTCAATGAAGTAAAGAAATGAAAAGGGATTGAATTACAATTGATTTGAGTTCATTTGTGTGTAATGAAGAGAAGATGTGTTAAGAAAAATGGAAGGAAAGTAAAAGAGTGGTGTATTCGGCCATAAAGAGGAAAGTAATTGACGGTGTGATTTGTTGAAGTTCAATTACAATTAAGGTGTAAATAACCCGAAATCTTAAGGTTGTTTTCATGAAAAAAAATCAAATGGAAAAAGTTAGCATGACCTATTTGACCATATTATGATTTAAGCAGATGGGATGATGTTTTAAAAAAACCTTTTTAACTAAATTTTGGAGTTAGATTCTGAAATGGAAACCAATGAAATAACTTATAGTAGTTAAAACTGAATTGATAGTTATAATTCTTTATTTCCTATAGTGGAAACAAATGATTAAACGACTTGTAAATTGTGTAGGTCAAGAAGAGACACTCAACACGTGAGCGTACTTGACGATAAACGACAAAACTGTGAGTATATCTTTAAACTGATTTTATGAAAGAAAAATGGTTTCTCTTTTATCATGAAAAGTATATCTAAGAATAAGTTCATTGGTGTTGCTACTTGAATTTGGAAGAAAATTTTTATGAGATTTATATATAAACTTTAAGATGGCATCGAATTGAAATTGCATATGTATTGAATTGGCACGGCAATAGAATTTGAACATGAACTAAATTGATATAGAAATGTGGTGCACCTGTGTATTAATTGTTGTTTAGCCTGTGGTACGCTGTTAGGTCTCCTTATATATATGATTATACCGATCAAAGAAAGTCCTAACGTGCATGGTATGGTTTGGGGGGCGTCTATCACTAATGGTGGGTGGTGTCGTGTCTGTCAGTATGTTTTGTGAGTCACCCTCTACATATATTATACTAGCACTGTTACGGGTAAGCAATGCAGAACCAACTCTGTAACCACTGATTTATATGTAATATTAGCACCGTTATGGATAAGAGATGCAAAACCAGCTCCATAACAATCGGTATATAAGGGTTAAGTTAGTGCGGGTAAGTGATGCAGAACTAGCTCCGTTAGTAAAAGTTAGCTAGGCACGAGTAAGCGGTGCAGAACCAGCCTTGTGGCCTTACACCTAATAGTACCAAATGGCAAAGAAAGTTTTAAAAGAGAAGGTTTATAAAACTATCGATTGCCATCTCTGTTTACCTTACAAGAAAAGAGGAACCTGATTGTGTTTTACATATGCATTGATTATATGAATTTGTTATGTTAGAACATTGGTTATTGCTTGAAAAGAAAAGGAAATTACCTTTGATCTTTATGGAGGTTAAAGTTTGTATAAACATTTTGAATAGAACCCATAACACTCACTGAGCTCGTTTAGCTCACCTTTTATTTTCTGTTCTTTTTATAAAATTTAACCTCCCAGGTACACGCTCAGGGATTTCAGTAGCTAGGACTCCACTATTTGAGTAGCTACCTTCGTCACGTGCGATTGCGTAGGAAATTTTGCTTGTACATTTGTTTTACATGTATTGCATAATTATGAACATCTTTTGTGTAAAGGTAGATTGTAAATGTTTTACTATATATAGTTCATCATTTTCATAAATATATCTTAATCTTGGTTTTGTGAAAATATGATTATTTATAAATTTTCTTTTCTTTAACTAAATACATGAATGTGTTTGAACCTTTGAGATTGTTTCTGAATGGACTTAAAGTCCAGAAGTAGCAATGATGCTTTAGTTAAGTGGATAGAAGTGTTTTGAATTGCTTTTCAGGAACCTAAAATTTTGGGTTTTATTAAATAACAGTTGTTATGCTATCAAAATTTTTAATGAATGTTACTTTTAAAAACTTCCACTGTTGCCCCTATTTTTTCTTTATATTGAATTAAAATATTTTGAAAAAAGGGGAAAAGACTTAGCTCCATGGAAACTTTCTAGTTTGATAGGATATCGACTGGAGGGTTTTCGTGAGGTGCCAGGCAGGTCGCCTAGTCATCAGGAAAGGGGCCTGTCAATTAATCATGGTCCAATCAGTTCCACCCACTAAGTCTCTATTATTTCTATGGTAGTTCAAGTAATATTTTCTGTAATTTGTTGCCTTATACATCCATGCAACTGCCCATGGTGACTCATCATGCAAATCCCAAAACCAAAGAAACATTAAAAACTCACTTTGTTAAATAATTGATCACCTATGAAGATATAAAGTACAGATATTTTAGCCATTGACTGATCGGTGGTACTAGACCTGGCAAAAAAGCCTAGAATTGACTAAGTTCGCGCATTTTTCGAATTTTAGATTAAAAAATCAGGATGGGCTGGACTTGATTGGTCTTGAAGTCACCTAAACCAAAACTTTTGGACTGTCTAATACGACCTACTCCATTACAATCCCTCAGTGGTACTTTTGTGCCACTATAATATTGATGTCATATTTGGCTCCTATTTATTGAAGAATTCAAATAGCTAAAAATAAGAAGAAGCAATAGAAACATGAATCATAAGACATTAGAGAAAGACCAAGAACGAACATCGCTATAGTGATAACTTAACGATGGTTCTGTGTATTATAGGTCTTACCAATTCACAGATCTAAGCAATGTTCCTTTTTTTAAAGAGAAGAAGTGATAAAAGAAAGAAATAGAGTGAAAGGAGATAGGAGAGAGGAGAGAAGAGAGAAAGATAATTATTTTTATTTTTATTTTTAGGCTCCATTTGTCATGTAAGATATACATTTGACAAGGGCCTACAAAAAAGATGACATATAACTCAGAACAGACATAAAAGTTAAGTTATGATTTAAATTAAATGTTTATAAAATGTTAGGGTTGTTGAAATATTTAGGTTTAAATTAATTTTTGGTGAAAATATTGTGATGCACTTTAACATTTTTACTTTATTTATATAGATATACAAATATTCAAATTTGTGAAAGTGCATTTACACAATTTTAAAAATATTATAAATTATTTATATAAAATATAACTGGAGTCACTTTTATTTTTTTAAATGGATATTAATTTTTTATATTTATAATATGTTTTAATTGTCATAATAAAATTTAATATTCTATAAGTTTAAAATTTGATTCACTCTTTACAATTGAAATAGTTATATATATGTATGATTTCTTTTAATTATCATGCAACAGTATTAAACATATAAAGAAATAATTGTAGTTAAGAATAATTTAAATTTTTATCATTCAATATTTTGTTTTCAAGATAATTTCAAATTTTTTAATTTGTACGTTAAATAAAAGTTTTAATGATGGATAAATTTATTAATATAAAATTTGAAATAAAGAATTATGTCTCTTTAGTTAAATAATTGTTAGAAAATTTAATGCATCTATTAGTTATAAATCATCATTAAAGTCAAATAATGTAACTAGTTTTTAAGAATTATTTTTTAGAAATTATATACTTCTTCTAGAATTTTCCATTTGTCCAAATTTTAGACTATTTATAAAATGAGACGTTGAAAATTATGTCGATACTTTTACATAATTCTAAAAATATAAATTAATATATGAAGTATGTATGGAGTCACATACACTTCTTAAAATAGTTATTAAATTTTTTACTTTTATATTATATATTAAATGTGATAATAAATATTTAAAATTGGATTCATATTTAATATATAAAGTAGTTATAATAATTTCTTTAAAAGTAAAATTTATTTTAGTTATTAAGTCTTTATACATTGTACATGCAATCATATAAATATCTTAAAAAATATAATTGATACTATTGATAGCTTAAGTGAAATTCGGCCCTTTTGGCCTAAAGATGAAAAGGCCTTATTGTTAAGATTTACGAAAGTCGGCTAGATTGTTTAAGAAATTGGTAAGTATGGGAATTAGTAAGGAAGTCCACAATTTGGGAGTTAAGATAGTTAAAACATAATTAAAATGTACTTTAAAAATAATTGTGTATTGGTGGGCAGTTAGTTAAGATATGGCAATAATTAAAGGATAATTGGAGGTTGATCGGTTTAATAAGAACTATTTGAGGTGGTTAAATTTGAGAAGGTTGTATAAACACATCAACATCACAAACATGGAAGAGCTACTCAAACTTAAACCCTATCATTAGTTAAGATTTCTTTGCCCTTTTCACTTATCTTTTACTTAAATTAAATTATCCTTTTAACTTAAATTTTAAGTCCCGACACTTTTTAGCATTTAGCAACTTGATAACTTATAATTCTATTCTCTAAGCTTTCGAAAGCCTACTTATATTATTATTTAGAAGTCAAGCACAATTTTTGAAGAATTTCTCCCTACCATGCTTAAATTTCCAGTTTAATTTAATAAGTGATTAATTATTTGGCACTCCTAGTGGACAACGATGCCACATATGAAGAATAAAAAAGAAGTTGTGCCTCCAACCCTAAAGGAGGAAGTCCCCACTGAGGGAAGGCTTTGTATCTCAAATAGTTGAAACTCTAGAAAGGCAGCATTGCCTTCGACTAAGTCTCTTGCTGGTAAGAATTCAAAATCTCACCATCCATTAATAAGAAATAATGTTGTTCATACATATGATATTTATAGTTAAAGTCTAATTTGGCTTTTACGGCTAAAGCAATAAAGATGTTGATAGAGAAGATAGAAAAATTTTATGTTGCTTTGCTATAGGTTGTTAGGTAAAATTCTCCTTCTCCATTAAGAAATTTCTAAAAGGCTTAGGGTGTAACTTGCACTAAATACAATGAAAGTTGGTGAGAGTATTTATCCTCCGATTTCTTTCTATGTAGAACAAAAATATGTTCCTCCTTATAAAAGAGAGAATATTCCTATTGTGCCTTCATGCACTAATTCCAAAACTGGCTAATAGATTGTCAGGCCCCAAGCCCTTAGAATACAGGGATTTGGTTTTTAAGTTGAAGCTGATGAGCTAAATTATGGCTTAGGGACAACTTTTTAACTGTAAATTATAATCATGTTCTTGTTGTTGCTCCTCCACAGATGTGACTTTATGTTGATGTCTCAGCGAATTCTTCATGTCAGGAGAAATTCCTATCCAATTGCAATATGTTGTTTCTTCTGTGAAGCTTCCTACCTTTTTAACTAAACTTTTAGGAAGAAAGAAAAAACCTTCTCTAAAAAGTGAGAAAGCAAAGTATCTTTGTTAGCCATAGGCTCAAGAATTCCATAGAAGGTAATTCTAGATAAACTAGTTGATAACATAGCTCAACATGTACGACCTTTGTATATTAAATCTCACATTAATGGCAGACCAAGCACAAGAGTTTTAGTTGATGATAAATATGTTGTAAACATTATTCCGAGTAAAATGATGGAAGTTTTAGGAAAACATGATGTAGATTTGATCGCAATTGAGGTGTATGTTATCAAATTTACTGGGGAGACTACTAAGGCATAGGGAATTATCCCAATAAATGTCACAAGGGGAATTATTTGTTAACAACTTTCTTCTTTGTAGACACAAATGCAAGTTGTCAAGTTTTGTTAGGAAAAGGTTGGATCCTTTCCAATTTCTGTATTCTTTCATCTCTTTATCAACTTTTGCTTATATGGAAAGGTGATGAGGAGGAAATTGTTTAGGTTGATTCTCAGGCTTTCCATTCTAAAGTGGATGCAGTAGAGTCAAAATTCTATAATTATCAAGTGAGGCTAGTTCAAATTCAAAAGTTGTCTGGTGGAGAATGTTCAATAAATAAGGGTAAAGAAAAGATAGGGCCAGAGTAAAAAATGTTAGTAAAAGCAACTATCATCATGCTTATTAATAGGCTAATGAAGGTTCCAATTATATAGGAACCTAATAAATAGACTTTTACAAAGAGAAGTTATGGTAGCTACGATTGCAAAAGTCGAATTTCAAATATAACAAATCACGGAGAATTCTGAAGAGCTAAAAAGGGTGTGAGAATGTAGAGCTATTTTTAAGGAGGAAGAATTCTCCAGGGCCAATTTGAAGATTTGGAATTTGCTCTTATAAAAATTGATGACTTCAAAAGTAAGAACTAATGGCTTGAGGAAATCAATTTTAGTAGTTCAGGGGAATCTCGAAGTGTGTTTGTTAGTAAAAGCCTTGATCTAAAAATAAAAATGGAATTAATTGAACTTATGAATGAATATAAAGATTTTTTTGCCTGGGATTGTACCGAAATGCCAGGATTAAGTAGAAAGTTAGTAGAACACAAACTTCCTATAAAACATGAGTTTTATCCTTCTAACCTCTTAGGCGTTGGTCTAAATAAGTCGAGTTAAAAATCAAAGAAGAGATTGAGAAGTTGTGTAAAATTGGTTTTATTAAACTGGCCAAATATATTGAGTGGCTATCTAATATTGTATCTGTAGTAAAGAAAAATGGTAAGTTAAGAATCTGTGTTAACTTCAGGGATTTATATGCTGTCACTCTCAAAGATGTGTATATGAGGCTGATTGTTAATTCTTTAATTAATATAACGGCTAATCACCCCTTATTTTCTTTTATATATTATTTTTATAGATATAATCAAATCTTTATAATTGAAGATGATATGACTAAAACAACCTTCGTATGTATTGGATTAATAGGAAAATTTGAATGGATTATGATTCCTTTTGGCCTGAGGAATACAGGACCCATTTATTAGAGGGCTATAAATGTTATCTTTTACAATTTATTATGTCGTACTTTGGAGCTTCATACAGATGATATTGTTGTTAAATCCAAAAAGAAGTATGGACCATATCTAGAATTTAAAGGAAGCTTTCCAAAGGATGAGAATGAATAAGTTGAAGTTAAATTGTTTGAATTATGCTTTTGAGGTAAAAGTAGAAAACTTTTTGGGTTTCTTGTTATACTAAAGAGGGATTAAATTAGAGAAAAAAGGGAAAAGCAATTCTTGAAGCAAAGACACCTAAAAATAAGATAGAAATTCAAAAGCTTTTAGGCTAAGTAAATTATGTCATAAGGTTTATTGCTAATTTGGCCGATTAAAAAAAAAGAATTCTTATGTCTCTTAAAGTTGAAAGTTTTTTGGGTATTCTATTAGGAAGAAACACATCTTGTGGAATTCGATAAGATCAAAGAATGCCTAACTAAGCCTTCAATTTGGATACTACATCGGAAGTGAATACCTTTAAAGTTATACATTTCTATTATAAAGGAATCTGCTAGTGCGTACTGGCCCTAAATAACGAGGCAGATCACGAGTAGGCTATTTATTATTTGAGTAGAATTCTGAAGTATAAAAAAGGAAATATGTCCCAATTTGAAAAAAAACGTCTTTATTATGAAATTATATTTTGCCTGATTAAAATCAAGACATTATTTTTCTTTAAAATCGAGTTTGTGTGGTTTCATAAACCTATTTGAAAAAGTATAATGAACAAACTAGTTTTCTAGGGGAACATTGGAAAGTGGCTTATGATATTTATAGATTTTTAACCTAGTTTATTATCCCCGTAAGTTAGTAAAGGGTTAGGCATATTTTCAACAAATATTCCTAATAATTGAGGTTTATTTTATCATGATATAATTTTTACAAGTAATTTAAAATGTCAAGTTAAGAAAAGATTAATGTCACGAGAGATAAATTTAAATATTATGTAAGTATATTTGTAGACAACCTTGAATTGCCAAAGGTTCAAATGAAATAGAATTAAAAAAAAAAGGGTTAGAGTTGGCAATGTGCCTAGCCCGAAATCAGCTCAAAATTTTGTGATTGGGTCCTGAAGTTTGATCGGAGCCTGATTGGGCTTGAAATTGTTTAATAAAAAATAATGTCATTTCTTAAAAAATGTTAAGTTTCAGATTAAGTCGGACTAAAACTAGAATTTAAAAAGAAAAAGCTCAAATATAACTTGAAACCCGGTCAACTCAAGACACACCCATCGATTTGGGTCAGGTTGGACCAGGTTAGGCGGTCTAGGCAAGCCTTGCCAACCCTAGGGGGAATTCAAAAGATAACACAACTTGAATAAGGATATAAAACTAATGTTGTATAATTGTTAAAAGTTTGTTATATACCTTTTCATTAAAGTATTGTAGAATTAGACGATTAGTGTAATTTAGGCCTCCACCAAGAAGGATGTAAGGCAACCTTTCTTTCGGGAGAGTATTCTAAGTACATTGTTTGAGATGAAAGATTATCAAAGCATCAGAATTGAAACGTTAGGAGACAGTATAAGGGCTATTGACCTTGTCTTAGAAAAGTTCGCTAAATGAATTCCAGAGAATTTTACGTGAAAAAGAAATGAAGTTGGAGTTCCTCAAATAATATAACGGGGACAAGCTAAGCGTCATCTCTTCTGATTGGAAGTTAAATTAAGTACTAGAGAGGTACTCAAAAGGTTTTTAAGTTGCCTACAAATTAAAAAACAAATAATTAATTAATCAGGTTTTATAAATCCAGTCATTTAAAATTAGTATTAAATTTTGAGGGAAAAAGAATGAGATAGGTACCAAAGTCTTATACAAGTTTCAAATTACATCTAAATAACAAATAAATAGAACTATCATTATTACTATAATCCCATCACTAATTAATTAATACAAACTCGTATGTATAGTTTAAGAGATGGTAATAAAGATGGTTATGTTTCTAAATGATACACGGGATTGAATCTTTTATCCATTTTATCATGTCCTTATTTTATTTCATAAATCTTAACCATTTATTTATATGAGATTCGATACACAGGTTTTTCATTGATTTGGTAATACAAAAGGCCTGGACATTGGTCCCAAGAGACTTGCTTAAAGCTTCCATATATTTCATATATTAATCACGAAAACCATTTGATATACAAATATACAATAGCAATTCCTCATTTAAAATTTTAAATAATAATTAACAAGAAAAAAGCATGTCATGAGGATTTGGCACTCCTCTTCCGGTGTACGCTGTCAAAGAATAAGCATGATTGATTGCGTTTTGTTTTGACCTTGCCCTTTTTGCAGGTTCAGAAGTGGTTAAATGACATTTGGTTGAGAAGTTTTCGGTGATCCATTCCTATGGAGTTATGGTTCCTAGTTCAAAGGGTGACCTTGTACACGTCAAACTAGCAAGCAATCTCTTTAAAAGCCTAGCTCATGTAATTTAATGTCCCAAAAAAACTCAGGATCTGATTAATACCAAAGCACACCCCAAACACATACTCTTTACATAAATTTTTTTTAAGGCTTAAGAACCATACAAGAAGGATGGCTGATGATGCAGAGAAAGCCGAGCGCGACCGCATCTTCAAACGCTTTGACTTGAACGGCGACGGAAAGATCTCGTCTTCGGAGCTCGGGGATTGCCTGAAGACCCTTGGCTCAGTGACCGCGGACGAGATTCAGCGAATGATGGCTGAGATCGACACTGATGGCGATGGCTTTATATCCTACGATGAGTTTACAGAGTTTGCTGCAGCAAACCGCGGGCTTATCAAGGATGTTGCTAAAATATTTTAGCTGCTCCTGTCCTGTCTGTTATCGGTTTGCGGTTCAGCTGGGGGGACTCGTAGCATATCTATTCCTGCAATACGGCTCTGGATTTTTATTTTTCACTTACACTTTGTTTTGGTAGTGATATTCAATTTCTTTTCCCAAGATATGAAAACATTCTTTATGGTATTGCAAACCATTTGCAGCTATAAATTTGTGTTCTTTATGCCAAAAAAAAAAGGAAAAGGAAAACTTGTGCCAGTTCTATTGTCATGAACTTTTCTAGCGTTTACCCCTTTGTCTTTGGTCTAGTTGCCTTCTAATGAATTATACACAAGTAATTATTCCATTGAACTTTATTGTCACTGGATTTACTTACGTAGAGGGAATTATTTTCCCAATGTCCAGTTGAGTCAATAGAATTCTATTTCAATGAGCTGCATGAAAACCTTAGCTGGTGCAATTTTCATGAATCTCCAGTTTTAGCGCGAGATCACTACTTCTGCTTCCCTGTTTTATTGGCTGAAGTTCATACTTTTATCACTTTCTAGCACACGTGGGTCTCCATATCTCTCACTCCCTCTTCTGTGCTAAAGGACCATACTTGCTGATCTATTTACCAGGCATGACTTACAAGGATATTTGGGTTTAAACTTTGGGAATTTCACAAGTTGAACTCTTGTCAGAGTCTTATCTGAATCATGAGCTTTTAGCATTAGCATTTATCAATTAGAATAGGAGTCAGTTTTAATCATATTTATGGCCTAGTTCAATTATTACGGATGACTTGTTTATTGTTTTTGGATATTTGATATATAGACCTCGGTACTTCCCTACTAAGTTTCTTCATTCCACTCGCGATTTCTTCTCTATTCTGTTCCTTTTCTACTATTAATTACTAAGAAAAGAAAGGCATGAGCTAAAAGCATATGAACAACATTGGCAAAATACATCTCAACTTCTATATGGAAGGACTTCATGCTTCTTCCCAGATATAGAAGGCAAATTAAAGACGTCTACACAATTTCTTTAACTACCTTTCCCTATTTACAGTTTGCGTTTTCGATCCAGTCATCTAGCACTCTCCTATCAAGCAAACAACTAATTGGTAGAAACAAAAAGGAAAAATTAAAGGGTTAGACAACGTAGTGATGTTTCAACGGTGGTAAAGATGATCATAGTCCTCAAATTCGGAAACACCAAGCATTGCCAAAGCTAAGTGGCTATTCATCTCACTTTTTGATTGCTGCTGTTGATTGTAGCAATCTATAATCCCAGAATAACTTGATTTCTTCCTACTGGTGTAGAGTGGCTCTTCCTCCCCTCTCAATATAGAACTAATTTCCCTTATGCCAGGCCTTAGGGATTCTTCACTACTTACACAGGCAGCAGCAGCTTGAATCATCTGTATAATTTGAGTTGTATTTCTCAAAGTGCATTTTATTCCAGGATCAAGCAACTCCCCAATGCCCCCTTTCCTTTCTGCAATAAGGGTTTTGCCTGCACAAAAATACACTTGATGATTTCTATTTTGCCAATACCGCACATACAGATTAGTAGTGTGTACAGCTCATGTTTTAGAGTAATTTATCGCAGATTTTACAATAGCACAAAGACAAAGAGGTGAATATTATGATAATAGAATTTCTAGTTGCAAACATACGTATAGTCACAAATGTTACACCAACTTCATTTTGAATTAGCTTTTATATGAATAAAGAGAACTTCATTTTGAATTATGTACATCAGTGCTTATATTCATTTTGAATTATGTACATCAGTGCTTGAATTAGCTTTTATATGCATAAAGAGAACTTCATTTTGAATTATGTACATCAGTGTTTGAATTAGCTTTTATATGCATAAAGAGAACTTCATTTTAAATTATGTACATCAGTGTTTGAATTAGCTTTTATATGCATAAAGTGACTGTTTCTAAAAACTTGAAATTGGGGTTCACATAAGAAGTAGAGTTTTTGGTCCATTTCCATTAGATGAAAATGATTCATGAGAGAATCATAATTCACAATAAATCAAAACATATGACTACCACATATTCCTATCTATTATTTTCTCAGCAATTTCCCTTTATCAAGATTTCAAGAACCAGATTCCTTTCCTTCAATCCAATTTATCTTCCTACCCAATCTATACTATTGTTCCTCCACCAATAAATGCAATTAAGTCTTGACCTAATGTTTTTTATTGTATGTTTAACTAATGTATAAAATAAAATTCATAGGAAAAATATATTTTGATTCTGATTTGCTTCCTCTTGATTAACCAATGATGTGATATGGTTTTTGTTTTTATCTTAGATTCTTTCCTCAATGATGTGATTATCTTAGATGCCCATCTTGAATGTTGGGTTTGTTTTTTCTTGTTTTTAGATGGAACAAGAAGGATCAAATAATCCAATAATTCCAATCAACGTCCAGCCTCCGAATGAAGAGGCTAGAGAGGCCTCTGGAAAAGAGATGCCTCCACAAGCAACAAAGCGAAAGGCTATGGCAAAAAGATCCGAGGTATGGCATCATTTTACTGCATTTGTGGCTGAAGATGGAAGTAGAAAAGGTAGATGCAATTATTGTGGTAAAGAGTATGCTGCCGATTCAAAAAGTATAGGTACTCGTCCACTTATTTATCACATGAATCATTGCACAATGACCCCCTTCGTAGATCCTAATCAACGTGAAGTTAATGTAGTTAAGGGTGAGGGGGGTAGTCAAAATATTATGACAGCTTGGAAGTTTGATCAAAATGTAGCTAGGGAGGCTTTGACGTATATGGTTGTACTAGACGAACTCCCTTTCAAATTTGTAGAGAACCAAGGCTTTAGACATTTTATGTCTAAAGTTCAACCAAAGTTCGTTTTTCCATCCCGATTTACTGTGTCTAGGGACAGCTTCCAACTCTACATAAATGAGAGGAATAAGTTGAAGCAATTGTTAAGGAACTCCACCCATAGGGTTTGTCTGACAACGGATACATGGACTTCTTTGCAAAGAATCAATTATATGTGTTTAACTGTACATTTTATTGATAATGATTGGAAATTGAACAAGAGGATCATTAACTTTTGCCCTATTGATAGTCA
>JANVCL010000002.1:18116576-18127921 GCA_026546855.1 Erythroxylum incrassatum | reverse complement strand
TTAATTACATTATTATCAATTAAAATATTATTATTAATTAAAATATAATTATTCATTAATTAAATATTGTAATTAATTAATTAATTAAAATATTGTTATTAAATACTTAATTAAAATATTTTAATTACTTAAAATTTAATTAATTTAAATATTATAATTAATTAATTAAAAATAATTAATTAGTTAAAATATAATTTATTCATTAATTAAAATATTCTAATTAATTAGTTACGATATTTTAATTAATTAATATATTGTAATTAATTAATTTTTTTTACAAACCAACCAATATCAATGGTAATGGTAATTATTCCTTCTTCTTAATCAACCATCATAATTATAATGATAATATCTATTCCAATTCGTTACTATATTCATTCTCATTCCTATTACCATTCACTATCTAAAAATTAAACATCATTTATACTATTCATTAATCAAAGTGTTGTTCACAAGCTAATTGATACCTTAGATGAAAGATGTTCGATTAGCTAAAGGATGTCCAGCTAGCTAAATTATGTTCAACTAGCCAAAGGCAACAAATTAACTAGTCAATATTATCTAAGTATTAGTCATTGTAAAGGTTAATTTATGTGTCTAATGTCCATTTAAGTAAGTTTTGGGTATAAATAGACCGTAATTAAATTTTTAGAAGAACCTTCAACCTACTAAAAAGTTGCTAAGAGTTTTGAGGGGCATAAAAATTTGAGCCTTGATTCATTGGTTTTAATAAGAAAGAGATGTCTTAAGTTGTATATGGTTATGCTAGCATAGCAATAGGTGAAATTGTTTAAGGTACAAATTGTGAAGGTTTCTTTTAACTTTGAACAAGATTTGTAAATGATTACTCTTTATTTGTGATAAGCAAGATAATCATAAATAATTCTCTTCACTCTTAACGAAGAATATGATCTTTGGAAAGGGTTTGTTTTCATCAATTAAAAAGAAAAGATAGTGAATTTGTGAGTGGACCCTTTAGCCAAATTACAATAAAACAATTTTGTCTCTCTTTCACTACTCTCTTTTATTCTTATTATTATGTTCGTTATGAAATTATTTTATATGAATTTACCACAATCATTTACTCGAATAAGTAATTTGTTCACTAATTTTAAATTTAGTAATAAGTAAACACACATAATTCACCTCATTTCTTGTGTCATTTGAAGAATTACAAAAAAAAATCCTTAAGACTTATTGATTAAAAATGGTTGTATGCTACTTATGATTGGTTTTAGTTAGTTTTTGAATTTTTATATAAAATAAATTTAGTGATAGAATTAGTAAAATGCATGTAGTTCCTAATTTATTGAATTATTATCCCTCAAAATAATCTATTTAATTAAGTATCATGATACAAAGATAACTTTAATAAAAGCGAAGTTACTTTGTCAAATTGTTAAAATTATATCACACAGGAGATAGAAATTAACCCTTGAAATACAAAAAGTAAATAATTGTAAGAGAAGGAAATGATAAAGAAGTATCTTATGATTAATTTCATTAGAAACGAAGCAATGAAGTTACAAAGCATTTTATGATTAATTTCATTAAATTGAAGCAAAGTCATTTATATTTTTAAAAATTATTATTACTATTTTAAATAAAATATAATTTAAATAATTTTTTATAATTTAGGAGTTATTAACGTGATATGCAATTAGAAAAATATTAGCTGAAAAATCATAATATCTTTGATAGACTTGTGCATGTACTACGATGCGGGGGGCGATGATTAAGCACGTGTGGCATTTAATAGCGACCATGTGCACCCATCCAACAAAAACGGAAGCATTCGTAAAGACTACAATGTTATCAGGAAGTTGATTTTGGGATCTCTTCGCTTTTTTAACTAATTTGATTTCAAAAAAATTAAAGAATTTATTTTTATAATATACAGCACATTATAGTTCACCTTTTTCCACTCCTAATGTACATAACAACCATGGCCGTAGCTATATGGGCCAGTGATGCATGAGTTTCAAAATTTTAAAAAATTAAATATTATATATATACATATATATAAAGGTGAAGTTATTTGAAGGCTAGTAGTGCATTGAGCTCTTTAAAATTTAAAAAAATTAAATATTTGAATCCTCCTATTATAAATTTTTGGCTCTGTCACATTAACAACTCATCACGAAGCTGATAATCTAAAGAAATTCATGTCTTCTGGCCATTGAGGCCAATTCCTGCTGGGTGATAGAGTTCATTTTTCACTTCCATGGGAGTCCCATTCCCATATATTTTGTCACTAGATTATACTTTTTATACTAAAAACAAGTCCTATCCCTTCACTTATCCAAATAAATTCCTATTCCTTCTAGCGTTACCTGACAATATATTATATATAAAAGGAGTTACTTGACATCTTTTTTGTTTTAAATATATGCTTAAGAGATTGTAACAAACACACCGTATCATTTAATTAATAATATGCTGTTAATAACAATATGATCAAAATCAAACAATATATTAATTTCTTTTTTAATTAATTAAGAATTCAAATATTTGGTCAAATAATTTTAGACACTATTATAAAGGTTAAAACATTAAATGGATACCTAACATTTATGCAATAGGATGGTTTAATCTCTAATATTTAAAATTTTATTTATTATTAGTTTCTTCGGGTAAGAAATTAATCAATTTATTTTATGAGCTTAATTGGACTTTAAAATTTTGAAGGGTTTTTCTTTTTCTTTAAATCCATATGTAATTCCCTTAAAATTTTTAATAAAAGAACTATATTAAGTAGGCCTAACTGCTTAATTGAATAAATAGAAAATGGTGATAGTTGAACACCTAACTGCTTAATTGAATAAACAGAAAATGGTGATAGTTGAACATTCATCTAGTGTTCAGCCACCTCATGTGTCATGATGCATTGCAGAATCAATCAAGCAACTGGTCATTTGCTCCCAACTAAGCAGTACCTTAGGTCATATGTACATGCAGTACGTTATTTTGATAAATATATACGATAATTGATTAACTGGTCCACATGCATCACAGAATGTTTCAATAAATTCTTGTGTAGCTAGAAAATTGAACAAAGAAACATGACAACTCGTATAGTTGAAATCTATCTGGACATCAGGACTTAGAAAATAAGATTAAAATCTTTCATGATAATTTTATATAGCTAGGTAAACGAGTACATCTAAACTCTGAAAAACCCAGCTGTACCGTGTATGGTAACACATTTGAAAAAATAAAGTCTGAAAAACTATCCCCAAATCACAGCACTAATAAATAATTGTACGTGTATTTCAGTAAGGCACAAGTGGTCCTCCAAGTTTAAAGTATAAAATCATACGCCATAAATTAACAAGTGGAAATGCAAGACCAACCTAAGTCTCTCTCTGTATAAATATAGTAATGCTTACAAATATAAAGCTCGTCTGCTCTTCGAAAACAAGTTTTTAGTAGCTTACAAAGTATATGAATCCCTGTCAAGATTCATAACATTATAATATTTGGAACCTATCAAAAACAAAAACATTATATATTTGGAAGAGCTTTTTATAACCTCATCTACAAGTCTTCGGTGATGGAATGAAAAGTCACCTTTAGATCCATTAAGTTAAATATTATATTCCATGTCTTTAGTGTCCCCAAGTTTGGGATAGCAATTTTGAATAATATGACTTCATGTGTAAATTTGTTATATATAATTAAAAATTACACCATGTATATGATGTCTGCCAATGAAATTGTCATCTGTAGACTACAATATATCACTTATGAACTCATCAGCATCAGCTTTATGAAATATTTTGTGGTTCGGTAGATAATTTGTTTCATAAATGACAAGTTTACACTCGAGTATATGACAAATTTATATTATGGATATCAGGTTTGTGCATTTTGTGATGGGTATCCAAAATTTATATCTAAGTTTCAGTCAGACTCCTTTTTTTTTATAAGAAAAAAAATCCTTATGTTTTCTGATATGTAGTTCGTACGGTGTGAAACTTGAACAATGTCCACAGCGTATAAAATACTAACTGCAGGTGTAATGGATACATATAGCCAGGAAGTGGGGGCATGTGCATCCATGACAAACTTGTTTTCTTAAATGAATTGTTAACTGCGTGTTGCGTTCCCTTGTTCTCGTAAATTGGGGGATTCTAATTCTATGCAATCCTGAGAGAACATTTGAAACATGTTATTTTAAAGGAAGATTAATTATCTTATGCCCGTTATTGGGAACAAAACTAAGCTGTTAAAGGTTCATAAATTCTGCACATAATTTCAGAAGAAAATTAATCAAACCGCATTAAAGGATCATGTGGGACGAAACAATGGCAGGGTGGATTTTGGCATAAACTATAAAGCTCATTGTTGCTGGTCAAATAGCTTTGATATGAATACATACCTGGCCCTCATAACTCGTCATACTACCCTAAGAACGTATTTATTCTTAGGTCATGCACGTGCAGCTGATCTCATTACAACGTAGTTTAGGGGTGGTGGGCTAAGTTTGTTAGGAATAAAAATTAATTAGATGGATCAAATCAATCTAACATGTAGCTCCTCCCACTAGGTTAATTACTAAAAAGAGATGTGAAATTTGCAAGGAGGCCTAATATTGCCAAATTAAGTGGGATGAGTTATTGAAGCCTATGAAGAACGTTAACTCGGTAAAAAAGAACACCCCTAAAGAAAAAACAACAAAAACCTAGGTAGCTGTATGCCTTTTCTTAATTTCACTATAATGATGTTTGGAAAAGGCACTTCTTTGAAAGAAAACTAACGAGATATTAACGTGTTAAATGCCTTACTAATAACTTCAAACTCAATATTGAACAAGATGAAATGCCACTGCCAGACATCAAAGATCTTATTATACACTTTGACAAATGTCTGTAGTAAATTTTGATGAGCTGCGGATTATTAACTAATACTTAACGAAAAAGTAGCAGACTTATAATAATGTCTGGGTAACTAAAATTAGAAGAATAACTTAACGGACAAGGCAAGGATACTCGATATGATTGGAACTAATGAGAACTATCTACATGGATATTGTGATTACTTTTGACAATGTCGTAAGCCCCTTTCTCAAGAAGGACAAGTGCGATTTTGCGAGTATGTAAGTAGTGCACTGTAAGTTAATCTATGAGTTTTTGCCAAAGACCATAATACTTAAATGGTGATGCCTGAGCCTTAATCCGGTTATGAATTGACCCATGTTGAGCCGAAAATGAACTAGTCTTTTTGTGCCGTGGCTTCACACTGAGAGCATCATCATGCTCAAAATATGGCTTATTAGTCAAGAGCCTTCCAAGCGTGGGTTGGAAAGCCTCAACGGAGCTAGGCTTATAAACGTGGGCTGTGTGAGCCTAAAACAAGGAAGGCTCGTATGATCTGATTGTAGAAACAAATCGGAGTTAAGAAAGGTTCAAAAGATTCTGGTTTTTAAGATGAACATGTACAAGCCAGACCTAAGAGAGACTCGATGAACGAGTGGTTAAGGCTGGAGTCAAGAAAAACTAAGAAGTAGGCCTCAAAGTTAATTACAAAGTTAACTAAAGCTAATGAAATATAGCTCGGAGTTAAAAAAAGGCTTCTAAAACATGTGATTATTAGAATGAAGGTTGTTGATGTTGAAGTTAATCCTGATTTGTTATTTTCCTGATTCTTCTAATTCTATTTTGATTTTATTGATTTAGTTGGTTAAATAAATAAGTTTATATAATGGATTTAGTTGGTTAAATAGTTGAAACTTCATAAGTTTATATCTTAAGGAGTCTGGTTGTTTGTTGCTAAAAAATAAGAAAGTTTGTTTAAGTCTCTTTTATATAAACTTATTATCTATGATTAAAAAACCAAATGGGTTTGACCAGTTCAATCGTAAAAATTTTGAACCATTTAATATACTAATTTAGTTTACTATAATATCCCTTGTTATTAAAAACCAATCGATTTAGGTTGGTTTCATTTGTCGGTCTCCTTCTAAAATTAAACTCCAATTTTTTTCAATTATACTTAAGTTCTTCAATTTTGTTTAATCTTTAATGTATACCAATTTTATGAGGTCTAATACTAGTTGAATCTTTAAACATTTAGACCTTTTATCTTATTGGTTTGACTTTTGATCCAATTTTTAAAACATTGCTTATTATTGATAGTTTTTTTTAATGTATGTTTGTACTTGTTTAAAAAAAATCATAAATATATTTGGCCCCAATCCTTCTACTCAATTACTATTTCCTTGCTCTTGCTTACATAGTAGTGGCATTAGAACCATGAACAACTATGTCTAGCCTTTAACTCCCATATTAGAAGGAGAGAATTACAATCAATGAAATTTCCAGATGAGGGTACTATTTGACTATCGCAAGTTACTAGGTTCTAAAGAATGGATTTCCTAATCTTGCAAAGAATACAAATGAAGCACAAAATATCACCCATTATTATGATAATAAGAAGAAGAATAGGAAGGCACTATGTTATATTCACTAAGGAGTGAATGATGAAATTTTAAAAAAAGATTGCTAGGGCAACTACTTTAAAGCAAGCTTGTGACATCTTAGCCATATTATTCAAAGGAGCAGAAATAGTGAAAAAGGTGAGACTTTAGAGCACTGAGGCGTCAATATGAGCTTTTACAAATGGAAGAAACTGAAGCTATCAAAATGATATCATACAACTTCTGAGTCTAACAAATCAAATGAAGATATACACAGAGGAGATTGAAGTTGTCTCTAAGATAGAGAAGATATTGAGGACTCTCACACCAATATTTGAGCATATAGTGGTGGCAATAAAGGAATCTTGTGACTAGTCGATGATGATGATCTATCTAGCATGCTACAAGCCTATGAGTAGCAATTGAATGAGAACTAGATTAAAAAAAACCTATTGATCAAGCTTTTCAAATTCAAGTATGTGGAAGGTGAATGAGGAAATCAAAGGGACAAAATCGTAGCAATTCTCATAATAGAGGATTCGAAGGTGGTGGTTGTCATCATTATAACCAAGGTTGTGGTGTTTAAAATATTACAAAAAGTGAATATGATGAGTATAATGACTTATGGAGGTTAGATTTTAGCCAGCAAGCAAATAAAGGTTGAGGTTATGGACATGGTAGGAAAAGGTATGACAAATCTAAAGCTGAGAGTTATTTATATCATAGACTTGCTCATTACTCAAATGAGTGCAGATTTAAGGAGAATAATAAAGAAGCTCATTATGCAAAAAAAGGTGAATATTATAACTATGCTTTTCTCATGGTTACAGTAACTAATGAATTAACAAATTCCAACATTTAGTTTTTTTTTCACAAAAGGTGTATCAATCATATGTGTGGCAAGAAAGAGTTGTCTATGGAACTTGATGAATCAATATACACTAAAGTTAAATTTGTTGATGACAACACTATAACAGTGATGGCAAAAGGACAAATTCTAATCAAGATAAAGATAGGGGATCACAAATTTATTTCAGATGTGTTTTATGTGTCAGAAATAAAAGAAACTTATTAACATGGGTCATCTGCTTAAAAAAGGGTATGTTATGAATTAATGTGCGCCAGCTCTTCGTACTTAATAAGAAATGTAAACTCATTCTGAAGGCTACTATGAAAAAGAATTTATAATTTGAATTAACATTTCACTGGTGTATATCCCTACTTTAATGATATTATCTAAGATGACTCTTGGTTATGGTATCCTCATTTAAGGTATTTGAATTTTCATAGCTTAAAGTTGTTGGCTCAATGGAATACGGTAAAAGACTTGCCCAACATCAATCATTTGGATCAATTATGTGAGGCTTGCACACTTGGAAAGTAACATATATTTCCTTTCATAGTAGGGAGGAATTGACATATAAAGAACCATTTGAGCTTCTTTACTCTTATGTATGTGGTATGATAAACATCATTTTAATTGGTAATAACTGATATTTCCTCACTTTTATTGATGATTTTACAAAGAAACCCTATTTATCTTTTTTAAAAAGAAAGTGTGAAGTTTTTAGTTATTTAAAAAGAATTCAAACCTTATGTTGAAAGGAAAAGTGGTCATTTGATCAAAATTTTATGAACTAACAGAAGGGGTGAATACACTTCTAATGATTTTACTTAGAACCATGAAGAGCAAGGAGGAAAACATGAAGTCTACTTTCTTTACTCCTTTATAACATAATATATATGACAAGGAGCATGTTAAATCCAAAGGTATTCCAAATTTCTTCTAAGTTGAAGTAGTTTCGTATGTTTTCTATTTGTTGAATCGATATCCAATACAAGCTGCAAATAATGTAACCCATGTAAAGGCATGGAGTGGATTCAAGCCAAGTGTAGGTCATCTTAAAGTGTTTGGTTTAATGGTTTATACTCATGTACCAATAAAAATCAAAACTAAGCCTGATGATCAACTTGAAAAGCAATTTTTATTGGCTTTAAACATGATTTTGATAAGATTTATAATATAATAACAAAAAAGTTGTTTGTCAGTATAAATTTGGTTTTTGTTGAAAATAAGTACTAGAATTGGGAGAAAAACTTGCAATATGATTCACAAAACTGACTTATGTTCATCATTGAAGAAGATAAACCCAAAGTTGAAACTAGCATAAGAAATTAACAAGGCTCACCAATTCTAGTAGCACAACAACCTTCCATAGGAGAAAGATAAACGTAACATCATCAACTACAAAGATCTTTGGAAAATTATGAAGTAACATCTAATAATGCTATAGATGATAACAGGAATGTAGTGCAATTTTGTATGCTTGAAAATAGTGAGCCAATAATGCTCAAAGAGCCCTTTAGTATCTTAAATGGATCAATGCAATGAAAGAGGAGTTGGAGGCAATTGAAAGGGATAACACGTAGGACTGAGATCCTAGATGAATACTATTTTTTTAGTGCAAAATGTTGTTCAAGATGAAATTAAAGTCCAATGGTGAAGTAGAAAGGTATGAAGTAAAGCTAGTGACGAAAGGATTTAAGCAGCAATTTTGTTGAGATTTCCAATAAGTACTTTTAATCATTGCTAAAATTGAAACTACTAGACTCATAATTATTATGATTGCATAGAATCACTAGAAAATTCATCAAATAGATATAAAGTTAGAATTTCTAAATGGATCACTTAAAGAGGAGGTGTTTTTCAAGTAACTTCCAGGCTTCAATAAAAAAATATGTGAAGATAAAGTGTACAAAATAAAGAAGGCTTTGTATGGTCCAAAAAAATTCTAAGATCATAGAATAAGCACATTAATTCATTTTCCATGTAATTAGATTCTTGAAGTGCCCCTCTGAGTATCATTTGTATATTAAAGATAACGATTCTAGTGATATACTTTTGTTATGCCTTTATATGGATGATCTTATATTTACTGGAAATAATTGCATCATGATTGAATAATTTAAATGAGTAATGATGAATGAGTTTGTAATGACAAATTTGGGAATAATATCATATTTTCCTATTATTGAAGTTGATCAAATAGAGGACAAAATTTTTATTTATCAGAAAAAAATGCTATTGATCTCTTAAAGAAATTTCATATGCATAATTGTAATCTTGCCATAACACTAGTAAATGTTAGAACAAGGCTATCCAAGGAAGGTGATATTGCTCATGTTAATTTGATACACTTTGAACAAATTATACGAAGTCTTAGATATCTCGTATGTACTAGAATTGAAATTAGTTATGCAGTGGGACTAATCAACATATTTATGAAATCTCTAAGGTAATCTCATATGTAGGTTTCAAAGAGGATCATATGATATATAAGGGACATTCATAGTCATAGTTTATTTTATTCCTCATTTGACAAACTAACTCTTTTTATCTACTCAGATAGTGACTAGTGAGGAGACTTAGATGATTGCAAGAGCACTTCAAGCTATGTTTTCAAGTTTGCTTCTGCTATATTTTCATGGTTATTAAAGAAGCAACTTATTGTTGTATTCTTAAATTGTGATGTAGAGTTAATAGTGATGTTACTGTAACTTGTTAAGCAATGTGGATACAAAACTGATGGCCTTATAAAGATTATATTCGCCAACATTTTTTCAATCACATTTGCCAAAAAAAAATCCTATTATGCATAGAAGTAAACATATTGACACTTATTATTATTTTCTTAAAGATTAAGTTTTTAAGATAAAGATTAAGCTAGTGTACTATATATATGAAGAATAAGTGGCTAATATTCTCATTAAGCCTCTAAAAAATGAAGCCTTCATCAAGCTAAAACATTTATTGGAAATGGCTACTGTATTGAACCAGGACTAAGGGGAAATGTTGAAGTTAATCTTGATTTTCATTTTCTTGATTCTTCTGAGTATGTTTTGATCTCATAGATTTAGTTGATTAGATAATTGAGTCCTGATAAGTTTATATCATAGATCCATTTGTTTAGATAGTTGGGTTCTACTAAGTTTATATCTCAAGGAATATGTTAGTTTATTGATAAAAATAGAAAAGTTTATTTAAGTCTCTTATATAAACTTGATATTGTTTTTGTTTTTGTTGCGTACCGTTCCCGAAGCTTAACAATCAAACCGGAGTCAAAAAGCGTGAGCGGGTTTCCTTGTAGGGTATTTCGAATAACCCTCACTTGCTTTGAATCAATATTTTCTAATTAAAAACCAAATGCTAACAATTTCTGCGGAGAGGTAGCAAAACGTGTTAGGAGTTCAACGCTTCAAGAATCACTTCATTTGGAGATCAGATGAAGAAGTTATGGTCAAAAGGATCCAACATGTTTATGTTCTTACTCACATTGTACATGTCTTGGCGCGATTACCATAACTTTTTCTACAGATGTTAGATTGATTTCAGTTTAGACAGTTTGAAAGATGATTTCGATATCTACAACTTTCATGAAGAACTTAAAGTGAGAATCGGCCTCTAAAAGGGTCAAAAATACAACAGAAGATGACAACATAAACTAAGACGATCAACCTAAGACAAAAAAAGTCAAATTAAGGTGGTCAAATTAAGACGAAAAAAGTCAAACTAAGACGAAGATGATGTCAACAAAACTAAGACGACGTCAGCAAAACTAAGACGAAGTTGGCCAAAACTAAGACGAAGATGACGTCAACAAAACTAAGACGAAGTTGGTCAAAACTAAGACGAAGATGACGTTAGCAAAACTAAGACGAGGTTGGCCAAACTAAGACAAAGATGACGTCATCTAAGACGAAGTTGGCCAAACTAAGATTGAAACAATTAAAAGGGCATAACTTTCTCTAAAAATATCAGATTGAGGTCATTCTTAGACCGTTTTAAAGAAGACTTCTAGACCTACAACTTTTATGAAGACCTCAAAAATAATTTTTGCCTCTATAAGGGTTAAAATTTCCAATCAAT
>JANVCL010000002.1:18057981-18081334 GCA_026546855.1 Erythroxylum incrassatum | reverse complement strand
AGAGAGAGGCTCAGTGGGCTGCTGCTCAACGTACCCTGCACGGACTGCAGCCACCTGAAACCTCAGAACTCTTCAACAATAAGAACAATTACAGAGAGTTGTCTGAAATTGCTGAACAGGCCAAGAGGCGTGCTGAAGTTGCCGGGTAATGTTAAACTCGAAAGTAGTAATTAACAAAACGCGAGGTCCACTCATGTTCTCTCTTGTTATGATCAGGTTAAGGGAACTTCACACACTCATGGGTCATGTAGGGTCAGTGGTTAAACTCATGGGACTTGATATTGAGACCATTCAACAGCACTACACTGTTTGATCCAGAAAACAGCAGCAGCGAGAATTAGGGAATAATCAAATTTACGTGTAGGGTGCAAAGGGTGGGAATAAATGTAACACAACAAATCAAGTGTATTATAAATCCTCCTGTGCTAATTGAATTTTGAGTTGATAAATAGTGTTGTTATTTTATCTTGAAATTTGGTGAATTTGAATAACAACTTGATCCAATAAGTTTGCGGTGTGACTCGAATTGACAAAAAAATATATCAGTGTTGGGCTTCGGGCTTGGGCCTGTTTCGATAAGAAAATAAAAACCTGATTATAAAAGAGATCAATTTGTATCGTTTTTTCCATAGTAAAAGTTCTCTCTCTATTCTTGTCCGAAGACGTAGACATTATTAGCGGAACCTCGTTAAATCTTTATGTCGTTTTTTTTAATTTTCGGTGCTTTTGTGATTGTGCGCTTGATTATTATTGCGATTTGTCCTACAATTAGATTAACTTAATATTTTGGTATTTACAGCATTACAAATCCTCAATTACCAAGAAGACGACAATCGTCCATATATTCATATTTGTTTGTTTGTTTTATAACGAATTTGAAATGTATACTGGCTTAATTCAAGCCCATCTAATCAATCAGCCTTAATTATGACTGGCTTTAATATTGTATTTTGTAAATCTAAATAAATACTTTGAATCAGTTTGTACTTGAAATTCAATAGGCAACAAATCAACTCTCCATTTTTCATAGAGTTTTGATATATATAAGTGTTTCCTTCTCATGAATTGGATATTTACTTTCAGTAGGACTAAAAATTCCTTTGATATATTTATATAAAAAGTGTATCCTTGAACTAGGTGGTTGTGCCAAAACACAGCCTGCCTATGTATCTATACTTGCATCAAATGAAATTTTATTACTTACAAAACTACTAATATTGTCTTAATTTTTTATTAAATAATGAAGTAAGAATCAAAAACACTACTGAATTTCTTAATGCCCTTAAACCCAAAAAAACATTTCCAGTAGTTACTAATGAAATTTATAAAGAATCAATAAATGTAATCAAATTTTGCATAAAGTAGGGTCATAATGTACGCATTCTTTCCTTTGTATTTTTACAAAGAGACTATTAAATTAGTAACTTTACCAGTTATTCCAAAGCTCACCCTTTATAATCAAATTTTGTATATAAATAAAAATATTAAATATATAAGCCATAAATTCCATGTAAACAATCATTCAATCCAACAAAAAGAATAAAATGTTTTGTATCTCTTTCAATTGAATTATTTTTTCTTCGTATTTTCTGTTATTTGAAATTCCCAAAACAATTATAGAATATGGTTCAATCACTTTAACAAAGAATATTTATTATAAATTATGCAAACATTGTATGCCTCAACAAAATTCGATATATATATCTTCATCATCATCATCATTATTATCACACCCAGTCTAAAATTCTGCAATGAAGTGAGCTCTGGAGAGGTCTGATAGTATGTAACCTTACTCCTACATAGTAGAGAGATTGTTTCTTGTAGACACACATGTAGATGTGACATGCAAAAGAATGATGCAGGACACAGAAGTAATATGTGAATACGTAAAAACTAGTACGTCGAAAATTTAAGTAAATAGTAATAATAATAATACCAATAATAAAAATAGTAATACAACAAAAATGAAATACTAGAAAAAATCAATAAATAATTAAAGTGTATTAAAAGAAATAAAAAATTTTAGGATAACAATTTTAATAATAGTAAATAGCCAACTGAAATAAATAGTATAATATTTATTTGTAAGAAATATGGCCTGAAGTTATGGCCCAGCCTTTCTATAAGCTTGTATTAAACTTGCTTTAGGATTATCTTAATTTAACAGTATATTAAATCTTAGCCGTTAATTTAGTACTTGATGGGCATACAAGATTTAATGTTAATAAAGAAATGTATATAAACAAGTCTTCTCTACTCTAATTAAGTGCAGACAAAACACAAATACAAAAAGAGTAGGCATTTGTGCATTGAGTTATCCATCAAGCTATTGTACAAAAAGAGAGTTAAAAGAGAGAAACTAGTTGATAATTGGTAAAAACTTTTTTCTTTTTCTCTATATCATGACAAATTCCGCTCAAGGTAAGTAATTTATTCCTTTCTTAATCTTAGCTCTGATCTTCTTTTAAATTTAATTTTAGAGTAGTGACTCAAATGAGGTAAATGAGTTGTTAAAATTATCAAAATTAATTCTGACTTTTTAAATTCTTATAGTAGTTGTCAAATTATGCTGAATTCTAAGAAAGTTAAATAATTGCTTTTAAAATTTTAATTGCTAAAACAAAACGGAAGGTTATGATTGATTAACGAATAAAATAAATTAATAAAGAATCAAAATAAATCTAACTGAATACAAAATTGAAAAATTCAATTTCACTTAACTTTAATTCAAGGGAGAATATCATATAATTGTAACTTTAATTATCGGTGTAAAAAATCCATTTCACAACTCAGTTATTATGAAACCTATTATGATTCCCATAATAAGTATCCATTTTTCTTAAGTTAATTAATTCAAATCAAAACTTACTAGTAATTAATTAGGTATAATATCACTCCATATCAATCAGATGGTAACAATAAGCTTAATAAAAAAATGACTAAATTTTAAATTAAATAATTGAGATACTATAACTATTTAATTGAGTTTTTTATTTCTTAAGTTAAATATGTAAATATAAATAATGAATAAATAGATTCACCCCAAATTAATTTGTGAGATAAATCAATATTAATTACTTACATAATAAAAGAATAAGAAACACTAAATATTTAAATTAAAATAAATCTAAGTTTAGAACAAAACCTCTTAAAATTAAATTAGAGTTTTTATTCAATCAGAAAATTTGAATTTAGCCACATATATCAAAAAGAAAATAAAACAAAAGAAAGATGAAACAGAATAATGGAGGATGTGGACGTGAATGTGAATGTAACGTTCTCCTCTTATTTTCCTACCCAAAAACTATTTCTTTCAATATTTTAAAGATTATCTAATCTTTCAAACAAATCAAAACCCTTCAGATTAAGAATAAGTCTCTTAATTGAAATTAACTTCTTGAAGTGAATGCTTGATAAACTTCTTAGAGTTAATGTGTGATTTTACCTTGTTTGCTTTATATTTTTTTCAAAATTCACAACTTTGAAAAGTAATGTTTCAATTAGATATTTTATATTAAATTTAATCTAATTTTTATTTTTTAAAATAAAATATATATTAAATTTACTAATCAAGTACTAAAAATTAACTAAAATAAAGAAATGAATCCATATCAATATAACCCAATCACGAGTTCAGATCCCCTGTTTAATATTATAGTGTCTTATTGTGTACACAATAAATTTTAGCCGTTTATTTATGTGAGTTCTACAAAATAAATGGCTAAGATTTTATAAGACAGAGTAAAACTGAACAAAAGATCTGATCTTCTCAGCCTCTTATCACTACGGTGATTAAAAATAAATAAAGAGTAGTGATTCCTACTCGAAACTGAACCTAACTATACCCCTCGTCCCTTTCTTATCCAATCTCAGCCATGTAAATCCAAAAAGAGACGTGAAGAAATTTAGAACAGACAATTTCTCATCTCTTGTAATTCTCTTTTGACACAATTTGCCCATTAATATGCCTCTCCGCTCGATAATCCTTCAACTTCAAATACAAATCTGCATGTAGATAACGCCATCAAGATACAAAAAAGATAAACTGATAAAGGTACGTACTTATCTAATCAGATATTCTTCTGGTATATTTGAGATATTTTTAAATTTAAGACTTGAAAGCGCAACTGCACAACCAACGTGCTTGTAGATCGTAGGCACGTTCCCTAAAAGACATACCAAGTAGTTAGTTTTTTTGAATCAGTATCACACATACAAGCAGTCAACCACATTAAACCGGCAACCCCAAACTTTATCAGAACATATCTCACTAATGTATATAAAAGAGAGAAAAAAACACTCACACTTGTCTTGGTAAACATTACCAACAAGCTCTTGTTTACTTGGGGATATTTATCTGCACCATCCTTATCTACAATTCTCTTTAACGAACAATGGCCGCAAATTCTCAAGGGATTGAAGTGGGAGAAATTTCAAAGATGGAAGAAGGCAGTGCTACTACTATGATCAGCGGCAAAGACGACGCCAGTTTTGGTTTTTGTTCATCCCCTTCTGTCGTGTCTCTCACACAAATGGTAATTTTCCCTCTGAAACCAACCTATACATACTACTATTTCAGCACTCTTTTCTGCTTTTTTCTTTCTTAACTTTTTGGTGCTTCTCTGTATGTATAGACATTGTTTCAGGCCTTCACTGCAGATCATAGAGGCTTTTCCAATCTAGATTTAGATTAGGGTTTTGGGTTTTGGTTCCGGTATAAGGCATAATCCATAACTATTATAGTAGATTTTTCTTGAAAATATTTCTGATCCGTCTGATTCCTGAGTTAATTGTTTTTTATAAAAAAAGTTGCCTTGGAATGTGACTTAAAAGACGATTAGTTGTATGATTACGATAAGTAATATATGTGAGCTATTTTCACTGCGATCTATATGTATGTTAATATGTGCTGGAACCTTTATTTAATGAATCCTTCCTCCTACATTCGCACGTGCTGCAATTATTTTTACATATATGTCTCCTTTTGTCATTTCAGATACTTGCCGAGCTTATTGGCACGTACTTTCTGATTTTCGCTGGCTGTGGATCGGTTGCTGTGAACAAGATCTATGGATCAGTCACGTTCCCAGGTATATGCGTGACGTGGGGTCTCACCGTAATGGTCCTAGTTTATACTCTCGGTCACGTTTCCGGTGCGCATTTTAATCCTGCCGTAACCTTCAGCACTGCAGTTTTTGGGAGATTTCCATGGTGGCAGGTGATTCATCTTTCTGATTACATTTTCATTTTATCAACAAAGCTAGTTTGGGTGTCCCTAAATTAGAATTATGTAGATTAAGGTATGTAATAGTCACAACCAGGGTTGCAACTTACAGGCATTAAGTGAAAGTTGAATAATTCTATAACAAAATTAGAAAACCTACAAAACAAGTTTCAACATTGAATTTGCAAGTGGATTCTGAAGTGTCCATAGTCATCATTAATATATAAAATAGTTATATTTTATGTAATGCTAAGATACTTATAAATTATTAGAATACAATCTTATGAAAATGCAGGTTCCATATTACATTGGAGCTCAGTTATTAGGATCAATACTTGCAAGCGGGACACTGGCACTGGTGCTTGACATAACTCCTGAATCTTATTTTGGAACCGTACCAGTTGGACCTAGTGGCCGCTCCTTAGTCTTAGAAATTCTCATCTCCTTCATCTTGATGTTCGTCAATTTCTCCGTCTCCACTGATCATAGAGCAGTAAGTCATTCTAAATCCATTACTGCCCTTGGAAATTTTGATCTCGGTCTTACAATATTTTTTCATTTCCACGTAAGATTTCCATTTCTTATTAGATTGCTTTTCCAGCTTAGTTTCAAGTTTTATAAAAAAAGAAATGTTCTTTTCTTTTATTTTTTTTAGTTTTATAAAAAAATAAAATTACAATAAATGTTTATTAAGAAATAAAAAAGGCCTTCTAAGATTAAATACTTGTGAATGCATCTAAGATATTTACTCTTCATTTATCTAGTACTCTATAGTGTCAACCATTAGCAAATTAAAATTCACAAATTGTTATCGTTTTTGAAGATGTCTACACTAATGTATGAGACATGACTCCTTTTGTTTGTTTCATCACATGAGAAAACAGTTCTGTAGCATATCTCTTGCTCATCAAAGTATCTTCTTCCAAAACTTTTGTCGATCTATAATTCAAACATTATCAATAAGAGTTGTTTATGTAGGTACGAAATATTAATCTTATTAAGCTAAAAGCTGCTCAGTTTGTCATACTTTCGTTGATTTTTCTTTTCTCCAATTGCAGAATGGTGACCTAGGTGGGATTGCTGTTGGTATGATAATACTCGTAAATGTCTTGGTGGCCGGGTACTGTCTTCTATTCTTTTCAATAATTATCATGCGTATATTGATCCAGAAGATCAATTTCTTACCTTAATATGCCACATAAAAACAAAAGAATCGGTTCTTATGTGATCCACTTGAAATTAACGTTAATATTTGTGTGTTAAAAGGGTACGTTGTAGTCCGCTGATGAGGAGCCAACCTCTCTCTCTCTCTCTCTCATTACATTCCATCAATTGAAGGAAAGTAACTACATACTAATATTTTGTTGTTGCAGGCCAGTTTCAGGAGCTTCCATGAACCCTGCAAGGAGTATTGGTCCAGCAATTGTGAAGAAAGAATTCAAAGGACTTTGGGTGTATATAATAGGTCCTATTATTGGAACCGTAGTTGGAGGATTCGCTTATAACCTTTTAAGGCCCACAGATAAGACATTTGAGGAGTTAACCAGAAATCCCATACTCAAGAAACCTTCTGGGGTGTAAAAGTTGATTTTTCTTTCCGGAGTAGATAGATAATATTACTAAATAGCTTGTTAGGATTTTAGCCTAAATTCGCATTGATTCCAAATTCTTTTGCATTTTGGGTCCTTACGATATTTAAAGATGTTTATTAAAAATTAGATGATCGTTGGAACAATTTCTATTCCTTTGCTTACTGCGTTTTGCAGTTATTAGCAATTTGCATGCCTTCTCGTTAGCGATGTAGCTGAGTTCCATCACTCTTTTCCACACCTGTCAGATGATCCAGAGTTTCACTGCTAACTTTGCATATGTGAACCAAGTTTATATATTGTTAAGAAAACGTTGTTTGGGTCGGATATCGGTTGAATTTAATAGCCCAAAAAAAGTAACAAAAATAAAAATAAGCAAAATAAAACGGGATAGAACATAAAGATTTACATGGTTCGGTTAATATGACCTACGTTCATGATCAGAGGGTGAGCAATTTTACTAATATGTGGAGAATATATACAAGTACAAAGGCTGGAACAAAAAGCTTTCAAAACTCATCAAATATATAAAAAATAACTGAAGAAAGAATGAAAGGATTTGTAGGAAGGAGTAGGGGTTATTTTTAAGTCTCTAACCATCCTTTCTATTTATAGCTGAAGTCCAAGCATCTGTCCCTTTCTTCAATCTATATCTCTGAGGCTAAGGCATGCAACGGTGGCCATTCCTGTTGACTTATATGGAAGAGGTCAAGGCATGCAACAGTGGCCATTATTGTTGACTTATATGGAATAGGTCAAGGCATGCAACGGTAGCCATTATTGTTGACTTAAATGGAGGGGCTAAGGCATACGCATGCAACAAATCTCTACCTTGACTTGGTCCCGAACAATTAGTAATTAGCTCCACCTTCTTCGACAATGCCCCAGAAGGGCTATATCACCAACTATAAACGCCAATCAAGTCCAAGCATTGCTTGAACTTGTAAACTGGAAGAACTTTCGTAAACATGTCAGCAGGATTGTCCTTAGTGTTGATCTTCTGAATAAGGACCTTCTTCTCTGTAATAGTATCCCGAATCAAATGATACTTCACATCAATATGCTTTATCGTCTCATGATACATCTGGTCTTTCTTCAAATGAATAGTACTCTGACTGTCACAATAAATAGTAGTAACCCTTTGATGAAGGGATAACCTGCCAAATAAACCTCTCATTTATAATGCTTCTTTGATAGCCTCAGTAACTGCCATATATTTCATTAATTAAAATGATCACAAACTTATTTAGGTACTTCTGAAACACCCTATTGATCAAATTCACAAAAGCAACTGAAGCATTCATTAATCTAAAGGGCATAACCAATAATTCATAATGCCTGTACCTAGTCCTGAAGATAGTTTTCAGAATATCCTCACTGTGGACTTTCGATTGACAATAACCTAATCTTATATCAATCTTTGAATACACCTTGGATCATTGTAGCTGATCAAATAAATCATCAATCATTGGTAGCAAATATTGGTTGTGAAGTGTCACTCTGTTCAATTGTCTATAGTAGATAGACAATCTTAAACTCGTATCTTTCTTTTTAACAAATAGGACTAGAACCCCCATGGAGAAGTGATGGGTCTTATGAAACCCTTATGTAATAACTCCTCCATTTTCACTTTCAATTCCTTTAAATCCGTTGGTGCCATTCTATATGAAGTAATTGAAATTAGTTGGGTTTATGGAGGTAAACCTATCTCAAATTTGATTACCCTATTTGGGGGTAATCTTGAAAGGTCCTCTACAAACATATAGAGAAATTTTCTAACTACTGGAATATCATCTAATTGAACCTCATCATTACGTTGTTCAATCATGTAAGCTAGATATCCCTGGCATCCTTTATGAAGCATTTTTCTAGCCACCATGGTAGTCACTATACTAGTGGGAAGAACTTTCCGTATCCCACAAAATATCACTTTGGTTTCCCCAATTGGCTCAGCCTAACCTCCTTTTTAAAACAATCCACCACCGCTCGATGTGTGGATAACCAACCCATTTCGAGAATAATATCAAAATTTGGAATATCTAATATGACCAAGCTTATCAGAAACTCCTTACCCTCAATCAGTATTTTACTATCTACAAATATTCTTTCAGTAAAGAGTGAATTTCCAATTGGGATAGAAACTACCATCCCAACATCTAATAATTGAGGCTCAACATTCAATTTTATAGAAAAATGCATACACATAAAAGAATGTGTAACGCCAGGATCTACTAAAGCATAAGCATCTTGATCAAAGATAGAAATCATACCAGTGACTACTTTTGGTGTGGCATCGAGCTCCTGCTGAGTGACTGCAAAAACTTGGGCATATGTGCGAGGTCTACTTGCCAATCCTATAGGGGTTGCTCTTCTACCCCTTAAATCTCTATTAGATGTAATGTAACTTGACCTTCTAGTCTGAGAACTCTTGTCGACTGTCTATAACCCCCTCTTGCTTGTGAAGCTGTTAAAGATCCAATCACTGACCTCTCTATGGTAACTAATTGTGGACAATCTCTGATAAAGTGACCCTTTTGACTGCAATGGAAATAACCTGTCATATTCATCCGACACTTACGCATATGTCTTTTTTTTGCAAGTAGTACACTCTGACACTAGGATTCTAGTTTCACGGGAGTCTTTAGGCCTAGTAGGCGACTTAAAAGATCCCTAGCTGAACGATCTGCCTCTACAAAACCTCTTGCCACCCATCCATCTTGACTTTATTTTTCTTAGCTACCCTGGGATGATCTAGCTGACGTGTTGCGCTTATGTTCTGATCTTGAACTTTGAGTGATTGTTGTTGCATTTCTCTCCACTTTTATTATAGCTTCAACTAATTCCCTGTAATGTGCCTATGAAGCTAAAGATAGATGGATCCGTAATCTGGGACTCAAGCCTATGGTGAACCTCTTGCACTTATGCTCTTCACTATTAGCAATAAATAAAACACTTATGACAAGTTCTAAAAACATCTTCTCATAATTCGTCACTGATATCGAGCCTTGCTTTAGACGAAAAAATTCCTTTACCCAAACATCTTTATAACTCTATGGGTAGAATCTATCTGTGAATTCTCTCTGAAACTCTGCCTATGACAACTCATTTGGATGTCATCTCTCAATGGCCTCCCACTAATCCTTCACCTTATCCTCGAAGAGGAAGGTGGAAAGTATAACTCCCTGCTCATCTATACATCCCATAACTCTTTATATCTTCATAACCTGGTCTAATCACGTGAGTGCACTCTCAGGATCTCCACTCCCATCAAAAGTCCTCGTGTCCAGTTTATAGACATGCTCAATGGAACATTCTGAAGCTTCCACATTCTTGTGTGGCTGTTGCATTGTCGTGATGAGTATCTAAATTTTGTTTAGTCCTTTCGGGTTAGTAACTTGACCTTTCAGTCTCCAAACGTACATTTAAGATAATTTCTCCATTTTTCAAAGTTTACAAGAATGAATAATGTGACCATGTCTACTACAGTAGAAACATAAAGCAGTTGAATGAGAATTGCTATAATTTCTACCATGTATTAGGTTCTTGCTATTTTGACTATAGCTACTACTAGATTTAACAAAGAAGTTCTTGTATGACCTAACATTATTATTTTCATTGTAGCCTATTCCAACTTTATCAAAGATGCATTTACCATTACCAAGTAGTGCATCAAGGTTGTTCCTTCCAGCAACGAAATTCACAAGATCTTTTTTTAAAGATAAGATTTTTCTACACATTTCTCTTTCTCAAGTTTTAGGGCGACAACCTTTTCTTCTAGCTGTCTCACTTTATCAACATCATTCTCAAGCAAAGTATTTTCCAACTTGGCTAATCTTTCTTCCAGAACTTCTTTTTTTCATAAATCTTTTGCTTATAATCAACTTCAATTGACATATTTTTGGTCGCCAAACTCTTATTCACAGATTCTAAATGATTTAATCTTACACTTCAGAGATGTATCATTGTTCTTGGACTTCTTAACTTCTATAAAATACTTCACTGTTAACTTTTTATACTGATCATGTAATTCATAATATGCATTTATCAATTCATCATCTTCAATATCAGAGTCAGAATAATATACCTCATTGTCTCCTGATTCAGCCATGAAGTAAACATTGTTGACTTTTTATGGGTATTCTTCTTCAAAGTTTTCCGAGTCCTCATTTAACCAGGCTGCAGTCATCACTTGCTTTTTGGGTTTTCTATTCTATGACTTGTCTTTTTGATGAACAAGACATTCAAGACTTGTGTGTCGAGGCTTCTTGCAGTGATAACATATGATTTGATTGTTTTTGTGTATTGCCACTGCTGCTGTTGCCTTGTGATAGGAACTTGTTCCCAACTTTTTTTTCTTTCCTTCTCTTTTCTTCATCAGCTTCTTTTTATAAAAGCGAACATATTTTTTGACCATGAAGTTGGACTCATCATTTCCATCTATTTGTAACTCATTGTCACTTTTATCACTATTTAATTCATCAGTTGCTTTTAGTGCCATTCCTTTTCTGAAGGAGGATCCTTTATCTCGCCTAAGCTCGATTTCATGGATCATCATATTTTATCATAGCCAGTCGAGTGAAATAATGTCTAGATTTTTTTGTATTTTCTAGAGCTGTCACCTTAGGTATCTATTCCTATGGTAGTGATCTTAGAATTTTCGTTACGATATATTTTCCCAATTTCTTTAAGGCTGTGATGATGTTGTGAAATCTTCCGAAGAATTAATCTATGATTTCTCCCTATTTCATACCAATAGTTTCGTATTGATGCACTAAAAGGCTTATTCAATGTTTTTTTTTACCTTATTGGTTTCTTCAAAAACTTGTAGTTTATCCCACATTTCCTTTACTGTAAAGCAGTAAGATATCTTCCCATATTCTTCTAGAGATAGTGCACAAATCAAATGAAGTTTTACTTTAACGTTTAGCTGTGCATTTTTTCTGTCAGCATCAAACCATACTTCTATGTTTTCTATAGCGGGAATTGAAACTCCAACTCTAATGGCTTGCCAGACTCCAATATCTATAGATTGGAGGTAGATTATCATTCTCTCTTTCCAGTATGAGTAGTTGTTTCCATTGAAGTAAAAAGACTTTAAAACAGATTGTCCTTTAAGGCTTCTCAAGTTGTTTGTCATGATCTATCACGTGCTGTAAAACATAATAAATATGAAATCTCGCTTTGATACCAAATAATAAAGCAAACACACGCAAGAGGGGGCGCAAATTATGTGTGACTTAAAAAAACGGAGGATACTTTCAATTCGTATAAAGATAGGAGCTTGTTAAAATTAAAAACAATAAGAGCCTATTAGATGATAGAAACCCGTTAAACTACAAGAGCCTGTTAGATGATAAATTATGTTAAAACAATTTAAAACAAAAGGTGTCTATTAAAATAAAAAGAACCTCTTCCAATTTGAAAACAGAAAGAGCCTATTATAAAAGTAAGGGAGCCTCTTACTAAAATGAATACATACACAATACAATGCGGAAATTTACAAGTTAAGAGGAGAGAAAGAATGACACAGTTGATTTATACTAGTTCGGCTTATAACCCAAGCCTACGTCCAGTCCCCAACTATCCAACTTGAGTGTTTTACTAAAATCCCAAGTAATAATTTGACAAATCTCTTCAAGCTCACGAGTATATATTTTTCAAGGTTCTCCAACCTTCCAAACTAGTAGTATTTAGTTAGCTTCTACAAGCTCTCAAGAGATGAAAATGTAATTTACTTAATATGAGCTTCAATGATCTCTTTCAAATTTTTTTTTACTTTCTTAAGCACAAGGGATTTGACAATAATATCACTTTCAAGAGAATTGACGCTATATGTGTATTTCAAAAGTTTGATATACTTTTGCAAAAGCAGCCGCTCTTCCTTAAGTAGGCATTTCTTTCAATTGGTCGTTGCTTCAATTGCATCCTTAGTCAATTGGATAGATTTAAATATGAATAACTTCATTGTCATCTTTGCCAAAATTCTTACAGTAATCATGAGGCTAATATATGACTTTCATAATTAGTAGGATCTTTTCGGATAAACCATTTCTAATAAAGTAAGTTTATAAAGAAGATTACTGTAAAAAAAAGCTTATTTTTTATAATTTTATTTTCTTTTGATAATTAGACCGTTAATCTTTTTTTCTTTACGTATACTTTGATTAGTTTTGAAAATATTTTCTTTTCAATAAAAGGTTTAACTTAGCCCATTTAATTATTTTAATAGTTAATTGTCTAATTTAATACCTAATGTTATTTATAATATCATATTATATCTTAACATTTTTAAAATAATATTGTTAGTATCATAAATCATAACCGAGTTAAGTTTTTCGCATTTTGTATAAAAATCTGAATATAGATTTCTTGTTCAATATGAGTTAGTTTATAATAATATTTTTTAAATTCACAATTGTATTATTCCAAATAACATATTTCACATATTCTTATATTATTTAAATGCCACAATGCATTTTTTTGTTCTTCATTTTTTATTTCTTATTTATATGATGTTATATCTTTGTCAATAAATTCATTACAACGTTGCTACTTGAAAAGCTTGTATAGGATCAATTGCATTAAAAAAGTCAGTGGCTTTTTTTATTCGTACTTTATTGTCTAGTAAAAAGTTTAGTACTATAGTAGTGGTTTTATAGGTTATAAAATTCCATAAGGTGCAACTCACAAGTGCCCGCTTTGCCCTACCAGTTCAAAAACAAACAAAGATGACATCTTCACAGAAGCAATTATTGAAGACTAGTCATTATGCACTAACGGACCTCTGGATAATAATTAGCCAGGAATATGCTTTTTCTTTATTTCCTTTTACTTTAATTTATATTACATCATAAATAGATAATTTGGACCTATCAAGCACTAATAAAACATTATAAATAATTTTTTTAAACATTAACTAAAAGCGTAAATTTCACTCTTAACATTTTAGAAATGATCTAAATATGCCTATAGTGTTATTTTTGTTACCACTTTTAGGTAATATAATGAGTATTATTTTATACATTTCACTGTCACCTTTCATTTTATCCATTTCGCTAATGCTTCTTCAAACTAGACAGAGCATCACCCTCACAATTGCTTCACTCTCCAAAAAAGAAGAAAACAAAGTTAATTTACTTTGAGACCGTATTTGAAATAAGTTAAAATTTTACATTTGATTTGTTATATTTCACTTGTAAATAGTATTATAAGATTAATAAAAATTTAAATATTATTTAATTTTGTCATTAAATTTAATATTGAATGAATTCTACATTATGTTAATGTTGGCGTATCATTTTTTTAATTTTTTTCTCTTTTTAAATCAATTTTGCTGGATAAAATTTAATTTTAAAAAGTAGAGCTTTGGTTGAGTTCATTCTTCTCAAATTTTAATAATTAGTTTATTAATTTAATTAAGTTAAATTTAGGAACGTTACCTTTAATTAGGTCAATTAAATTTATTTAATTATGTTTTGAATATTAGTTAATTATAATTAGGACGAAATCCTTAGATTTTTTTTTGAGATAATGAAAAGTTTAAGATTAAAAGTTAAAAATGGCATAATTGAAATTGAAAAGAAAATCGAAGATCAGAGACTATGCGTTTACTGTCGCTTCTCTCTCTTGGAAAAGCTGGCCGACACTCCTCACAAAGGAAAACCCTAGGTCTTTCATAGATCGTCCCTGCCGTCCCTTTTACGCTTCCGCCATTCTTTAATATTTCGAATCCTTCTCCTAGCTCGTCATCTTACCATTCCCTTTCACTAGTTTCGCTTCGCCTGTCGTTTTTTTATTTTATTTATAAAATTCAAATCAACTTTCTCCTTCAGCCTTTTGAGCTTTTGTTTGCTCCACAAACAGAAATCATTCCTTACCCACCTTACTTGCTTCTATTTTGCCAAGCCTAGCGTCTCCTAGGCATCCCGAACTAGATTTTCCTTCTGTGGGTTGAGTTATTTTTATCTTGAGGGAAAATCCCTTAGTTAACCTTGTGGTCATCTTTGTTTTTACGGGGACGAAAACGGCTTTTAGTTGAAGAAATTGACAGGGGAGGTGGACCAATAACGAAGAAAGTGGAAACGTCGGTCCACACGCCTTCCCAAGAGAAGGGAACACTCGACGCGCATCAAAGGCTTGCTTCCCCCTTTTTTATGTCCTCGTGTTCTGATCTTGTGTTTCTATGGTATGTTTTCCATCGTATTATTATTTTCCCCACCATTTTTCTTGTTGTTTTCCAGGTTGTATTTTATGCTTTGTTCATTGATATTTGGATTGTTTTAAATTTCGTGTTTCTGGGATCTTTGTTTTGTCAGTCGACTCTCTTCCCTTTTGCTTCCTAGCGTCACAGCCTAAAGATTGTAGTTGATTCTTTTCATATCCATGTCATCCGTGATTGTTACTTGCTTGACGTCATACTTATGTTTATGTTGGTATAAAATAAGCCCTCGGTTACTTAACCTAGTATTGGTTTTGAAATCTATCTGTTAAGCTAGAAGGGAATAGGTAAAATGATTAACAGAGTCTTAATATTGGTTTTGAAATCAATTTAGTTATCATTTAAGGCTCATATTTATTACTTTTTTAATTGTGGAATAATGCTACTATGTGGAATTGCATTTGTCAATTACTTAAAATTTATTGTTGAATACCTGAAGATAAAATGACCACGATCATACAATTCCCTAATTTCTGTATTTTGTGCATGCATGTTAATATGTTATTCCCCTTTTTATGTTATTATTTTGTATTTTGGCTGAATAAGAATGAAAAAATTTCCCTTTTAAGAGTTCTTAACAATTTTGGCTCTAAAGCTAGTTGATGATGATGGAGAACTTGGAGCAACCTGTGCAAGCAAATCAAGTCAATGGTGACATTATCACAAACGTGAGAAAAGCACCAAAACGCTTTGTGAAAAACCAAATTCCAGATTCAATTCTCAACGATCCATCCTTAAATTCTGTCATCTCGCTGCTGCCTTCTAACTATAATTTTGAGATACACAAGTGTGTGTGGCGCATTCGCTCTACTGGGGCGAAACGTGTGGCTTTACAACTTCCTGAGGGACTACTCATGTATTCCCTTATCCTTTCAGACATATTCACTGCCTTTGCTGATGTTGCCCATTGCTTCATCCTTGGTGACGTAACCTATGGTGCTTGTTGTGTGGATGACATCTCTGCCTTGGCGTTGGGTGCTGATCTTTTGATCCATTATGGCCATAGCTGCTTGGTTCCTATTGATGTCACTAAAATTCCCTGTCTTTATGTTTTTGTGGATATTAGAATTGATGTTGACTGCCTAATTAACACAATCAAACTAAATTTGAGTGACAACAATGTTATCCTTGCTGGGACAATTCAGTTTGCATCTGCTATTAGAGAAGCAAAACCTGAATTGGAGAAACTTGGTCTGAGGGTTTTGATTCCTCAGTCAAAACCATTATCTGCAGGAGAGGTGTTAGGTTGTACAGCACCAAAAATTTCTCCTAGTACGATGGCTGATTTTGGTTCTAGTGAGACTGTCCTTGTATTTGTGGCTGATGGGAGATTTCACTTGGAGGCCTTTATGATAGCCAATCCCAGTATTAGGGCGTTTAGGTATGACCCATATCTTGGAAAATTGTTTTTGGAAGAATATGGTCATAGAGAAATGAAGGATACTCGGAAGGGGGTAATAGAGTGTGCAAGGAACGCAAAGAATTGGGGTATCATCTTAGGGACGTTAGGTCGGCAAGGCAATCCGAGGATTTTAGAGAGATTGGAGAAGAAAATGAGAGAAAAGGGACTTGATTATGTGGTTGTCCTGATGTCTGAAATTAGTCCTGTCAAGATTGCCCTGTTTGAGGAATCTGTGGATGCGTGGATTCAGATTGCATGCCCTAGACTCTCTATTGATTGGGGGAATGCATTTGGAAAACCTCTTTTAACTCCATTTGAGGCTGACATTGCCTTCGGAGATTTACTAGGCTGGTGGGAGAAGAGTTTTATTTGTAGTGAAAATTCATGTTATGATTGTGGCGATGGAAATGCAAAACGGACGCAAGAAGCTTCTACTGGAGATTATCCAATGGATTATTATGCCCAAGATGGTGGAGAATGGAACTCTTCATATGTAAAGAAAGCTAATCGTGTTACTAAAAAAAGTCTGTATCGTCAGTCAGTATGATTCTTTTTACCAAGTATTGTTTGTCTTTCATAATGTGAAATGAATAATTTGAGCAATGATGATAATTCTTTTTTGAGAAAGTTAATAGCTTGAGACATTCACTTGTGAACTTGTATATGTGAATGTACGGCTCATAGTTGGCATTGATAGCTATTGTAACACTTCATACACTAGAGTCGTATGCGTCAAGACAATTATAGTGACATATTTCCGCAGCTGATCAACGAGCCGCTGCTTAGTCGTTGTTGTACTATGAACTATTTTCCACTTAGTAATAATTCTTTTTCAGTAAGGATTCGAATTAAAAAAATAATTTTGGCAGCTCAAAAATTATTAATTACTGCAAACTGCCGGTTAGTTTCGGAAAGAAAAAAAGTGCATATAGACGATTGCGTAAATTGTTTAATTGGTTTTCCCTTACATTTTTTTTGAGAAATTAAAAATTCATTAAAAATTAAGGGGTTAACATATAGAAGAGGTTTGTCATATGCAATAATACCCTTTAATATATTGAAGCATCTAGATTATTAACAAAACGTCGACGTTAAGATCAAAGATGAAAGAGTATTGTCAAGGGTATAATTAATTGTTCCGTTCTCAAAGACTACAGAAGCTTCTCGATTTGGGTGGGTGAGAGGTGAAGCTCTGATGGCGAGGATAGCAACGTGATTTTTCAGTTCTTCTTTTCTTTCTTTCTTCACACATGATGGATTTCATCTCAATTAAATCTTAACTTCAGAAATACAATGATTCTTTGCGTTTTGGGGCATAATATATCCTTTGTTCCCAACTCTTCAGACATGGCTTACCAATGGAGTGAAGGATGCACTCTTAGTATTAGAATCAACAGTAAAGGACAGAGAGATCTCACTCAGGTAAGTGCCGCCGGTCGATTTGGCCCTTTTCTGTTGTTGTTTGAACTCATAGAGTGACTCTTCAATATGACAATCTGATAGAAGAGATTGAGGAGTTCCTTTAACCAAGACTAAGGAGGGAGTAACTACTGAAAAGGACTCCGCTTTCCAACAGATGAGTCTAGATCTCCTTTACCCTTGTATTTTCCATAAGTTGAGGCATGATTAGGCATTACTATTCACGAAATTCTGTGTATGAGGCCCTTGATTTTTGATCTATAGTGAGACTAAACTCTGGTCATGAATTTCACTGAGTAAGATGGATCGGGGACTAGATTCTCCATGTGAGAGCTATTCCTCTGCTATAGTTAGAGTTCAACTGATTATAAATTAGTTGTTCTCTTATGCTAGCTATGGTGAGCTCTATAAGAGAGAGTAGGGAAATAGACTTCTTTTCAAACCTTATGTTGTTCCTCTTCTTCCAAATTGCTTGAGTGCATGTAGCAACCGAGATTAGTATACCAACTCTATCATATTTGGAAACATGTAGATGAGGTAGCTCCAGTAGGATGTCATAGAGTCTATTCGAATTAGGATCAACAACTTATAATCTAGAGATTTTTGCCCAAATTTCTTTAGAGAAATCATACTCAAAGAAAAAATGATCTCTAGATTCTTCCCTTAGATTACATAGAATACATGTCTTTGAGGAGGGCAGAAATTGTAGCCTATCTAAAGTACTGAGTCTATTCAACATTACTAGCCAAAGAAGAAAGCTAGTTTTAGGTCTAAGAACCTTGTTCCAAACTATAGAGTACCATTGCACTCTATTAACCATCCCATCCCTCATTTTTTTTAGCTTCCTTTATAGTTATTTCTGAAACTGGAATCCCTTTCCATAAATAAGTATCCCTCTCTCTAAATGGACAAAAGTCTAATTTCATCCATTGATAGTGACCAGCTTCCATTTGTAACTATTTCATGGAGCTTAATATTCTTAGGGAACCTCACTAATAAGGTTCTTGCCAATTGATTTTGAAATAAAGCTCCTTGCCTTGTCCAATTATCATATCATAGGAAAAATCTTTCCCTAGTCCCTATTTGACAAGATATGTTCTGTCGAACTTCATCCTTCATTTTCAGAATTTGGTTAAAGAACCAAATATAACTGTCTTTGAGTCTTAGAGCCCACAAGCTCCCATCTTTTAATATGTAGATGTGAATCCATTTGATCCACAGTGACTATTTATCACTTAGGATTCTCCAAATCCTCTTAGTCATAAGTAATATGTTCTTCTTGTTATTGACTCCAGTCTTAATCCCCTCTCTTATTTCGGTTGATAGATACTCTTCCAACTGACTTTTGCTTTCCCTTTCTCACCATTCCTTTTCCTCCCATAGGAACTGCTTCATCATTCTTTCAATTGTTTTGGTAAGCCCTTTAGAGAGAAATAGGTAAGAAAACCAGTAAATTTGCATTGACAATATCATCGACTTCAAGAGCTAAAGTTTCCCTCCATGGGATAGGGCTCTATTAGTCCATGAACCCAATCTTTTCTGAATTTTTTAATGAAAGAAATACATTCACAAAACCTTAGTCTTCTAGATGAGATAGGAATGCCTAAATAATGGAGAGGAGGATCTTTTAATTCCATTCCTGTTGCTAGAGTCAAGGCATTAGAGAGGTGAGAAGCACATTTTGAAAGCATTAAGTAACTCTTTTAAAGATTAACACTTAAACCCAACATCTCTTTGAAAGAATTAAGAGTGCTCATTAATAGAGAGAATGAGTGGACATTTGCCTTGCTTAGGAGTATGAGATCATCTGCAAAACATAAGCTAGTTAGTGAAATCTTCTTACATTTGGAATGATATTTGAATCTTAGATCCGTAGAAGAGTTTTGCTTCAGCATTTGAGTAAGAACCCCCATACAAATTAGGAATAGGTAAGGGGACAGAGGATCCCCTTGTCTAAGTCCTTTTTTGTATTTAAACATCTCTGAAGGGCTCCAATTTATCATAATTCCATAGGAGGCAGTAGTAATGCATTCCCGAATCCACCTTAAGAACCTATGAGGAAATTTCATGACCTCCATTATTTGTAGCAAAAAGCTCCAGTTCACACTATCAAAAGCTTTCTATAGGTCCACTTTAATAGTACAATTATGAAAACTTTTCCTGCGGTTATACCCTTTCAATGGCTCCTGGACTACAAGAATATTGTCCTCAATATCCCTATTGTTCATAAAAGCTCTTAATGCTCACTAATGAGATAACGTAGAACCTCCTTCAACCTGTTTGTCAAAATCTTTGCAATAATCTTATAGAGAAAGTTTGTGCAAGAAATAGGCCTGAATTCATTCCAATAGTAAGGATTTGAGCTTTTAGGGACTAAACAGAGGAAGGTCTTGTTAATCTCCTTTAGCAGTAAGAAACCATTCAAACCATCAGGGCCCAGAGCTTTAGAGCCATTTATGACAAACACCTCCCTCTCTATTTCTTGGTCTATAACTAACCTAACAAATAAGGTGGCCATATGTTCAAGAATTCTTACTGTAACAAACTTTCTAAGATCATCTCCTATGTTTAGAGAGGAAGCTACTGAACCTAGAAGGTTCTTGTAAAAGTTCATTACTTCCTTAGCTATTCCTTTTTGTCCAACCATTACCTCTCCAGCTTCTGTTTTTATGAAGGTGATTCTATTTACATTCTTCCTAGCTTGCACTGAGTTAAAGAAGAACTTTATACATCTGTCCCCATCCTTTAGCCAGTTAACTCTGGATCTCTGCTTCAATAATGAGCTTTGGTTGTCCACCAGTTGCAAATAGTTCTTTAGAGCTTCCTTTTCATCCGACGTTAAAGAAACATCTGTAGGATTATTTGCCAATGAAGTCTAAATAGCTAAAAATCTATCTCTATCTTTTTCAATTTCCTTCGAGAGATTCTATCCTCTTTTTGAATTTAGAGATTTCAGTTCTTGTTTGATAGACTTGAGCCTTTGGAGGCAAATGAACAGTTTCGTTCCAAAGAAATCATACTCCAATCCCTTTTGTTGGCCCCCAAATTTTTTTCTTGATGAATGAGCATGATTTAAATTAATTTTAAGGTCTTGATAGATTATTTATTTTTGGAGTAATTAGCATGTCAAGTTTAGTAGTATTTTATTGCTTGGGTTGGTTAAATTAAAGTGTTAAGAGTGTATAACCTAAAGGGCATTTTAGGTAAGTCACTTAAGGTTAAAAGATTTTAAGGTATAAATAGAAGGGAAAAAGGGACATCTTACATTCATTTAGGGTATAAAAAGAAGAAGAAGTTGTTGTCTTGCCTTAAATGAAGAAGAAAACGTTAGTGAGAGAGCAAAGAAAGAAGAGAAGAGCTAGGGTTTTGGAGATTTTTGAAGAGTTTGAAGACATTGAAGCTAAACAAGTAAGTATAAGCACTAACCCTTCTTGATTGTTGGATGAAGTATAGTTAGGGATAGTTAGAAGTGAAAACAAGGTTGAATATGTGTAGGAAGTTATTGATGAATGGTATGAGTTAATGTTCTAAATTTTTGGGTAATGAACAAATATAGATTATAAATTGGTTTGTGAATGATATTAGGTTGAAAATAAAGTAGAAGAGATGGGTTAGGTCTAAGATAGGTTATATGTGAAAGGTGGGAAGTTAAAAACTGGAAAAAGTAGCAAAATATGTCTTCATAGTGGGTTTCGAGGGAAGTTCGCCACAGCGAACTCCATTTTTCCTACACAAATATGCTTTGGTATTTGGGCATAACTTTTTTTTGTAGATGTTCAAATGGAATGATTTTGCATTTGGTGTAAACTAGAGACATAGGGCTACAAATTGTATAAAAGAATTGAGTCTTAATGCAGTCTCTAAGAATCTCAATTTTTGGATGGAAGTTAAGTGTAGAATATTGTTTTAGCATAAGAATAGTCTGCAATTGTTTAGGTAGTAACTTTCCGATTATTGAACCAAATTGAATGAAATTTTGGTTATTGTTTAAAGAAATCAAGTAAGGCAAGAGGAACAAGAGAAATGACACATTTAAGCAAGCTATAAGCAAGGAAATTCAATGTGGGTTACATTTTTATAATTAAGTAATAGGCCATAAATGTTTTTTTACAAATGATGGAAAATAAATGATTTCAACTATTTTACGAATGTGAAATCATTGCTCTTTAAATCCTCTGTGAAGTTGTTATATGTTTGGTATGTGATTTTGGTGTTGATGATTTATGAAAAGAATGTGAAAAATGATTCTTTAAAAGATACTATGTTTATTAAAGCAAGTTTCGAAAATGTGTCATTTTGGGCAACAAGTTTACAAGTTATGAAATGCCATTAAAGCTTTGTAAAACTCCATTTTTGATATTAATGAAATATATTTTGGTTGTTTATGATTTTCTTGTTTTCATACTGTATTTTGTTTTAGAGATGGGAAGAAGAAATTGAGAATTGGTTTGTGTTTTTATTCATGATCATCTTGGTCTTTAAGTTAAATTGATGAGGCTGGTTGAAAGGATTTATGGTTGCATTCAATAAGGTAGGTTGATCTGGGTTTAAGGATTCTGCTGCAGGGGTTTTCACCGTGGGGTAATTAACCCGAAGGCTTTTTGCTTCTCTATATGGTGACTTCACCGCAATGAAACCAAGTGCTCGCCGTGGCGAAATTGATCCGAAGGGTCAGCGAAGTTTTCTCATATATATTTACCGCGGCGAAGCCCGCCTTTGCTTCAGAAGGATTTTTCTTGAAAATTTTCAAATTCTAAGTCTTCCTCCACACTCAAGCTTCATGATCCTATGTCCGATGTTGGGCTTCGAAAACGGGGTCTAACTTGTTGATGTTATGTAGGTTTGGTTTGGTTCATTCTGTATGGTAAGTGCACTTTGACTAAAGGCTTCTCTCGCGTGCCCACTAGTGGCATGGAGCTCCTTTAAAGACTCCCTTATGTTTATGACTACACAAAACTACTATGTGAGATTGTGTTAGTTCGTTCTATTCACAACTACACAGGACCATTATATAGGATTGTGTTAGTTTGTTCTGTTTATGGATCTCCTAAACCATTTTGATGTGCTTATGTGTTGACAAATTTGTTAAATGCATGATTTATGTAATTATAAATTGTTTGATAAATTGAGAATTATTCTCCCCCTCTTAAAAGAATTTCTTCCCCGAAATTCTTACTTGATTTATTGAAAAGTTGTAGATACTTCTCTTTCATAGCTTTCAACGACTCCCATGTAGTCCATTCCATCGAATGGTTTCTTTACAGGACTTTGACTAGCTGAACTGTCTTATTCCTAAGGACCTTCTCCTTGGTGTCCAAAATCTCCACTGTAATCTCCTCATAACTCAAATCATCTCTCAACTGAACGTCAGTGGTCTGAATAATGTGGGATGGATCTGATCTATACCTCCTCAACATGGACACATGTAAAACGTCATGTATGTAAAATAATTCTGGTGGCAACGCCAACCTATAGGCTAATGGTCCAATTCTCTCTAGAAT
>JANVCL010000002.1:18023712-18039659 GCA_026546855.1 Erythroxylum incrassatum | reverse complement strand
CTAACATGATGCATGAGCAAGAAAATGCTTTGTCTTAATTTCTCTTTGAGCTCACAAATACTGAAAGTTTGGGTCCTCGCCCTTGATATGAGGACATGATGTTACATCTAAGCTTGGCTTCATAGATCATCAAGTTTCCTCTTAACTAGTCGAGTGAAATAGTGTCGAGATCCTTTGTAGTTTCTAAAGTTGTCACCTTAGGTCTCCATTCCTTTGGTAGTGACCTTAGAATCTTTATTACAAGCTCAACATTGTGATATACCTTTCCTAAGTTCTTTAAGTCTGTGATGACATTGTTGAAATGTCTGAAGAATTCATCCATATTTTCTCCTTGTTTTATTTAGATAGTTTCGTATTGATGCACTAAAATACTTATTCTATGTTTCTTTACCTCATTTGTTCCTTTAAAAGTAACTTGGAGTTTGTCCCAAATTCCCTTTGTTGTAGAATAGTAGGATATCTTTTCATACTCTTCTAGAGATAGTGGACAGATAAGATAATGTCTTGCTTTGGCATTTAGTTGTGCGCTTCTTTTATCAGCATTAGTCCACACTTCTACGTTATCAGTAGCAGGAGGTGTGGATCCAACTTTGATAGCTTGCCAGATTTTGATATCTATAAATTAAAGATAAATGGTCATTCTCTCTTTCCAACAAGAATAGTTGTTTCCATTGAAATAAGGAGGCTTTGAGACAAATTGTCCTTCAATGCTTCTCAAATTGTTTGCCATGATCTATCACATGTTGTAAAACACAATAAATATAAAACCCTGATCTGATATTAAATGATAAAGCAAACACATGCAAGAGGCGGTAAATTGTGTATGACTTAAAAATTTTAAGTTACTATCAATTCGTGTAAATGATAAGAGTATGCTAAATTTTAACAAAAATGGAACCTGTTAAAAAATGAAAGACGTTGCTAACTTTTAAGAAAATTAAAGGAGCCTGTTAAAAAATAAAAGGAGCCTGTTAATGTTCAAAAAATGAAAGGAGCTTATTAACCTTAAAAATGAAAGAAGCCTGTTTAAAACGAAAGGGGCTTATTAACTTTAAAAACGAAAGGATCCTATTAATGAAAGAAACCTCTTGCAATATTAAAATAGAAGGAGCCTATTTATATTGGTAGAGAGAGTGACACAGTCGATTTATACTGGTTCGACTTATAACGATGCCTACTTCTAATCCCCAAGTATTAAACTTGAGTATTTCACTATAAAACTTCTAGTAAATTTTCACGAGCCTCTCCAAGCTTACAAATGTATATTTTTCAAAGTTTTTCAACCTTCCACACTCGTAGTGTTTAATAAGCCTCTTCAAGCTCTTAACAGAAAATGTATAAAGGGTTTAGTAGTATCTCTTTCACTTTCTAAGGCACAAAGAGTTTGATATAGATAGGACTTTTAAAAATATCGATGCTGTTAAAGTATTTTTGCAAATTTATGTTTTTTGCAAATGTAGTGGCTCTTCCTTAAGTAGATATTTTTTTCAACTAGTCGTTGCTTCATTTAAATTTTGAGTTGACTTTGTATCTTTGATACCATCTCTGCTAGAATATTCCAATATTCAGATGTTAATAAAGATTGTTTGAGAAGAATATTGGAGTTAATTGTTCAAATTATGTGATTGGTAAGATTTTTCCAAATATTGTAGAATCTTTTCTAATAAGGTAAGTTCATTAAGAAGGTTCTTGTCAGAAAGGAAGCATTTATCCTATGATATCATTTCCTTTTAAGAATTATGTCCTTACCTATACAAGGAAATAAATCCAAGTTGAATTTTGAAAGATTATAGAGTTATCAATCATCAAAATCATTAATAATAAACCTTTAGCTAAGACCCTTGTTCTACATTCATTCATTCTTAAAAGAAGTATCTTAATAGGGTTCAATTACTATGTTACACGTCAACAATGCCATCTCATAACTTTTATAATGCAATCTTTATTGAAAGATAAATATAATCTTTAAATTTAAGGGGTTGTTAAAACCTTTTAGTACTTTTCTTGATGACTTAAGTTAGTGGATCAAGAAAAACAAGATAAGTAGAGTTAATAAGGCCCTTAACATTACCATTCTCATCCAATAAAATGTTTTTGTCAAAGTTAGAGGAAAAGTTTGGGATAAAATATACAACTAATTCCTAATTCGTTTTAATGGGGATTGTGATTCTCACCAATCAAGAAATTAAGGAAGACTTTATCATGTACTAAAACCTTGTGAAAACCTAAGATTTGGGCAGGAGTAAGCAATGGCTAAGACCTAAATGACTGTCGAAAACCTTTTGGGAAAAAGTTACACTTAGATCTGTCTATATTATTAATTGTGTTCTTACTTTTTTAATAGGTAATATCTTTCCTTATAAACTCTAGTATATTGTGCTCTTAACTACCAAACTGTTAAAATCTTTGGTATTGGTTGTTTTGTTCTTCTTTAACCATATGAATATACTAAACTAGAACTAAATGTATAATTATGTTATTTCCTGATGTTGGGATCCTTTTTCATAAAGTTTTTGTATTTCTTAACTTGTGACCTTTTAGTAGCATAAGATGTTCTCATCCCTTTCAAAATTTTGAGTCAACAAACCTTTTTGTCAATTTTTTTATCCCACTATATCCTTGTTTCCTAACATTTCTTTTATAGGATAATAGTTTTAGCAGTTCGACACAACTTATGTTTGATCCCATCATATCTCCACCAACTATCAATCCATTACTCCTTTAGAAAATCCCTCTCTATCCATTCACAAGTTTATTTTGTTATTGTCTCTTTATATAAACCTTGCACATATTACGAGGTAAGTTCTAACCCTTTATAGCAACAAACAATGACAGAAGAATTATAGGCACTTAATAGCACTAGGATATGGTTGACTCACCTTTAGGAAAGTCAATTATTGGATATAAATGGGTCTATAAAATTAATATTCTAGCTAATGGATTAGTTAAGTGATATAAAGCCTGACTAGTTGCTAGAGGATTCACCCAAAAGTATAATATTGATTACAAGGAAACATTTTCTCATGTAGTATGTTTAACATCAGTTCGTATTCTTACAGTAATTGCTATTAGCAAACATTGACCATTATTCCCATTCTAATGTTACTCATACTAGTCTCTTAAGCCATGCAATGCATCGAACAAAAATTTAGAATTTCATATAAAAGGATGTGAACGGAGCCTTAAAGGGAGAGTAGATGGAGGGAGGCAATTCTAGATATGGAGGTCATTCTCAAGGAGTGATTTTGGTCCAATGAAGTGGAAAATATGAAGAAATCATCGAAAGATCCATGGGAATACAAGATCAAACCTCTACCTTGAAATAATATTTGGTAAAAGACAATAAAGGAGATTTAGAATTATGAACCCATTTTTTTCAATTTGTTGTTCTTTCTATTTATGTTTGATTTCGTATTCAATAATGTATAACTAAACGTCTTGTTATTGTTAAGGTTATATGAACCTATGTTGATACTTTAATATGTTTTGATTCGTTTATTAATGCAATTGGGTTGATTGAAATATTGCGATTTGATTGTGTGTTTAATATATGTTTTAATAGATATGGAATATTACATCATAATCTAATTTCATACGTAGTGATTGAGTGAATATATCTATCGTAATCGGAAGAAGTTGAATGAAACCCTAGAGATAGGATGACATAAATCTTCCATATTAGGGTCAAACCTAGTAGAGGGATTCATAAATTGGTAAAGCAATCCTATAAACTTTAAATTGAGTAATTCGGTTGAAAACCTTATGATTAGTTGTTAGTAGACGCAAGATCAGCTATTAGCATCCCATAGGAATCTCCACAGTCCAATAAATCAATAAAACAATTAGGTAATAAAAGATCAAACTGTTAAGGTTTTGGGGGATTCGAAACCTAGATACTAATAATGTGATATCGATAATTTTCTAAGTAAATTCTTAATTCTTTGGTCAATATCGTTGCCTATTTTATTTTATTTACTTTAGTTTTTATTATCTTTACTAAATCTAAAATTAATTTGTAGGCTAGATAATAGGAAAAAGGTAATTGCTAGTAATCACTGTCTTCATATGATCGACTCGTGCTTGCCAATACTGGCTATAGCTATGCCATGCACTTGTGGTTATTACAATATTGACTAACTCACAAAATTAGTCAATCAAGTGATAGCAGCGGTGGCAAAGGCAGCAGCAATAGTGATGATAAGAAGGTTCTTGGAGGCTAGAATTTGAGACCTTTTGAGATTAAGGAAAGTGAAAAAGAGGATTGTTTAGAAATAGGTTTAGGAAATGTTATGTTTGGATACATGAATAACCTATTCTAAGGTTAGAATAAGGGATGTCTGACAATAAAGATAGTGTATTTTAAGGCTAGAATAAGCAGTATTTGGGTACAAGGATAAAAATATCCTAATCCTAGAATAATGTTTGTTTAGCCATTGGAATTAAGCAATTCAATCCTTGGTTTGGAATAGAGTATTCCAAGACCTATTCCAAACATAAATTTTAAAATTTTTTAAAATCTAAAAATCAATTCCAAATTAAATTAATTACTTTTCTTAATATAATTAAGATTAATAATTAAATTCATTCCTATTTATAATTTAAAAATAGTTTCTAAAATTAGAATTAAATAGTTCAATTATATTAAAGTTAATTAATTATATTCCTTAAAAATAATAAAAAGTATTTTCTCAAATAATTAAGAAAGTTATTTCTTAATTAAATTTATTTATTTCAATTTTATTGAGATAAATTAAATTTATGATTTTATTTGTTTAGAAAATTATTAATAATTTTATTTAGAAATTTTTTCTTTATTAATAAATACTAAGTTTCTTGATTTATTAGAAAAGATATTTTCTTGATTAAAATTTGAAAAATGTTTTCATTAATTAATTAAGAAAAATGAGATTTCTTAATATTTCTAAAAATAATTTTCTAATTTATTAAAGAAAGATCTTATAATTATTTAAGAAATCAATCTCTAAATTAATAATATAAATGACTTTCTCAATTAAATTTTAAAGTTTTTTATTTAATTTTGAAAATAGTTTCCTTTTAATATTAGAAAATAGTTTTTAATTAAGGAAAAGTAATTTCTAATGAGATTAGAAATAATAATTTCTAAATAGTTAGAAATAGTTTTCTAATTAAATTAGAATGTGTTACTTATATAATTTTGAAAAAGGATTTTTTCTAAATTATAATAAGTATTTAAAATAATGTATTAAAAATTATTTTCAATTAAATTTTGTTTAAGGAGTCCAGATAATTGGAATTAGTTTGCATAGTTTTCAAATCAACTTAAATTTCTATTTGGAATAGAAATTTAGTATATTTAGGAATCAATCAGTTTAATCTAATTTAATTTTCTAAGGAGTTGGAAATATTATTTTTAATTATGAAGATCAATAACTAGAATCAAATGAAACTTGATGTTTTATGCATATAATTTGGTTATGAGTGCATAAGTTTAATACTTTATTTATATGTTTGATATATATATTGGATGCATGAATATTGTATGTTTTATATGTGTGTTATTTTACATGCAGTTTTATGTTTGATGAGATGAATGAAATTAAATCCATCGTTAAAATATTAAGTATATGTTGAGAAAGTGATTGTTGCCTTCCTTTGTTATAAGAATAAATTAGAGTCCTGTTTATTTTTAGGATTGTTGAGCAAACTTAAGGTCGCTTTAACATGAATATGTTGTCTTACTACACTGGTTTTTACTTAACTAAATTTGTGTGAATTGAATAAGCAAACTCATTATCATATGAATATGGAGGTAGGGTTAGGAATAATATATAAGATATATTTTGGTAATAGTTGTCACCTGACGGATCTAGGAGTTACTTAAGATGTGATTGATAAAGTTGTTATCTACCTAATTTAAATTTAGTTGGTTTGTTGAGCAAACTCAATATCAACTATATTTAAAGAGGATCCTAGCCCACTAGAAAGATTAGAGTAATCTTTCGTAATAGTATTAAGGGCAATTATTTTGAATAAAATATTAGGAGTAACCAAATACATGATTAAAGCCATAATCTCATTTGGTAGTCATGACATATAATTAATTACTTGCTTTCTTACATTTTTTTTCTTAGTGAAATTTACCTTATTTAATATAGTTGATACTAAGCTAGTGAAAAATATTTTTTAAACAAAGGTTATGTTTGAGAAAATTTCTTAAAGTTAGATACAAAAAGTATATATCTATTAGGAAATTTTGCTATAATCCTTATCGATGGTTCAATGAAAAAGTTTTAGATATATGTCAAAATCATATAGATGACAAAATCTCGTAAAGTTTGATGACAACATGTAAAATGTATGTCAACACCGTGACAACAAGATAAAAGAGGTTGCATAGAGTAGAGCTGAAAGGAATAGTACCTTGTTGGAATTGTTCTACTTTATTTAGCTTACTAAAATAATAAACATGGACATCAATTAAAGGCTTTTCTATAAAATGGTAATAGTTATCATTAGAATAAATGATTGCATGAATTTTCTTGCTTTTTCAAAATATGTATGAATATGATAGAGATCACACATATTTCTAGTTCATGCTTATAAGTATTTGATACTGAATTTAGATTCGACATTATAATATTTAATGTATGATAATAAATAGATTGTTGAGTACAAGTAGTTGATCCAATTTTATATAAACAGTTGTATATGTTGGATCAAAGGAGACTTATGCTTAATATAAGTGGAAAGAATACAAAGCTAGATAATCGAGACTATCCTTCTACACTATACTGGTTAAATCAATATAACTAGAATCATAAAGTTACATACAACAATATATGTATTGATTTGTGCTTAAATGTTTATGTATTCATTCCTTAATACTTAACAATTAATATTATTAAATACTTAAGATACTCATTTTAGTTCACATTTGATTTTAGGTACAAGTTGAAAGAACAAGAGCTAAAATGAGTTAAAAGCATATTCCTTGAGTCATCCTCTTAATGTTCAAACTCATTTGTCTTTACGGAATAAGAAGGAGATGGATTAGGGTGAATATGGAATAAGAAAATTAAGAATTAGCATGGTATATAAGATGCAATATCTTGAATAAATTCGATGGTGGCACTCTTTTTAGGATGCACGATAGATGCAAGGCCATGCATCCAACCATGCATCTCCCCAGAGCCTTAGTTTTTCATATAAATAGATATTTGAATGACCAAATGAGGTATGAATTGTTTTTAGAACACAAAAGAAGGTAGAACACATTATTCTTCGAGATCCATAGAGGGCTAGTCTTCTTCCTTATAGTTCGAAGGTGAAATCAAAGCCAAGGATCACATCTGAATATCTCTTCAATGTGTATTGTTGGCTCTCTGTCTCTCTTCAGAGATAGTTTATATCATTCTTTGCTTATTATTCTGAGTATTGATGTATGGACGATTAATATTCTTTTTCTCAATAGATTTTTTTGTATGAACCCATTGCCAAAATGTGGAATACAATATGTAATAGTTGTATTTTCAATTCATTTGTGGTAAACTAATGGTGATGAATTATTAGGGATAACATGACATAGGTTAAATGACCTTAGCTTATGTGGTTGTTACCTAGATTAATATGTTTTCCTAGTTTGTAATTTGGCTTTCCTATTAAATCTAAAGAGCTTATTCTAGGTTGTTTGATAGTTAGGTTTAGTCAAAGAGCTTAATTTGGTTAAACATGACCTAAGAAAAAACCGAGGTTAACAAAGCTTGTTGTTAACCTACGGTTTCAATTGGTGTTTTGTATATATTTGTTTCTAACTAGCTTTTTTTACATTTGTTTCTTGATCTTTTCATGTTTATTAGTGTTTGCGTATAGAAAGGACATTGTGAAGGGAGTATGTCATTGTTGGAGTATGCTAATGCTATTGGTGGAAAATTTTCCCATAACCCATATTCTCAATCCTATAACTAAGGTTGGAGAAATCACATGAAACTTAGTTATGGAGCAGAAAACTACTTCTTGGATAGGTTGCAGGGTGACAAAATTTTAGTGATATGTCAAAATCATATAGATGACAAATTGTATTGACATTTTGAGTTGACTAATGTCTCATAAATTTTGATGACAACATGTGAGATGTATGCCAACACAATGACAACAAGATACAAGGGATTGTATAGAGTAGAGCTGAAAGATATATTATTTTTTTAGAATTGTTTCACTTAATTTAGCCTCCTAAAAACAAAATTGTGGACTACAATTAAAGGCTTTGCTATAGTATGATAATAGATGTCATAAGAGGAAAAATGATTATATGACTTTTCTTGCCTACAAGAGATATGATAGAGATCATATGTATTTCTAGTTCATGCTTATGAGTACTTGGCACTAAATTTAGTTTCAACATTGTTATAGTGTTCAAAGCATGATAAGAAATAGGTTGTTAAGTAAAAGTAGTTGTTCCAATCTTATACAAATAGTTTGTGTATGTTGGATTAAAGGAGATTTATGCTTAACATGAGTGGCAAGAATACAAAATTGGATAATCGAGACTATCCTTTTATGTCATATTGGTTAAATCAACAAAATGAGAATCATAAAGTTACATACAAGGATATATGTATCCTTTTGATGATGAATCGTATGAAAGTTTTGAAACTTGTTAAGTTCAACAATAACCAAATCAACCTTTAATGAAAAAATGATGGTGGTATTAAATTGATAAATTTATATATATGATGTATTGGATAGAATAACAATTCATAAAAGGATGATGCTTATATTTCATGAGTTTTAAATTTTCAGTTATCTATAAGTAATGAGATTCTCTAATGAATACTTTCACAACTAAACTCATAAAAGTATGAATTTATGTAAGAAGAAAAAATAAAATATGAGATATTATATGATGTGATATTATTTCTTCTATGGTTATGTCTAGTACAATAACTTATCTTCGATAGTTTCAATTAAACCAATTAGTAAAATTTTGTATTAGGTATGAAATGTTAAATCTTTGAAAGAGTCAAAGTTAATGATTCAATAATATGATGCTTGGTTGAAGCATTCATTATAAGTTTAGAACTAAACTAGATAATAAAAGGTTATGAGATATCTAAAAGATTGGATATAATCTTACAGATCCGTTAAACAAATTGTTTGATTCAATATATACTTATAGGAGAATGATTCTTAAGATAAGTAGTGGGAGTAAGAAGGAATTTGAAAGGTTCAAATCTCATAATGGTACATCTAATTGGAACTAGTGCCTTTATTGATATATTTAATAGATAGTTGAAAGGTTACAAGACATGAAAGATTCACTATTATGACGAATTCAAAGAGTTTGTTTTGGAGATGATTGTGAATTTATCTTGTCTACATAAGGGTTTGTGAGAGTATAGTTGTCCTCTTTAGTAAGAGTATGTGGAGACGTATTGCTTATAGAGAACAATAATTCTAACCTTCAATTGTTAAAATCATAGTTGTCTAAGAATAACTCTTGCTGGATATGAAAAGGTAACAACTTAATTATGGGAATTACATATATAGAGATAAATTGATGTACACCTATTTTAAATCCAAATACATAGATAACGTACTAAAGATGTTTAATATTTGAGATATTTGATAGTTATGAAGTATTAAAGATATTATTCTATGTATAAGTTGATATTCGAGTTTAAGATGATGAGGATATAATTTTAGAAGTAAATCTTAATTAAGGTTTATTTACTTATAACAATATCATTCAAGATTGGAAAGGTTCCAATGTAGCAATGGTTGCTAATTAAGCCATAATACAATTTTCATTTAGTAGAAATGAATAATTGGATCAATAAGTTCTTTACTGAACTTCATGTAGTTCCTTGCATTGTTCAAGACAGTAATGAATTATGGAACATCAGAGCCATTGGGCATGCAAAGGAGCTAAAGTCTCATCAATGATCTAAGTTTATATTTAGGCAAATTTTCTTAATTATGATGATAATTAAGATGAAAGTTGTAAGATTTAAGCAAGTACTCACTATAGAGAATCTTGTAGAATTCTCTCATTAAGCCACTCTCTCAGGAGTAGAATAATCGTCATATAATGATATGGTATGAGATACTTAATCGATTGGCTTAGTGCAAGTAGAAGATTGTTAGTTTATGCCCTATAGCCAATCACTATAGTTGTAGTTTAGTTACAATTATTTAAATACATTCTTTATCTTGTACATGTTTAGATGTATATGATAAAGTCTAAGGGATAATTGTACATTGCACATGAAATTATAATGAGATTATAATTATGAGATTCGTATTGCATTTATGTATTATCCCTAAATTTTTCTTAGCCATTGTTCTGTTAAGATTGGACATTAATGCGTTATGTTTTTCCTTATGAAAGAAGTATTCGATCTTATAGGCTAAAGTATAGAGATACTTAGACAAACTTATGGTTGTTTGCTAGAGAATAAGTTCACTAAATAGATTCGATAGGAGAAATCTATTTGAAACATTACTTGTATGTATATGGAATTCTTATTGTGATGATTGTATAAGTGATCTTTTGATTTGAGGTCACCAAAGTTATCTTGTATAGGGATTGCTTTGTTTTGATACTACTTATGATCTATTTAATCATGGTTCATTTAATTGGTAGTCATTGGATATAGCATGAACTATATGGAGGTAGTTGAGTGATCAAGATAAAATTTATCATCCTAAAGTAATTATGGATAATGTTCCATTGTTCTCAATTAGTATTGATTCGAGAAATCTTTAACTAAAGTGGAATGACATTTTGTAAATAGTTTACAAATGTCATTAATGTAATCAATAGCTAATAGCAGAGAACTAATATCATTAGACTTAAAATAGAGTAGACATTAGTTTCATAATCTATGTTTAATTGGAACATTGTATGATGAAATGATTAAATTATATGAAAAAATTATGCATAGAAAGGTTAGTCAAAACTACTTGGACATTTTTAAATAGTTGAGTGATCATGATGCGTTACTAGACGCTAATCTTGATCTATGATTATAAATTGATTAATTGAATAATTAAAGATAAATTAAAAAGAAGTTTTATTTATCTAATTTTAATTATGAATTATAATTATAATTTATAATCATTGTCAATATATTTGGAAATCTAATAGGTCTCACATATAGAATGAGTTGAAGAGAGCAAAGTTATTTTAATCAAGTTGGAGTTGATTGTAAAGTTTGAGAAACTTTATGAATAAATATGAGATATTTAATAAATAAGGATCAATAAGAGATATTGAATCTTATTTGGACGTAATTGATATTTAATTAGAATTATTTGTAATTCTAATTAAAGTTTAATTGAAATTATAATTTAATTTCAATTAAATTACTAAAACATTAAGAGCTTATTATAAATATACTTAAAACTCTATAAAGCTAACACTTCTTGCTTAACCGTCTTTGTAAGAGTCACATAGTTTTTTCAACCAGTTTTGTGGATATCGTTAGAGGTTAGACGCTTTTAAGGCTACGGTGGTTGAGAAAAATCGATTTCGGAAATAGTTCGAGAGAAACAACAAGAATATGATCAAACTTCTGAATAAGGTACGAATTAAGATTTTACTTTATTATAATTTATGTGTTAATTATTTTATAGAATTAAAGCGATCTTGATTTTTAGGAGATTAAAAGTTACAAAAAAATTTCGTAATTATTCTACTACGATTAGGATCGAATCCGGACCCAATTTCCCTACACACACAGCCATACTTACGTGAGAGTTTGATGTTAATAGAAAAGGGGCCAGGGCACGCTATATATGTATATATATATATATACACATTATTAATGATGATTGGCTTGGCACTGATATGAGAAACGAAAATGAAACGTGCTATGTCGACGTTGGGCAGCTAGGAGTTAGTAATTACGTACTTTCAGAGTCTGCTGTTTCAACCAACATTTTGTGCTATGTTGGTAGGCCGTACGGAGTTAGTAATTACTTTCAGAGCGTTTGCTGTTTCAACCATCATTTTATCTATTTAGAAACGGGTGCTATACATGTCTCAACTCTTTTGTTTCAGGTTTCGAGCTTGATCATATGGGACCACCTTCGTCCCAGTCTCCTAAAAGAAGTTTCCCTTGTCAATAGAGTACTAGCACATGTAATTTGAAGCACTATATCATAGTGCGTATGAACACTCCTAATTGTCACAACTACTGAATTTAAATCCACATCAGCTTTAAGCACAGCATAAAGCAAGGACAATGGCACCTACACTTCGTTATTTAAGAATTTAGATTCAAGAGCACCACCAGATCAATTGATTTGAATGAAATCAACACTAAAAACCTTGAAACGATAGCACAACTAAAAATTAGATGTAGTTAAACAAAATTTCAACCCTTCTTTCTACCTAATAATTTTTCCCTTTTTATACTAACTTCGGAGTTTTATTTGAAAGAAATAATATTAGATATTAATTTTCATTTTAATTTATATATTTTGACATATCAGTAGATCAATATGAATAATCATCTTGAATACAGAAAATTTAAATCCAACCGTGATTTTCTAAAGGTTTTAAACTTATTATAATTGACTTTTAGTATGCATGATGCTGAGTGGGATCGGCGATTACATTTATGTCAATCAACATATGGTAGATAATTTGTAAATTTTGTGTTTAGAAGGTTTAAATAACGCAAAAGAGAACTAAAATAGAAAAAAGAATAAAGGAAACTTGTATTTCTCATTCACAAATCCATTTTACACCAAGTGATTTTTCTTATTCATTGGCTGGCTCGCGGGACTACTTGACCAGTGGAACCACTCCATTTGTAAAAGTTTGTTTCTGTCAAATTAGATGGAACCATATGTATTGCGATCTAAATAGTACTTCTATTCTACAGATCACAACATAAGTAAAATGATCATGACTACGATTGAGGCCTCATGCCCAGAACGCAAGCAAATAAATTCAGGTTGACATTTCTGATTTATTTAACAAAACAAAATAGATGAAGTACATATATATAAGGGAACTACAGTCTGAAACACAAATACTTGGTCGCGTATATCACAACCGGTTCAGTATTACAACAGCTACCAAAAGCAAAAACCAACTAGTACTTCCCTGCGCAGCGCCATTATAAAAGCCCCCTTGATCATAAGGATCAGCTACGTACACACTCCCAGGTTCGTTGGTAAAATAAGCAAATCTTGGAGGTGGTGGTGTAAGGGGAGTGCAGCACTTTGTCGTCGGAGGTGGTGGCGGTGGTGGTGTAAGAGGAGTGCAGCACGTTGTCGTCGGAGGTGGTGGCGGTGGTGGTGTAAGAGGAGTGCTGCATATTGTCGTCGGAGGAGTGCTGCATATTGTCGTCGGAGGTGGTGGTGGTGGTAACTGGGCACATGGGTTTACACACGGACATGATCCACACTCTACTTTTGTATCTTGTTCTTGTGGCATCAACGTCTGGTCTAGCTTCTTGGTTAAGTTAGCACCAGCCGATACGTTAGATGAAATGATAAAAATGAGAAGCATCATAGGAAACATTTTATCCCTTTACTTAAGCAAGTTGATGAACAAATGGACTCTTATCGAATTTGCATGAAGAGGGACTTATTTGGGACTCAAGAACTTGGGAGTTTCTTTGAAATGGAAGGACTGGAGTGTATAAAAGGGAACAGTTGGCGTGGTTACGTAATTTCCAAATAATGCAGGGTCAAGTGACGATAAACACTTTATATGCACCGAGACTCTTTCACGTATCTACGCCTAACTCACCGAGGAGTTAATTTGAGATGAGATGATTGTACATTGTTATAAATAGTTGAATGTACTTACATTTGTCTTATATAAAATTTTTTACACCTTTTCCTTAAAGTAGGGCTGGACATCTGCTAAGCATATTGAGCAAAAGGGCAGAATTAGGCATCGTCCTAAATCATCAAGACAAACGAGCTCTGATATTATGTTGAAATACCTAACTTATCCTCAAAAAGTGTTTTATATTGAAAAAAGAGAGGAAATAAGACTAACATATAAGCGTAGTGGGCTACTCTATCTATTGCCAATTGATTTTAGAATAGAACTTCACTTAGGCTTATATATGGCTTAATTTTGCTTCTCGTGTGGGCATGTAGGCCTATTGCTAATTTCACATAGTATTAGAGTATATTTGATCCAGATTATTAATTTCTCGGTTGTCTGTCTAAATGTTCAGTCCCAGCATCCCGGTCTAGTTACCACTGTATTTATTTTAAGTGACAACTGGATGTCCAGTAACAATTGCACTTGAGAGGAATTGTTGATAATACTTACATGTGAGTGTCTCATATTAAAAAAAGGGGAAAGAAGATTAACATATAAGTCTAGTGGACTAATCTACCAATCGTCAATTAATTCTAGAATGAAACTTCACTTGAGCTTGTGTGTTCTTGACCCGTAGGCCCATTGCTAATTAGACGTTTCAAACGGTTTCGTGATGGCCCGAAAGCGAACTGCATGTGACGCTGTAATTGTAAGGACGATAGTTGCCGACATCTTAATAAGGTCTTGGTCTATATGCATTGAAGAGGTTAGTTGTGAAATTTAAAGACGAACCATATCGAGTTTTCTTTCATCTCAACTATTAAATTGCGGTGGCAGTAACAAGACTTTGTAGTTGACTGCTAACTTGGCTTAATCCTCACGTTCTGGGTTTATATGACAAAATTGGGGTTGAATTCTAATTGCGAAAACATTGAATTTACCACCTTTTAGGTAGACCTTTATTCTCCTTGGCTCGATTCTTTTGCGTTTTAAGGACAACTCGCGAGATTATCTTAGTTATGGTATAAGCTTAGACAACCATAGTTTCGGGCAAGAGAAATTGATACAAGTTCAATAAATCAAGGAGCATCTTAATTTAATTCAACTTAGTATTTAAGTGATACATCATCTTACTTTTTGCGTACATTATCAGTTACGCCATCGTATTGGTTTGGGGTTGCCTAAGATCAAAAAATCCCTAGACATGCAAGCTTCTGACAACAGTATGTAAAGTCAATAGATGTGAAATATTTTGCTATTAGACACCTATATTTGTATATGTGACATCTTCTGCGTCAAGGGATTTCACATATTTGTTAGGTTTATTCATTCTTTTTTCTTTCTTTTTAATCAATCCCTATAGTCAAGTTAATTTGCCGTATAACCACTAGCCCTAAATTGAACAAATCCAGCTTATTGGTTAAGCTTCGACTTTCAAACCCTGTTTGCAAAAGCTGGCATATGGATGTATTCCCACTTTGGCTTATAATAACCCTTTTTTTTTTGTTCAAAAACATAAGGAAGTTTTCATTGGGTACCCATTAAAGTTTGCATCTATGTTATCATGTGATTAACTTTACTTAATTTAAAAACTAAGTGAGAAAAAGGGAAAAAGTATTACTCCCCAACGAACTCAAGTGTAAGTACTAGAAGGAGGAGACTAGCTAGCAGCCACTACTAGCTAGAATCTTGATGATCGTAAAAGTACAAACGATCAATGGTAGTGTTGTGACAGTCTTTCCCAGTGACCAGTATCAAAAGCACACAAATGGCTGCGAATTTGGTGCATCGCAACATTTATCTGATACGAATAGAATCATATGCCCTGTCAAACCAAGACCTTTATCCTTTTCCTTCAAAGTGATAAGCAATTCTTTTAGCCGGAGGATGAATTCTCAACCAGCAAAGGATCGATCCACCTGCTACTAAAAGTTAAAAGCTTGATTTTCAACACTTTTTCTGTATCTTACGTATTTACATGTTATGAAGGAATTATTAGCCCCCTTTGGTTGCTCATTCTTTGTCAAGTCTCTTTCTCGTTATGAAGGAATTATTAGCCCCCTTTGGTTGCTCATTCTTTGTCAAGTCTCTTTCTCGTTATGAAGGAATTATTAGCCCCCTTTGGTTGCTCATTCTTTGTCAAGTCTCTTTCTCGTTATGAAGGAATTATTAG
>JANVCL010000002.1:18011279-18023612 GCA_026546855.1 Erythroxylum incrassatum | reverse complement strand
CGCGGTATAACCCGCAAACACACGCCGGGGTATAACCCCCAAACACCTACGGGTGGGGTGTGGGGTCCAACACCAAATCATTTGACGTGTTATGTGTTTTGTTTTGTTTATGGTTGTGCTGCATTCATGTTTTCGAAAGTGTACATGATTTGGAAAAACAATGGTGAGATTTTGAGAAATGAGTTTTGAAATCGTGAGAATTTTGGAAATTGATTAAGAATGTTTTTGAATAAATTTGAAAGGCTTAAGAACTAAGGTTTGAAATTCTTGCTACTGAGAAAATTTTAGAAATGATCAACCTTTTTACGAAATGATTTTTTTTGCTTATTTTCGAGTATAAGTATGTTATCCACGGAGCGAAAGCTCACCCCCTCTTTCATCCACATCTCCAGGTTTTCGAGCAGGAGATCGGATGAAAGCGAGTCAAGACTTCCGTTTGTGTGTATCTGTATTGTGTATTTTGGAGATATTCGTATTCTTATGTATGTCGAAATTTTAAGATTGATGTTGTATCGTGGCTTGAAAATGCCACTTTAGTTTGATGATGTATTTCCTTTGAAGTATGTAATAGTTTAGGGATGTGTATCAATTAGCAAAATAAATTATGGTTTTGTATCTAAAGTGCATATGATCATGAATAATGATTGATTTGCGATATGATTGAGACTAATGGGATTGATTGAGATTTTGTATGGTCGATTGGGAATATTGAAGTGTTAGGTATAGATGTGTGTTTCTGCTGGTGTTAGGAATTCCGGACGGGAGGTCCGATGTTTCTGAATTTGGTTTTGGGATATTAGAAGTGAATTGTTTCCTTTGCAGATTTTTGGGCTGTTCAAAATACAGCCGTTATGCTGCCCGATTTTCGAGAAAATCGGGTTATGGTTAGTCAGAATTCGAATAGGTTTTGTTATAAATAAGATAAGATTTTGGTTATGGATGATATTTTGAGGCATGCACGCATGTATGATTTAAGTTTGTATGAGGATGACTATTTCTGTTTGATTTGGTTAAGGTTGATTAACGATGAAAGAAATGAGAAAGAAAGATTGAAAAAAAAAATTTTATCCAGATTTCGGTTTGGCTTAGTCTAAGGTTCCAACGCAACTTTTCGTTTCCTAAGATTTGCGCTTTCGGAAGTCGGCATGTGTTTCCGTTCGTTTCGAAACGTTAGTTTCGTTTTGCTTCCTTTTCGTTCCGCTTCGAATTCGAAAAGAATCCGTTCTTTCGATTTCTGTTTTCGATTCTGTTTGCTTCATTTTTCGTTTCCGTTTTTTGATTGGGATCTGGTTCCTGAGAACGGGTCCCAACATAACTTGTTGTTTAAGGAAAAATTTGAACTTGAGGTTCATTCAAATGATAAAGCTTGTTAGGGGTAAAATGGTTGAAAAAGGGAGTACAATTAAAAAAATCTAGGTCAAAATCTTAGGGATGTAATTCTAAGACCTGTCGTTATTGTAAGAAAATTAGGCATGATATATTAGAGTGTCATAAGTTGAAAAATGAAAAGGAGATAGATGAAAAAGGAAAGCAACATCAAAAACCCACTGCTAAAGCCAGTTGTTGCTGACACTAAGTCTAATGGTGATATATTGTTGGTTACCTCTTCTGAAGAAAGGAGTACAACTGAGTGGATTTTAGATTCTAGTTGTGCCTACCACATGTCTTCTCACAGAGACTAGTTCTCCACCAATGAACTTATTGATTGTGGAGTTATCTTGATGGTCGATGACACCCAGTAAAAGGTTATTGGTATAGGTAGTGTACAGATTAAGAACTACGATGGTTGTATCAGGATATTAACAAATGTGCAACATATTCCTAATTTAAAGCATAACTTGATTTCCTTAGGCACCCTTAAGTAATTTGGGTGTAAGTATTCAGCTAAAGGTGGAGTTTCGAAGGTATTTAAAGGTGTCTTGGTCATTATAAAAGGTAATCGACTTGGTAGCCTTTATGTTTTCCAAGGTTCGACTATCACAGGTTTAGATGTTGTGTCTACATCTTCATTGTCTGATAGTGATCTCACTTATCTATGGCATATGCACCTAGGCCATATGAGTGAGAAAGGTATGAATTTACTAAGCAAGAAAGGTGATCTCGCTTGTCTCTCATTTTGCTAGCTTCTCTATTGCTACACATCTTACTAAGGTTTCCTCTATTAGATTCATTCAGATCTTTAAAGACCTTCTAAAGTTCCCTCTATTAAAGGGAACCATTATATGATGACCTTGATTCATGACTTCTCCGGCAAGGTTCGGGTTTATTTCTTGAGGCATAAAAATGAATCTTTTCCTAATTTTAAGAAGTGGAAAGCTCTTGTTGAGAACCAAACTAGGAAGAAGGTAAAGAAGCTCAAAATAGACAATGGATTAGAGTTTTGTGAAACAGATTTCAATGAATTCTATGATCAAGTTGGAATTTCTAGACACAAGAAACTAGTTGGTAAGCCCCAGCCGAATGATGTTCCAAAACGAATGAATAGGGCTCTACTTAAGAGAGCTCGTTGTATGCTCTTTAATGTTGGGTTATGGCATCGATGTGATCTTTAATGTGAAGCACTTTCTATAGCATGTTATTTGGCCAATCGCTCCCCACATTCATATCTTGAATTCAAAATTCCAGAGGAAATTTGGTAAGGTAATCCTATTGACTACTCTAATTTAAGAGTTTTTGGATGTCCTGCATATGCACATGTTAATAATGGAAAACTAGCACCTAAAGCTAAAAAGTGTGTATTTCTTGGTTATGTTTCTAAATCTAAAGGATATTGTTTATGATGTATTAACCCTGAGTCACGCAAATTCATTCCTAGTAAAGATGTGAAATTTAATGAAAATGCATTATTTTCTTCTAGAAAAGATTCTGGTTCTTCTACTAGTATAGGTGGTCAACAAGATACCATTAAGAAGGTGGAGCTAGAGGTGAGATCCTCACCTCCTCACAATGTCAATGCTTCTAGTTCCTTCATTACTCAGTTTAGTGATGTTGATGACCTTCATGATGTCTCTAATACCGTTACTCCTGTTCTTCTTCAATAAGAGCATTCTATCGCTTGAGGTTGTCCAATAAGAATTATCTAGAAGCCCACTAGATACACTGATAATGATGACCATTTGGTTACTTATGCACTCTTAGTTGCATAAGAAATTCCTGAAGGTATTGAACCTTCCTCTTATTCTGAAGCTATTTCTTTTGTTAATTCATCTAAGTGGCTAGTGGCAATGAATGAAGAAATTGAAAGTCTCCATAAGAACGATACTTGGGATTTATGTGAGCTTCCTAAAGGCAAATGAACATTGAGTTGTAAATGGATTTATAAAAAGAAAGATGGCATCCCTGGGGCTGAAGAAGTAAAATGGAAAGCAAGCTTAGTTGTTCATGATTTTAAACAAAAGGAAGTTATTGATTTTAGTGAAAATTTCTCTCCTATTTTTTGTCATACCTCTATTCATGTGATTTTTGCTTTTATTACTCTATTTAATTTGGAGCTGGAGCAACTTGATGCGAAAAATGCTTTTTTACATGGAGAACTCAAGGAAAAAATCTATATGAACCACCCTGAGGGTTTTGTTGTCCTTAGTTAGGAGCATTGTGTTTGTCGCTTAAAGAAATCAATTTATGGGCTTAAAAAAAGCTCCAAGATAGTGGTACAAAAGGTTTGATACCTTTATGATTGGACAAGCCTTTACCAGATGCCAATATGACAACTGCATCTATTTTTGACAATATGCAGATGGGTATTTCGAGTACTTATGATATTAAAGTAAATCACTTGTTAATGTAGAAATCATGTATAATATATAGAATACACAAGAAGGGGGGTTGAATTGTGTTAAATCGCCAAAGATTTTAATCTTTAAAAAATTTTTGAATTTCTTTACAAATCCAGATGATTACAAAACAACTCACTTAAATCAATAAGTAATGCAGTCACAAAAATTATTATCTATTCTTCTAACAACTAAAAAATTAAAGAGATAGGTTTAGAAAGAATGACGTTGTGATTTATACTGGTTTACCCTTAACCTTGGGTTACGTCCAGTCCTCAGAGTTTGTCTGAGATTTCACTATACTCTTTAACGTTACAAGTATTCTTTCTACACTTATAGAGCTTCTTCAGGTCTCTCTCACGAAGTATTCTTTATCTGCTTTCTCAGCCTCTCCAGGCTCTAGCCTTTCTTTCTCTTAGAAAGATATTGTTTAAGCTTCACGTTACAGATGTGTTTGCTCTCTTTCTTTTGCACTTTAGTACAGAGTTTCTCTAAGTATTGTACAATCATATTTTCTCTCTTGTATTGTATGTAGTTTTTCTATATTTTTTATGACTATACCTAGTATTTATAGCCTAAATCTTTAATTATCTTCTTGAGAGATCTGCTTCTTGGATCTTCTAGAAACCGTTATTAGTTGAGTCCTATAACTAACTCCAACTAACTGACTGACTGACATTTTAGAATATTTTTCATCTTCATCGTCTGGTACTATGCTTCTTCTGGTGTTATGCTTCAACTGGTGTCGCACTTTCGTCTGGTCTATCTAAGATGCTTTGTCGTAATCAACTTTAAGTGTCGTCTTGAGTTGACCTTCTGTATCTTCTTATGTTGACCTTCTGTATCTTTTTCTGTTGACCGTCTTGATCTTCTTGTGTTGACCGTCTTAAGTTTGAAGTATCGTATGGGTTTGACCATGTATTTTTTGGGGTTGACTATGTATCGTCTTAAGTTGACGATTTGTGTCACTTACATTTTTCTGCTCACTTAACAAACTCATCAAAACAGTTCACACACTTCTATGATTATTATTATTTGATTGTCATCAAAATTAATAGTGAAGTAAAGTCTTCTTGACGTAACAATCTCCCACTTTTTGATGATAACAAATAATCATAATATTATAACATAAAATAATATTCAAACGAATAAACAAATAACGTACAAACAAATAACAATCAAAGCAATACACAATCAAAGCAATAAGATATACAAAGCTTTCTAATATTTTCCACTTTTCTCCCTTTTTCTCATATTCTCAACTTTTCTCTTCTCTTCTCTTCTCCCCCTATTTGTTATTAATTAAAAAGATAATTCATTTTAGATGTTTCAAAATTTCAGAATACATGTGTTGAATATCAATGCGAATCATCTTGAGGTCTTGTTCAATAGAAACACATAGAAGTGTTATGTCTTCATGAAGCTCACCCATTGCATCACCCAGTTCATTAACCTTAATATGAATTTCATTAATTTTTTAGCTAAGGCTTTTTAAACTTCCTTGTGCTTGTGACTAGCTTCAGTCCAATTGATGAAATGCTTTAAGAACTCTAAATTAATAGTAGCATCTTGTTGTATTTCACTAAGTGGCTGAAGTTGGTCAACAACAAATGGTTGTCTAAGTGAATTGTCTAATTCTATAATTTTGATTGAGGGTAATTTGAAGATTTGTTTTCCTTCTGGGAGATCAAGATCATCAGGTCTAGGTAGTTTGAGAATTGGTTGCCCAAGAAGGTGTAAGACATTTTTAACTGAAGGTATGAAACCTAAGGGTCTGAAATGAATGATTAAATGCACAAAGGTTTCTAAGTTGAAATCGATACCTTCTATTGTTATACTTCTGTACCTTCTTTCTGTCACTGTGCCAACTACCTTGAAACTTTCATCTTTGGTGGAAACTCCAAATTGACTTCCTGATGCCCTTGATATGTGATGTGATACCTAGACACCTACAGGTTGAGCTACATTACATGCATAGTCTATATTCTTCACTGCCATTTGAATCTGTTCTGCTGTGGGATCAACTTCATGCCCTTCAGGAAATATCTTCTTCTTCCCTTTTCTTTCTTTTATTAAGTGGGTTGAGTATCTTGGTTGTACATCTAGTACAATCTTTATTGTTGTTCTGCTTGTTATTGGATAAATAGTATAAAAATCTTTTGAAATCTTCATTAGATAGGTTATGACTTTTCATCTCGCAAAATACGATATAGACTTCATTATTCATGAGTAAGAAGATGTATTGTCTAATCATTTACTGGTATAGGCTCAACTTATACCTTGAATGTCTACTTAGAAGGTTCTCTGATACTTCTATTTCGATCAGGTACTGATTCTTCTATAACCTTCATTTTCAAATCCTTTTTCTTGATTGGTTGAGGAGGTTTGTAAAGTACTAGCTGGTGTTCAACTATCTGTGCCTTTTGTGGAACATCAGATGAAGATACCTTTTTCTGACTAAGTTTCATCTTCTTCTGTTCTTCTGCTGATTTGGAAGAGAGTTATTGATGAGACTTCTTCTTCTCAAATACTAGCTTCCTTCTTATCTCTGTCTCTCCAGATAATGGTACTGATTGAATTTAAGGGATAGAGACAATTGATTTGGTAGGCTGTTGTTGTTGCTTTTGCTTCTCAGAATATCCACCAAGAATCATAACTTTCTACTTCTTCTATTCTTGTTGTCGTAAGGTTAATAATCTTGGTGACCTTCTTGACTGTTTGGGTTTTTCTGATTGGAGCATCTCATCCTTCCTCTTCAAAGACACTTGATGAGTTGATTGTTAAACCTTGCTTTCTTCCCTTTGTCGAATCGTTTTGTCTTGTATTGACACATCAGATAATTGTTCAACCTTTTCCTCAATGAATGGTTTTCCTTTCGATCTAGGTTTTGATTGTATGTCTGACAGAACATGTTCACTCCTGCTTCATCTTACTATAAGCTCCCCTTCAGACTTTGCTTTCAATGTAGAATCTATATCAGCTTCAGCTTCAATCTTAATTCCCATTTTGAGAATAGTAGAGGCATTAGTAACACTCTTCACATGTTACCTTTATCAGGTAAGATTCTGGATTCTCTAAAGAATCTTGTCAACAACATATCGTAAGGTAAAGAGCCATAATAATCTTTCCTAGCCTTTATTATGTTCTTCAAAATCAAGAATGTAAGATTAATGGGTTGATGAGTAAGTAGATGAAACAAACAATGTTCATCGTTCATTGTTACGAAATCCTTTCAGCTTATTCTTGGTAGAATGTAGTGGATAAGAAGTGAATGAAGAACCCTAGCCTTCGGAACAAGGGTTGGACTTTTTGACTCCTAGATTACTACATCCATATAGTTGTCGATGGATGTGAGCTTTGTCTACACGACCTGGAGCGATCTATTTTGTATTGTTAAATAGTTTTGCTCCAATACTTAGACACCTAATAGCCTTCTCAATAGAATCTTATGTGACTATAACTGAAAACGCATCTACTACCGATACCAAGGTGATGTCCACCACCTTTGCATTCTTCGAGAACTCATATATTTCATTCAAATATATCGTCTCGCGGATGTTGAAGACATTTTTCCAGCCAACTGCTTCAATTTCTGGTTCGATGTGTACATGATTTTTCTTCAAGGAAGTGAAATCGATATGTCTCCTATAGGTAAGAGATTTCGACATTTTTGATATGTAACAAATAAACACCAAACACATAAATGTATTTCTATTAACAAACCGATGTTAGTATAAAAATAAAAAGATATGAATTGAGAAGAACTTGAAGTTTAGAACAGAGTATTGAATCATCTTTGTTGAGAGCACTAAACAAGTCGGTTTCAAAGTTTTTCAAGAAAATTCTAGAGTTTAAGGTGTTTTAGAATCTTGAGAAGATTTCCTTTACATACATACTCTTAAAAAATTACCGTTTGTAACTTACCATTACTATTTACTTGAAAACTTACAACTTTTTATCTTCTTCTGTACGAATCGTCTGGGTCATAAAGTGTCAGATGAATGGTCATTTAACATTACCATATTCAAGTTTTGTCTAATTTCCTTGAATCTGTCTTCACTTAAGGGTTTAGTGAAGATATCCGCCCATTGTTGATTTGTCTCAACAAATTGTAGATTGATAATCCCTCTCTGTACATAGTCTCTTATAAAATGATGTCTAACTTCAATATACTTTGCCCTCAAGTGTTGTATTGGATTCTTTGAGAGATTAATAGAACTTGTGTTGTTACAGAAGATTGGAATCTGATCTTTTTGGATAGAATAATCTTCTAACTGATACTTAATCCATAACGTTTGTGAACAATAGCTTGCAGCTGACATGTATTCAGCTTCTGCAGTAGATAAAGCAATTGAACTTTGCCTTTTGCTTAACCAAGAAATTAGATTGTGACCAAGAAAGTGACAACCTCTACTTGGACTCTTTCTATTGATTCTATCTCCAGCATAATCAGCATCACAGTAGCCAATTAACCTGAAATTTTTACCTTTCTCATACATTAAGCAAAGATCAGTGAAATTGCCAAGTATCTCAATATTCTTTTGGCACCAATATAATGAGATTCTCTAGGATCTGCTTAAAATCTTGCATACAAACAAACACTAAACAATATATCAAGTCTGTTTGCAGTTAGGTAAAGCAAAGAACCAATAATTCCTCTAAAAAGAGTTTGATCAATCTTCTTACCAACTTCATCCTTAGATAAGAGGATTGAAGGATGCATAGGAGTTGACATTGGTTTGACCTTCTCCATTTTATATTTGACTAAAAGTTCTTTGATATATTTTTGTTGATGAATAAATATCTTTTCTTCGGTTTGTTTAATTTGTAAACTAAGAAAGAATTTTAAATCACCCATTATACTTATTTCAAATTCATTTTTTATAAGATTTTCAAAACTCAAACATAACTTCTTAGAAGTTGCACCAAAAATAATATCGTCTACATATATTTGTACAACTATAAAATCATTTTTAATATTTTTTAAACAAGGTCTTATCTACTTGACCTTGAATAAAGTCATTTTTAATTAAAACGAACTCAGATGATCATACTAAGCACGAGGTGCTTGTTCTAATCCATACAAAACTTTATAAAGTCTATAGACATAGTCTAGTTTATCAGTATCTTGAAAACCAGGGGGTTGCTTTACATAAACTTCTTCATCTATAAAACCATTCAAAAAGCAATTTTCACATCCATTGGAAACAATTTTATATTATGACAAACAGCATATGCAAGCAATATCCTAATAGCCTCTAGTCTACCTACCGGAGCATATGTTTCATTATAATATATTCCTTCTTGTTGATTATAGCTTTGAGCTACTAATCTAGCTTTGTTACGGTTTACTCTTCCTGATTTGTGTAGTTTATTTTTAAATACCCATCAGGTTCCTATGATAGACTTATTGGATGGTTTAGGAACTAATGACCAAACTTTGTTCCTTGTAAATTGATTTAACTCCTCTCGCATAGCAAAAATCCAAGCTTCATCTTGAAGAGCTTCATCAATTTTCTTAGGTTCTAATTCAGAAACAAAAGCTACATTTGCCTCTCTTCTAAATTTAGACCTAGTTCTCACTCCTTCTGACATTTCGCCTATAATCAGGTTTTCTGGGTGAGAGGATTTATACTTCCAGTCTTTTCTAAGAATAAAGTTTTTAGGAATATCTTCTACCTTATCTGGTGGAACATCTGGTGGTGACATGTCTAGTTTATCAACTAAGGGAGCAGATAGACTTTTATCATTAGAATCGTCTCTTTTATCTGGATGAGAATCATCATCAAACTTAACATGCATAGATTCTTAAACAGATTTAGAAATAAGATTATAAACTCTATAAGCTTTAGAAGGCATCAAATATCTTAGAAGAATTCCTGAATTGATCTAAGAATCAAATTTATCCAATTTTTCTTTTGTATTCAATATAGTACATTTGTAACCAAATGGATGGAAGTAAGAGAAATTTGGCTTCCTTCCTTTCCATAACTTACATACGATTTTATTTAAAATAGGTAGCAAAAAAATTCTATTTTGAATATAATAAGTTGTATTTACAGCTTCTGCCCAGAAATACTTAGGAAGATTCATTTCATATAGCATAGTCCTTGCCATTTCCTGAATCATCCTATTCTTTCTTCTACAACTCCATTCTGTTGTGGAGTTCTAGGAATAGAGAAATTATGAAAAATTTCATTCTCTTCACAATACATTTTGAATTTTTCATTTTCAAATTCTCCACCATGAAAACTCCTAATTCCATCAATAGAAATTTCTTTTTCATTTTGTAACTTTTTGGATATAACTTTAAAGCACTTAAGAGATTCATGTTTATGTGATAAAAACAATATCCAACAAAATCTAGTGAAGTCATCAACAATTACGAGACCATACTTCTTTCAGCCAAGACTTAGTATTCTGGTTGGACCAAACAAATTTATATGTAACAACTATAGAGGTTTAGATGAAGTTACAACATTTTTAGAATTAAAAGATGTTTTAACTTGTTTTCCTTTTTGACAACTCTCATAAAAGAAATCTTTGTTAAAACTTATTTTTGGTAATCCTCTTACCAAATCATATCTAACCAACTTGGAAATATGTTTAAAACTAACATGACCTAGCTTTTTATGCTAAATCAATTTTTCCTCATCTGTTGATATAAAACATGAAATATTTTGACTTTTCAAATCATCTAAGTTAATCTTATAGAGATTGTTTCGTCTCTTGGCAGAAAAGAATACGAAACCATCCTTGTTTTTGACTATACAAGAATTTTGATTAAAGGATACTTCAAAGCCAGAATCACATAATTGACTAACACTAATTAGATTATGCTTTAATCCTTCAACTAGCAAAACACTATCAATAGACGCAAATGAATCTTTACCAATTTTGCCGATTCCAACTATTTTACCCTATTGGTTGTCTCAAAAAATTACTCATCCTCCTTGCTTATTTTGGAGGTCTAGGAACATAAACCTTCTTCCAGTCATGTATCGCGAGCATCCATTGCCCAAGTACCATTGATACTGGTTGCTTTTTTCAAGAAAGGAGATCTGTAGTATATATTATATCTTTCTCAGGTACCCATATTTTCTTGGGTCCTTTGGGTTTAGACTTACAATTATTCCTTAAATAATAAGAATATTGTTTCTTTTTCTTTCTATTAGGAGCAAAACTCTTATTTTGATGAACATTACTATTAGTAAATCCTAAACCACTCTTATCATTTGGATGTCTATATTTTTCAATCATATCATTCATCCTTTTTGTACTTTCAATAAATATTGATAAATCTACTGAAAGACTATTAATCCTTTGTCTCAGTTGATTAATTTCCTCAGATCTATCTATAATTACTTTCATTTTGATATCGTCTATTTATTTATTAAGGCAGACGATTTCTTTTTCAACACTTCCGTGTTCTTCAAGCTTTTAACAAATTTCTTTTCCAAAATCCTATATTGTTTTAATATAGCATGTGAATCTTTAAGAATTCTAAATACGCCTTTTGAAGTTCATTAAAGTTAGAAGTTACCTCATCATCTCATTTATTTTCAGCTACCAATCATATTTTTGCTTGTTCTGATGCTTCTGAATCGGAGTTAGATTCGGACGAATCCAAATCTTGCCAAGTTTCCATCATGTTCTTTTTTTTCTTTAATTTTTTTATGTTTTCTTTTAAGCAACGGACGTTCAAACTTGTAATGTCCTGGTTTGTTGCACTCATAGCGGACGATAGAAGTTTTCTCATTCTTGACTTTGTCTTTGCTATTTTTCTTAAACAAAAAATCTTTATTTCCCTTTGCTTTCTTTCTCCACTTCCTCCTAATCTTTCTTGAAGTGAGGGATAGTTCATCATCATCTTCACTTGATCAGATTCACCGGCATCATCATTCTTGATTTCTTTAATCTTTAATGCTTTTGAAGATGTGCTTCTATTTTTCTAGTTCTTTTTATTCTTCTGACCAACCTTTAATGCAATAGATTTATCTCTTCTAGGTTTGTCTTCTGCATCAATCTCTACCTTATGTATTTTTAGTGAACTAAGCACTTCATCTGGCTTTAGCTTACTTAAGTCCTTGGCCTCTTGTATTGCTGTAACTTTGGGTCTCCATCTTTTTGGAAGACTTTTGAGAATCATTCTGATATGATCTTGATTATCATAGATTCTCTCAAGAGCTTGAAGTTCGTTAACAATAGTTTAAGATCTTCCAAACATCTGGTCAATAGTCTCCTCATCTTTCATTTTGAGCAGCTCATACTGATGAACAAGAATATTGATCTTAGACTCATTCACTTGATTTGTGCCTTCATATGCAATGGCTAATGTGTCTCACATTTCCTTTGCAGATTCGCATCCATGAACCTTATCATATTCACTTCTATTTAGGACACAACTTAGAAAGAACTTGTCCTTTGAGTTTAACTAAAATCGAGCTTTCTGATTAGCTGAACATTTGTCACGAGAGATTATATTTCCCTCATCATCTGTTAATGTATATGGACCATTCTCGATGATATCGAAAAGATCAATATGTGTGGATTCTATAAA
>JANVCL010000002.1:17968094-17995262 GCA_026546855.1 Erythroxylum incrassatum | reverse complement strand
GAGGTCACCCATCCTAGAACTACTCTCACCCAAGCACATTTAACCTCGGAGTTTCGATGGGATCCGGTGCATTAGGCCACAAAAAATGCGCCTGTAAGGGAGAGATATTTGTACCCTTATAAGGCATACTTCATTCCCCTCTCCAACTAATGTGGGATCTCACTCTCTCCACCCCTTAAGTCCTTGCCCTTTTTGGGGTAATTCTAGGATGGGTGAACTCCTGAGAAGGCCTCGGGAAAAGTAAATGCGTAAGGGCTTGGCTAGGCCAAGGCCCAAAGCGGACAATATCTGTAAGCAGGTAATATGGGATGTTACACTTTCTGCCATGATCTTGACTATCATAGATTCTCCTTAGAGCTTTAATTCCATTAACAATTGTTTGGAATCGTCCAAACATCTGATCAATAGTCTCATCATCTTTCATCTTAGACAACTCATACTGATGAATATCCCAAAGAACAATATGTGTGGATTCTATAAAGAGCTGCATCATGTCCTTCCAATAATGATAACCTTCACCATTGAATGCAAGGGGTCTTATGATCAAGGCACCTTCGGCTATAAAAACATGTGATTCAGCCATGGATCTTTGTCCTCACTTTGTAACAGTGTTTCTTGGAAACTTTGCTCTGATACCAACTGAAGTAAATTATTTGATAATATAGAAATCCCGTATAATATATAGAATACACAAGAAGGGGGTGAATTGTGTTAAATCGTCAAATATTTTAATCTTTAAAAACTTTTTGAATTTCTTTACAAATTTAGATGATTACAAAATAATTCACTTAAATCAATAAGTAATGCATTTGCAAAAATTATTATCTATTCTTCTAACAATAAGAAAATTAAAGAGATACGGTTAGAAAGAATGATGCCACGATTTAATGGAAAAAGCATATAAAATCAAAAGAAAGAAACCCTAAAGGAGTGCCTCCATTTGCTACATTTGGAAAGAACTAAGGAAGAGAGAGACAAGAGAAGAGAAGAAGGAGGAGTTACTGCTGCTGCTGCCATTCCCAATCCACTCCAAGTGAACTTCTTCATTTCATCTTGTTATTTCTTTTATTTGATGTATAAGATGGATATGATGATCACGAATTTGGGTTTAAGCATGTCCTAAACTCTTTTAAGGAATTGCTCTTGAATCAATGTTAATTTGATAGCTTTTTATGCTAATATGTTACTTATTATGATTGTTTGTCGTAATTGCGGGCTTCATTTCATTTTAATTACAATTTCACGCCTCAGACAAGTTAGGATTCGATTAGTTCACTAATTCCTCATGTGATCGACACCTTATATACTATGCTTATGACCTATGCGCTTGTAAAATATTAAGGTTTTATAATTGTAAAACTTGCTGAACAAGTTTTTGGTGTCGTTGTCAGGAAATTAATGTAGGACTTTTTGAATTCCTCTGCTTTAAGGAATTATTACCCTTTTTGTGATTTTGGTATCCAATCATATGAAACTAAAAAAGAAGAGAAGAGGAGGAATTTTGGGCGTAGAGTTGAAGACACATCAATTTGGACATTATAAGGCAACTATGTGGAATCCAAAAAGTTAAATGCCAAAAAGAGATAAAAAGAATGATGATGGAGGAAATACATCATGGAGAGTAGCCTTATGGACTTTACGAGTCTAAGGTTCAATGCCTATTATCAAGGAATTTGATGGCCATTAGTGCAAGCGACACACAATTTGTTTAAAGGGGTGGAAAAGGTACAATTTGGTCAGGGAAGTAATCATCCTTATTTGGTTTAACAATGTAAGAACTCAAATAGGAATTCAAGGCCCACTAAGATTTCAGCAAGATGAGTTTAATTCATGGGATTCAAAATTGGACAAGATCATAAGTTTGGATGAGGCCTAAAAGAGTCTAGAAGGGAAGTTTGAAGAGGTAATGGAACATCATTCCTCTTCTATTCGCAATCAAAAGGTTAAAATGGGCCAGATTACTGATGAATTTTGTAAGAGAAGTGTGGAAAGCTTTTTGAGCAACTTGGAAGTAATTCCAAGAGAGCAATTTAAGGCTATCACACTTAGGAGAAAGAAAGAACTAAAAGCACCAGTGGAAAAACAAGCTAAACCCTACCTTGTAGAAGACCAAGAAAAGAAGAAAGAGGATGAAGGACCCTCCATACATTCCTCCTTCACCTTATCCACCGAAAATATCATTCCCACAAAGACTTCTGAAGAATGATTTGGATGCACCATTTACAAAGCTATTGGAAAAGCTAAAGAAATGGCAAAGCCACTTTTCTTTTATGGAAATGTTGAGAAGCAGACCCAAGTACACGAAGTTCCTTAAAGATATATTATCTGCCAAGTGAACTTGGGACGATAATCAAACAGTAGCCATGACGACAACCTCCAGCTCATTAATTACCAACTATATGCCCTTATAGTTGATAGATCCATGGAGCTTTATAATATCTCTTGTAGTTGGTAATTTAGAGATTTCAAAATGTTTATATGACTTAGGTGTAAGTATAAACCTTATTCCTTTTTTAGGAAATTGGGGCTAAGAGATGTGAAGCCAACATTTATACGTATTCAATTGGCAGATCAGTTGATAAAGAAACCATTTGGCGTGTTGGAGGATGTACCTATAAAAGTGAATAAGTTTATCATTCCTATGAATTTTGTCATCTTAAACTTTGAAGAGGATCAAAACTTTCTGCTAATTCTTGAAATTTTGACCACTGGAAAACTTTGGTAGATGTCCATAAAGACAATCTCATCCTTCAAATTGAAGATGAATAGACAAAATTCAACATGAATAAGGTATTAAAGAATCTAAAGGAGGGTAGCTCATTCATGAGAATTGATGAAGTTAAATCTTTAAAGAAGCGAGAGGAAGAAGAATAAATGACAACGGAGATTGATTTTGAAGAATATAAGGAAGTCTCTGCTTAAGAAACTGAAGAAGAAGAGAATGAATAACACTAGATACAAGACATAGAGGTTGAAGACGACATGAAAGTCTCTGTTTATGAAGTGAAAGAAGAAAAGGGGACGGGGTGACTAAGGAAGAACAAGAACAACTCACCCTTTTACAGGACAAATTGTTGAATTCAATAGAAGATTTATGGAGTTTTGTTATTCTCTATTTTATTGACAATTTGTTAGTAAAAAGCACATTATTAAGCTTAATTGGTGTTCTTAATTTTATCAATATTGTCCTTTTGATTATCTTGCAATTTGTAGCTTATTTACAAGATATAAAACTAAAATTTGGCAACACAGGTGGAAGCAAGCCACTTATAATTGACTCAAGTTAAGTAAGGAAGGAAAAGTACGTCAAGCTAATGACGTTAACTAAGCGCTACTTAGGAGGCAACCTAATTAATTTGTATTTGTTTTATTCTATTTTATTGGTATTTTGTTATTTTTATTTCTATTTTGTAGGGAGTGAATTGTTGGAGCTTCATAACCGAAAGTATCTCCAAATTCCTTCACAATATCATCACCACCTCAATCGCCATGATGGATTTTTATGCTCTAACCTTTGTCTTTTTATTTTTATTTTGTTCTTGCTATTTGTTTTTGTTCCCACCTTATGTGTTATTTATTCTTCTCATACTGAGGGAAATTCGTTGTCCAAGTGTGAGGAGGGTTGCATTTTGTGCATTGTATGCTTTTGTTTTAAGTGTAAATTTTGCATGTTGTATGTTAATCTTGTTTAGGTTTTCATGATGTGACTCGTGTGAATGTGTTAATGGCTAGGACTTAATGGAATCATTTTAGCTTTGAACATAGTCTTTAGGTTGTAAAGATCTATTAGCTTGTGAAATTGGTGTCCTAGGTCACTTTAGTTAAATATACATGTTAATTAGGATATGATGTTAGTTCGTTCACTATAGGAATTTTCCACATACATTTATAATTTTAGTTCAATTAAATAAGTAGCATTGTTAGTATCATTTCATGAGAATGATTAGCTAAAGAAATGAGGTAGGCAATAAAATGTGAAAAAATGTATATATCTTAAATAAATAACTATTTAGTTGGCCTTTGAGTTATGAATAGAGCTAGTAGTCGATTAAGAATGTGATCTAATTGAGTAACAGGGGGACATTCATCACAAATGTTTCTCTTTGAGTCCAAAAGCTAGAATAACATTCCAACTAAGCAAAATAATAAACATGACCTAGTTGAGTAATCGAGGGATATTCATCATAAATGTTTGCCTTCGCGTCAAAAGACTAGGTCAATGTCAATGAAAATTAACAAAAATAGTGTTTTGATATATAAAGCCTACTGATCCTTATGAATAGCTTGAATTTTTATAAAAAGCTACTTAAAGATAGTTACAATTTTGATTGACTAAATAATTATCAATGTGTTTGTGGAAGTGATGAGGGTGAATGAATTTCACATTAAGGTCGGGATGTATATTTAGTCCAAAGTGCTTAGCCACAGATTTCATAAGTTAATAAGTTAAAACAACTCGAAGGTTTGTGTTTGAAGTTAAATTAGTTTCATAAAGATCAATGTCATTGTACCATAATTGCATATGTATGCTAATATGTGTTATTGTTTGGTGTGTTTGTTTTTGTGTTTTGTTTTGTTTTGTTTTTGCTTGAGGACACGCAAAATTTCAAGTGTGGGGATATTGATAGTTGTAGTTTGCATTATGTTTTAGTGGGCAATTTAGTATGTTTTAAGTTATTAATTAGTTGATTTGTGTATGTTTAGATTTAGAATTGTGTTATTTTGATTATATGTTTATGTTTTTAATGTTATGTGGTTTAGAGCATGTTGTTAGGCTTTAATTTTATGTGTTTTGATGAGTTTGTTAGTGTTTGAGATTAGGTAAAGAAGATCGGAGAAGATTTGGAGAAAGCTCGAAAGAGGAGCCAAGCCACGATTGTGATAGAAGCAACCCAGCTAGGGCACGATCAACCAGCATGGGTCACACAATGGCTATGATCGTGACAGAAGCCCAATTTCAAGTGTTATGATTATGACTCATTGGCCAAGATTGTGACCAATGCGATAACAAAAGCTGAGACTACTTCCAAACTCAAATTTTCGAGGCTTATTTCAAACATTTGGGCTTGGGTAAAACCTAGTTTTCTTTCATATGCTTTTTACCCTAAATGAAAAAGGCATATGAAAGAAAAAGAAAAAAAAACCTAAAAGAGAGCCTTTATTTGCTACATTTGGAAAGAATGAAGGGGAAGAGGGAGAAGAGATAGAGGAAGAAGAACCTGTTGCTACTACTGCCACCCACTCCAATTGAACTTCTTCATTTCATCTTGTTATTTCTTTCATTTGGTGTATAAGATGGATATGACAATGATGAATTTGGGTTTAAGTATGTTCTAAACTCTTTTATGAATTTTCTCTGGAATCAATGTTCATTTGATTGCTTTGATGTTAATATGTTAGGTATTGTGCTTGTTTGTCGTATTTGCATGCTTCGGTAATAAATTGAGAGAGTGAACTGATAGAAAAATGATTAGCATGGGTAATGAGAGTTAAACAATCTAATAGATCATATAAACAATCAAATCAGTAATTTATACAAAGAGAGATCTCGTGTGAGGACTTGATTGTCTATTAAAGCGCTTAAAATCTAATTGGATGTGTGGGTTATTTGCTAATTGAGATAACGTAAATTCCTTAATTCAATTCAATTAGGGTTTATGATTTAAGGTTAAGATTAGAACTCGAGAGAGAATAATCCACCCTTCGAAATTCTAGGACCGAAACTAAATTAACTTAAAAGTAATCAAGTTAGTATTGGATGATAAGATAAATCCCCCTTTATCATAATTGGATAATCTTCCTTGTGTGATTTTTGATTTGTCAGTTGGTTATGCTTAATTTTGATTTCCTTGAATTAATTTGGAATTTCAATTTTCAATCTGTCCATATTCAATTGCTTAATTTGTTGTTCATTTTTATTTTCATTTTAGTTACACTTTTAGGCCTTAGACAAGTTAGGATTCGATTATTTCACTAATTCCTTGTGGGATTGACACCTCATATACTATGCTTACGACTCATGGACTTATGGAATATTGAGGGTTTTATAATTGTAAAACTTGCTCAGTGTAACATCTTATGGCTATTCACTAATTGGTACAAAATTGGTCCCCTAAGAGTTTACAAGTGAAAAATCCTATGGATCAAAGATGTTAATATTCAAGTCTCATAAAATTCATCTTTTTTCTTCATCATATTGCTACCTATTTTGCTAGCCCAAGTTTTCAATTTACCTAATAGTTCCATAGGCAAAATAGTTGTTTATACACTGAGGTTTACAGTATGGATTATCGAAATATATGTTTAATTAAATACAATGTCAAATATAACTTCAAAAATAATTTCTAATCCAGTTTTTCTATTTAAGAAATCTTTTATATGTTTATAGAATATTATGTCAAGAGTAATACATCAACATATAAGAATGATGGTTTATACACTCATATATAAAGATTAAAGGGAAAAAGGAAGAACTTTTTTTAATCCTTTTTCTTATATTTTCTACGTTCCTATGTTACTTGTGTACTCTTATCAATTTCCAAATTATGGTTTTAAGCATCAACTTGGAACAAACATTCTAAGTGTCGACGTGTGCAATAAGTAAACAGAGTTTTAGTTAGCAAAGTAAAGAGATCTCTTCACTTTTTGCATCATCATCTCTTTTGCTATAGTTATACATTGAGGTTTGCAACTCCAAAAAGCTTAATAATGTGGCTACACAAACCTTTAACTTCTAAGAGATGATGGAAAAAACTTTTCCAAGCACCAAATCCCATTAAAATAATTGAAATATGGTTCACATTCACACTAATAGAAAATGAATGAATCAGAATTCAAGCAAATGACAGAAGCCCATTAAAGGGATCCTAAAGAGAGATGAAATGGGTAGGGAGACAAATGAATAAAAAGAAAACTTTGTATAATAGCTTAGAGGAAGAACCCAAAGGCAATAGTAGTAAATGAAGCAACAAATTTTGGAAAAAAATAAAGAAGCACCTAAAGTTGGACTTGGTGCTCGTGCTTTAGCTATAACATCCCATTTTTCCCATATTAAGGGTTATAACCCTAGATGAGAGATAATATTGAGAAATTAGGAAATTGCATTTCATGCTCAAGCATAATATTAGCATATATACACGTGAATTTGATAATTGCACACATCACAATGACTGTTCATACACTCATTTGACTAATCCTGGGATGTAAATGATTTTTAAATGATTATAATGTGAATAGTAAATATTTTTTCTTGAAAATTGTTTTGGTGACTATAAATATTGATTTATAATTTTTGGTAAAAGTTTAGAAATTTTTGTTGAAATTTTGAGTATTTTTAGGACTAGGAAAATGCTAAGTGATAAAACAATTGATTTATGGCAGTAGAAATAAGTGTAAAATGGTAGATGAAATGATTGGAAAATGGTATTAGAATTTTTTTAGAATGTGACATTAAAAATTAGGTGACAATTGGATTAGAAATTAGGTGATAAATGGACTCCATATTAAATGGTATTGAGTACTATTATTAAAAGAGTTTAATTGGTTATTTAAGTGGTAAATGTCATGACACCCACCAAGCAATTGTTACCTTGCTTTTCAAACCCACCATCATTAATTACATTTTGAAAGACATCTTTGTTTTGTCTCTCACGTTTGTCATATACTTCTTCTTCATTTTCATTTTCTTCATTCACGACCATCTCACTCTCACTCTCACCCTCATCTCATTGAGTTCTTGCTATTCTTCACTTTGTTTCTTCAAGATCCTTATTCTCTCTTCATCTTGCTACTAAAAACCTAACCTATTCCTCCTTGAAAAGTTGATGATTGTATAAGCTTGGAAAGCTAGGGTTTATGTGATTTTGAAGATCTTGAAGTTATACAAGTAAGAATCATATTGTTCTTCATGATTTGTTGAATGAAACATGTGTGATGATAGTTAGAGTTCAACTGATCATAAAATGGTGTTTTATATAGGTTGGAACGTGGGTAAAGAAATGAACACATTGATGCCTTGTTTTTGTGTTTATGATGATCAATATTTCATAAATTGTTGTAGAGATGAGTTTGAAATAGAAAGATCATTAAAAAATGGTGTAGGAAAAGGTGCAGAAAATTTTAATAGATAAATGGATGTTTCATGTTATGTTTTCAATGTATATTAACTTGGATCTTTTTGGTTGTTTTGGAGATGAAATAAAATGATTCTAGAGCTAAATAAAGGAAGTAATGTGGTGTCTTAAAATGGGAAGAATCAAGGTGATTGTTAGAAGAGAAATGAATATGAGATTAGAGTTAAGCATATGTAGAAAGTTAGTGATGAATGTATTGTATATGTAGATGTTCTACTTTTGGTGTTATGATCAAACATAGAATATGATTTGTTTGTGATTGAAATTGAGCTGAACTAAACGTAGAAATGAAGAGGAAATAATGAGGAAGCTAGAAATGATAGACTAAGTAAAAGAGATGAATTAGGATGGAAATGATGATGAAGTGTGCTGGAATACGCTAGATAGAGTGTTTTCACAGAACATACATCTATATTTTAATCATATCTTGATTTGTACATATCCAAATGGAATGATTTTAATATTATATTAAACTAGAGACATATGGACATAATTTTCATGAAGGAATCGAATTTAAATTCTATCTCTAAAAGTTTCAAATTTTTGTTTGAAGTTGAGTATGGCGTGCTGTCACGGTGTAAGAACATTTTGTAGTATTTTAGGTATAACTTGCAGAATACTAAACAAAAATGCATTAAATTGATGCATCAGAAACTTAAGCCATATGGGAACATTTGTTTAGATGAATGTATTGCCTAAATACCTCATTTTCGTGCCTTATTTTCTTGTTCAAAATGGCCATTTGGTAGTTGCATGATCGTGAGGAATTATCAGGGAGTTGCACGATTGTGCGCTACTATCTTCTTACTTAGCTTGTTGTTTTGGACTTAATTGAGGTTTGAAATGAACCTATATGGTTGCTTAAGTAAGTGGTTAAGTGATTGATGAGTATAGGATGTCAATTGACATTAGAATTGAAGAATGGATTGACTTGTTCTTATGAATGATATGAATTAAGTATGAATGAATGAGAATTGGAAAATTGTGTAGATGTATAATGTTAGGAAAGGATTGGCAAATGTATGATTGATGAATAGATGATTGATAAACTGAGGATAATCAAGTTTCACAACATATGATAATTGGATGATCAGAAGATACGGATTAAGGAAATATACCGGAATTATCATTGAGCATGCATTATATATGTCATATATACATGTGTATATGATTGATTATTCATGACAATGTGCAAATTAATAATGTTAAATGTGTATATATTGCATGATATAAAAGAAAAATTAGAGCGACAACATCTAGACATTTCCAGGATGTCGAGGCAATAACTATCTGGAGCATACTGCGAGTAAGCTAGATGGTCTCACATTGATTAATTGTTTTGTTTAAATTCTGAATTGAATTATTATGTGATGTGAATGTGTTGATCTGGACATTAAATGATCGAGGCGTTTGATGCATGAATAATATATTGGAAGTGCTCATTATATATGAATTTGACATAATAAATTATTGAACGTCGAATCAAGGCTCGATGGTAAATGTGAATGTGAAATAAAATTGAGCACAAGTGAATGATTGAACACATATGAAGCATTTCACTACATAAATGCATGATAACATAAGGGCAGTTGTGACCGGAGTTGCCAGTGAAAAAGAGCTTAAAGCTCAGAATGTGGTAAGAGCCTCTGGCTCACTATGTATAATGAGTTCTATATCCCTAACGGATAAGAGACAGTTATTAATGAGCCCGGTATCTACAATAGATACGGGACAGTAAAAAAGGCACTCGGTCACAGCGAAGTAATAAATGAAAGTGAGTCTCATAAACATTGCACATATAATTTATTATGCATTATATGAATAATTGAATTGAATTGTGTGAATCGTTATGAATGAAAAAGATGAATAAGTGAACCAAGGGTTATATGGTACTATTTGATAATTGATGAAAGATATGCATTATATGATGACATGAAGTGTATGTGTTATATGTTATGAGTGAGTCATTGATGATGGGTAGCTCACTGAATTCGCAAAACTTATCAAAATTGTAACATTAACTTTTCAGGTGCGACAGAGCGAACTTAGCTTCTAAGACAACTTAGAAGAGATCTAGTACTGCTTTTAGATAGAAGAAACGGTTCAAAGGTCGGTTAACTGAGACTGAAGGATTGAGATAGAATTTTGTATAATTTCTCATTCATGTAGCATATAACATATTTTTGTAATAGAGTTGTAAACTCTTATAGCTTTTTGATTTTGTATATAAGGGGAAGTATGTAATGCTACAATGTATATTTGATTTTATGAAATGAAAATGAGGAATTGGGCTTTTAAAGATTGTAATATTTATGTTTTTAATGATGATACCATAAGAAGTGACCTGACTGATCTAACATATCACCTTTGTGAGGTACGTATTCAAATACTCTCCAATATGCCAAGTATGTGTCCTATGAAAGTGGGATGTCACGTTAACGGCTGCTGCTTTTTGGATGCGGATAAAGCCATTAAAATAATCATTAATACAGTAAGGAAAAGATTCATTTTCGTTTCCTCCATTGTTGATCTTCTCTTAAAGAGGAAGGAACAAGTATAGATGGTTCAAAAGAGAGAAATGGGGCTTTGTAATTCTTCTCTCAATGACAAGCCAAAAAGTGAAAATAAGAAAGGAAATTATAGAAGCAATAACAATAAATTATTCCCCTGATGGCAATACGTATAATTATCTAGATTCACTTAGGACGAATCTCAGTGATAGCCGACAAAGATGGTTGTTTAAGTCAAGTTTTTAGAAGGTCTAATATGAGAGTGGTGGCACGTAAAGATGAGGACTATAGTAGAGCCAATCAAAACAATCGTAGCAGAGTTCAAAAGATAGATGAAAAATACCGTATACCCATGTGAGTTGCAGAACTCAAGCTACCCAAAGAAAATACAACCATATTCCACCCAAAAACATACCCATATCAAGAACCAAGAAAAGGGCATAACTCAAATGGAGAAATCAGAGCACAGAAGACATAAAGGCTAAGAAAGACACAAAACGGTGAAGATAGAGTGAGGATGAAGAAGAACACGAAAGAAGATATTGGAGAACTCGGGATGTGTTGTTTTTATAAGAAAATATTTTAAAAAACTCACAAAAATGTCTTTTTTACATTTCCGTAAAGTTGTTGTAATATTTTTATTTTAAAAACAAAATATGGCAACAATACTTTAACAAACAAATTTAACGACTTGTTTATTTTTTAATGAAAACTACAACGAAAACGAAAAAAGAAACCAAACAAGCCCTTAAGATATTAGAGTAGCGCCCAGCAGACAGGGGCTTGGTTTCTTTTAGTTTGTTTTTCTTTCTGCTTCAAATGCCAGTCAAGTAAGTCTTCCTGTCTCTTTGTTGTATCTCAGTGAGCTTCCTGCCTCTTTGTCGTATATCGTTCCTGCACTTAAGAAATAATATTGATAACAACACAATAATAATGTGAGATGATTCTATCTGTTTTACAGACTAGTCTCATTGTCCTAGTGACAGGTTTTCTGGGTGAATAGATGTTAATGTCAATTTCAAAATTTTAAAAGAAAAGATTTTAATTAACACCAGGTAACCCTCGTGTAGCCCACTACAAGAAAAGTAGGAGTTAGCAACGGAAAATTACTGACGAAAAATAAAGCGTAATAAAGTAGCGACAGAAACCCTATTACTCTCGATAAAATCGACGTAAAAATAATTCTTTTAGTGACGGTTATAATTTTCGCCGCTAAAAATGAAGGGAAACTGTTCCGACAAAATTAGCAACGGACTTTAGGGATGGTAAAAGTTTCTATCAGTAATTACACTAAAAGGTATTTCGTTGCTAAAATCGGTGTGAAAAAATGTTGTTTAGCGACAGTTTTAAGTTCCATCGCTAAAAATGGAGAGAAACCATCTCGGAAAAATTAGCGACGGACTTTAGGGACGGTAAAAGTTTCCGTCGGTAATTATAATGAAATTATTATGGAGGGAAGTATATCGACGGAACCATTACCTTCGGTAAATAAAGCGGGAATTAAAGGAGGTCTAACAAAATTTAAAATTTCCAACGGAAATTGGAGGGAAGTATACCGACGGAATTATTACCATCGGTAAATAAAGCGGGAATTAAAGTCGGTATAATAAAATTTAAAATTGCTGACGAAATTTTCCGCCGCTAATTTCTATCAATAAATCACGTTTAAAACACCTGAATAGAATGCAAATATTTTCCGTCGCTATTTTATATTACTAACGGAATGCAAATATTTTCCGTCGGTAATTTTCGTCGCTAAATATCCTATTTCTTAATTGGTGTCGAAAGGGCCTCAAGTAAATTGGAAAATAAACGAATTGGTCAGGTCACAGATTTTAAAACTGTGGACCGTATTCTATGGTCTGGTCGTCTACTGTAATTATAATCACAACAACGTCATATTAACTGGAATTGTCACAAGAATTCAAACTTGATTAAAATTTTCACATGTTAATATTAAATTCCAACATTTGAGTAATGAAGTTTATAATTGGGAGGTTGACCCTCAATGCAGTCTGTTTTTCCTTCCTCGAATAAGAATTTCAACATACGCTTTGAGGCCATGAATGATATGTCTTCGACAATAAATAGATTTCAACATTACCTGCAACAATTTTGAAGACGTTGAATGAAAAAAAAATGAAAATGAAATTCATGAATTTTTTTATTGAGAGCCGCCGTCACCTTATTGGAGGTTGCAAAGTTTAAATAATCTTATTCTTCTTTTGACAAGGCTGATAAATTTAGGTTAAAAGAATCTTATTGTTTTTGTTTGTGCCCAAGTCTAATAAATTTAGGCAGAAGTTGACGAGTATTTAAGACTTCATAATTTAGCTTTTAAATGGTCAAAATATCATGAATATTTAATTTAGACTTAGAGTTTAAAATTTTCTTGTTTTGCTTGTCTTCATAGTTTGAAGACTTTATCCATTTTGGCTTACTTGCTGCATGTTTTCTAACACGTAGCTTTCGAGGAAGACGTTTGTGTACTTTACTCGCGAAATTGCGCTACTATACCATCTAGATGGTTGTTCAAACTGTATAAAGTCTAATCAAAAGGCTTAAAGTGTTCTACTGAAATTATTTTTAAAACTAAATTGTTTCAGGTGCGACATAGTAAAATTAGACAAAATTTATACTATAACATAATTTTCAATGTGTAACAAGAAACTTTCTCACCCACCCAAGTCTTTGAAAAGGCACAAGACTAAAAAATACAAACTTTTGTGTAAGATAATCAGGAATTTTACTTAAAGCAGTATCTCTTTCATCATCTATCAATCCCTTTATCTCATCTATTGCACCATCTAATTCATAAACTCTTTGTTGAATATACGTTTCAATCCCAATACTCTTAGACAATTTTTCTCCCACCTCTTTCATGTTATCACCCAACAACCTGGCAGTAACAATAATTGAATCTACACGACTTAGTTCTCCTATATCATTATTCTTTTTCTCCTTTTTGTTGAAATATTTTCAGCTTGTCTTTCAACAGTTGATGTTTGAGGTTGGATTAAGGATTCATCCATGTCATGCAAACCGTGCTCAACTTCATATTCATTTTTATCATCTTCATTTATCTCACTTAAACCTTCTTGTCTTTCCATTTCTTCAAGAATATCTACAGCAAGTTATGTGTCATTTTCAGTTACACGATCTTCTCCTTAAATTCCAGTTAATTCATTATAGAATGGAAAACTCTTCCTTCGAAATTGAGCAGCATCTTTGTGACTCTAACAAGATAAAAAACAACATTAACAGTTTATATAAATGACAAGAAAGTAGTTAAATAAAATACTTAAAACAAGTTAAAAGTTCAATACTTATATTTAAGTAAGAATCTCATACATGATCTTCAGCGGTGACGATCTTCCTTTTGTTATCTCATCCAAATCCACTAGTATCTTTCCTTACCATATCATATACAATGCTCCGCTCTTTCTTTAAAGTCTTAATCCTAGATTCTATATGAGTTCTAGCTTTTAAGTTTGAATTAGAGAGTTTTGTTGCTACCGATCTTTCTAATTCATTGAGATAGCCAGCTTTAAATCTAGTATTAGCATTGTATGTTAATTACCACATTATGCAAATCAATCGTGCAGGAAACTAGCACAACGTCCGCTTCATAGTTTCACTTTCTTTTTATTCCTTTTGAAATTTGAAAATTAGTAGTTGATGGAGAATTCCATGGCATACTTTTCTAAAAAAATTAAAGCAATATTGAAAAATAAAAAAATAATTATCATAATAAAGGAAAAATAAAAACATTCATAAAATTTTTCATTTTATTAACATTAAGCATCAAAAGCTTGCGAGAACAACATAGTCTACAATAACAACGTACAACATAAACAACAAAGAATACAACAACTTACAGAAACAATAATATAAAACCCCCTAAGACTCAAGCATAATAAAGCACCTAAAAAATGTCAATTTTCATTTTGCCTAGATGTTCACCATTCATTGAATATTTCGCGTGCCAATTCAATTATCCAATTTGTTGTATTAGTTGGGTCAATAGTAGTTATAAAATCCTCCTCAACAATTGGATTTATGTGAAAATAATCCCCTAAATCACTCTCCATAAAATCAAAACTCATCTCCTGCCTAATAAAATTATGAAACAAACAACAAGCTATAATAATTCTATTGTGTGTCTTTATTGGATAAAATGATGGAATTTTAAGAAAATCCCACCTAATTTTTAATAGCCCAAAACACCTCTCAATTACATTGCGTACAGTTGCATGTTTCAAATTAAAAAATTCATCTGGAGTTCTTGGCTGGTAACCTTGACGTCATTCATTCAAATGGTACCTTTGAACCCTAAATGGTGCAAAGAAGCCCTCAAATTTTGTAGAACCTACGTTGGTTAGGTAATAGCAACCTATATAAAAAAACACTACATAAGTTATTTAAGTTACATTATCTCATATACAAAATTCAAACAACATTCCTATATCATATAGGAAAGCTTACCATGAGACACTTTTAGTCCATGTCTTTTAGTAATTGCATCACGAAGAACTCAACCATCAGCTACTAACCCTTCTCAACCAGGAATAACATAAAAAAATTTGCATGTCAAGTGTGTACACACCTAACATATTTGTTGCAATGTCGCCCTTATGAGTTTGAAATCTAGGCTTATCTTTAATTGACACATTAACCCTAATATATGTCCCATCAAGAGCACCTATGCAATTCTACAATTTAAATGAAATAAACAATAATGAGGAACCTTAATCACGCATACTACATTTTCTTATAAAAGTAATAGGGTGATTATCTGCCTTAAAACACATCCATCAATGGTCTGAAGAGTTTGTTGGTATAGGCTTAGGTTTTCTAGACAAAAAGATCTTGCAAATACATCATTGCATTTAAAACATTATGAGAACATTGATTAATTGTCTCACGTGACCTCCTAAAATTTTTCCTAATAACTCAATTTTTAATATGATGAGCAATAATATGTAAGAAAATTGTTATTTATTCATCAATAAGCATGTTTTTGTTGACTTTAATCCTCCTATACTTTCTACCATTTGATATAGTTTAAAAAATGCTTGCCTATTCATCCTAACCATTGAAATACATGACTCATCATTTTCATCCACAATCCCCCTTTGCATAAAAATTTAGAAAATAACTTCTAACCCTTGGCCTGTAACTATATAAAGATGCCTTTGATGCCAACAAACTCAATAGGCAATAAACAATATTACACATCTGTGACCATATAGTTAAGACAACGACAAGCCTTTTTCTTGTTTTGGTATTTCTACTCAAACAAGCCATCACTGTAAGAAATAAAATTTTTAATATTTTTACATAAATTTATTCAAAAAAGGTATGATGTAAGAGAACAATCATGAAATGATTCAAAATAATTGATGGCACAAAGTAGAGTAAGAGAGAAATGACCTTGGTTGTGCCATTTCATCAGTAAGTAATAAACTATCAAAGCATCCAATTTCTCCAATAAGTACCATGCAGGGATGATCATTTTCCAACAAAGAGATGCACCCAAAAATTACTTGGCTAACTATATAGACTTTTTTAGACATAATAGCTACACTTTGTAAAGTTAAAAGTCCAAAAACAAAACCTACATAACTTCTAGCATTGGTGCAAACTACAATCTAACAACTCACAAGATTAGATGCATCATTGCCCCGCCCAATTTTGACATATAAAAGTGAATGATCAAAAAGATGCTACACCCAATTTTTGGCATATAATACAACAAAAATTTAAGAATTCAACCATGCAATTAGAGTCATTTCTCACCTGCAAATTTAGTCCTTAAACGTTTGCAATTTCACCTAAAAAAGTAAATTTCTTAAACAATTTCCTCAACATCTACCATTGTCAAAGACAAAGACAAGTTCTAAAGACAAAAGTAGAAGTAAACAAATTATGGAGGTAACTATGGTTAATCAAAGGGACGGGAATCCCATAGTCACGCACCGAAAACTAAAAAGACAGACTTTGTTATAGACTTTGTTTATCATCCCATAGAAGTCTTAGAAAAACAAAACGATAAAAGGAGGAATATTGAAGTAGAGAGAGTGTGGTTTTACGTACTATGGGAGAGTTGGCTAACATCGAGATACCTGCTAGAACAGGAACTGATGGGATTCTAAATCCTATTTTTGGTGTTGAATGAGAAAAAGTTTAAAGAATAAACCTCAACAGAAGTGACAATAATCGAAGAGAAGGAAATCAACTTATTGGAAAGGACAGGAATAAGTTACCCAGAACAGAGGATAGACGGTAGAAGGCTGGTTTGGCTTGAAGAGAGAGTGAAGTTTCTGAAGAAGAGAATCGCGAGATAGAGAGAGTGAAAATGAAGAAGTTTATGGGGAAGTGAAAGTGGATTTACACATGTGGGAGTGAAGGATAATTTTGTCATGAAAAAATGACTTTATTCTAGATGTGTTTGGAATAGATAAAAATAAGTGGAGATCAACTTTAGTTATTCCCCAAATTTAAAGAATAACTAAACCTAGGATTAGTTATTTTGTCTATTTTCTTCTTAACAAAACAAAGCCATAACTAATTTTTAAGAATACATCAGTAATATAATTCTTATTCCAGTGATCCAAACAGGCTATTAATGTTTTCTATATGTTACATAATGGGAAATTGTACAAGTTCTAGCATATTAAATGCTCGTATTCGTTACTTAACAAGGTCATATGCATTGCATTGGGAGAGATTGGTAGGAAGATACTTCTCAAATATCCATTATAGACAATATCTATTAGATGATTAGCTATTTAATTGGCTTCTCTATAAATGTGCCTTATTATAACTTATCGGTCTTTTTGTAAGATTTGTAGTATGAACTAAAATAATGTTTTATGATTGTTGAGAGGTCTCAGTTTTTAGCATGTTATGACTTGTTAAAGAATCTACTTAACTTTAATTTTCTTGAATCCCAAATTTAAAGTAATTTCTAGTCTGATGTGGATGCTCCAAAGTTTAGCTGAAGTAATTGAACACCAATTAATTTTGATAGTGAAGTTTCCTCTACATAGAACAAGGATGTCTTTAGTAACCTCTCTAACAGTTGCTATGTTTAAAGTTGGATTGAAGGATTTACCATTGTTGAACCTCATTTACTCCATAGTTGGCGATGTCCATTATATTAGCGCATCCCCTTGGAATTTGTCAAGAACTCCGTGAGTAGTCTTATGGATTGGAATCAACAAATGTCTTTATCTCTGCTACTTTATGCTAAAGATCATTTTCTTGGTGTTGCGCGTGTAACACAAGCACAATAATTTTTTTTAGATTTTTAATTAAATATTAATAATTGAATAATTAGAAAAATATGAATCATAAATAAGTAATTGAATTGTATCTATTTCAAATTCCTATAATTTTTTTAGTTATTATTCACAAGTTGTTCGTCTGTCCAGTCTCTAACATTATTTACAAAGCAAAGAAAAAGAACTAAACTTTTTAGGAAAAAAAGACATGTTTTTCTCCTAATTATAGAGAAGGATAGAAGAGTTTTATTCTTATTAAAATAAAATTTCTAATTATAATTAAGATATAAATAATTATAATTGTAATTTAATTTTAATAAATTCAAATACATCATATTTGATCTCTAATTTTTTTTTCAAATTTTACAATTAAGTTCAACTTTATTTAAGTTAAATTATCTCTTTTTAATTATACTTTTATGTGTGACATATTTATATTAACAATAATTATAAATTATAATTATAATTGATAATTAAAATTAGAATTAGAATTATATAAATTAAAATTCCTTTGAATTTATTTTTATTTTTCAATTAAACGGTTTATAATCATAGATCAGTACTGACGTCTAACAATATGTTATGACCACCTAAATATTAGAAATGCTTGACTAAACCTATCCATATATAATTATGATATATAATTTAATTCTTTCATCATCTGATGTTTCAAATGGATATAAAGCATGGATCTAATGTCTTCTCTTTTAAATTTTATCATATTCGTTCTTACTAATTAGTGATTAATTTATAATTGATATTTGAAAACATCTTTTCAAATCTCAATTCACTTTGGCCAAAATGAGGAAATCCACAAGAACAAAATTAATATTTCATTTGAGATCTTCATAATCAAGTTAGTCAAGTGAACTTATTCTCTAATAATTACTTACATGTTTTTTCTTAAATATAAGAATATTTTATTTTTTAGATTAATTACTTTCTTTATAAGAAAGAAAGATAATATGTATTAGTTTCACTATTTTATCAATATCCCATCTTAGTAAAACTATAATTAGGAAAAAATTAGCAATAATACATAAAATGAAAACTAAATCTCATAATTTTGTTATCATCATAATTTTAATTACATAATAATTATTCCAAGGATTTTAACTTTTATATTAAAACATAAAATATAATTAACAAAATAGATAAAGATAAAGAATGTCTTTATTAATTAAAATAATAATGACATATATAAAAATTTTAACCAATGATTGGCTACAATGATATAAACTAACAGTTTTTCACTTACATTAAAGTCAATCACCTATATATCTAATACCATTAACATTCATATGTCAATCATGTATCCTTTGAGACAAAAACTTAGTTAGAGGATATACAAGATTCTCCTTTATAGGAAATCGATCTAATGTTATGTCTTTTAGCTCCACTATTTCTATTGTCAAGTGAAACTTTTTAAGTATATGTTTGGACTACTATTGAGACCTTGGTACCTTTGTCCATGTAATGTCACTATTGTCGTCACATTATAATACTATTGAGTTAACAATGCTAGGAACCACTTCAACTTTAAAGATGAATATCGATTTTCTTTTTATTAAGGAAGTAGTAGGTAGTAATATGCGGACTGAATATCGATTTTCTTTCTTTTATTATTTTAGAATAAGATTTAAGAGTTATTCGAGAAGTATATGTCTAAGGGAAACGAGTTTACGAAAGACATTTGTGATACAATACTTGCTACTCGTTCCAACTATGTGAAAGGCCTTAGCTACAACCTTAAGTCAAATGTTTCAACCTGAACATAGAAAACAATCGTTGAACACCTTCGAGAGGAAAACAACACACTTCAGACTCCATTGCAGCTTGAAGTAATCAAGGAACAAGAAACTCGAGTTAAATTGGCAAAATATAATATGTTATTCAAAAGATTATTTTGCTTAAATTATGACGGAAATGAAGAGGAAAGTGAAGGGTATTAACTGTATCTCCTCTAATTATTCTATCATTTCCTACATGTACTATAATTTAATTTTAATACTTTTTTTGAATTACAAAATGAATGAAGATGCAACTGATAAATGATTATATTATGAAGGGTAAAGTGATGTGGCGTTTGCTTCTGACCTAATACTTATTATATCAGTATTCTCACATTATTTTTAGTTTACTTTAACAAAAATTTTGGAATGATTATAGGTTTATAGACTTGAACCACAATAGGTAGTTGTTTGGATTATGGTCTAATGTTTTTGTAATTTGAGCATCTTTGTCATTATGTAAGACATATTCTAATATATGAAGTGATCTCTTTATTTATTATTTTGTATATAAAAATTGTTCAACTTGTCACTGATATTTGTACAGGAACAAATGATAATCCTTTAATGTTATATTCTTTCTTTGGGTTCAATTTAATGATATTTGTATAATTTTACTTTAATGCGCGACATTTTGAATTAATAATATTTCTATACATTTTAATTTTATAATAATAAGCAAATAATTCACAATTAAAAATGTCTTAATATATTATATATAAAATGTATTTCTCAATATCATGGATTTTTACAAAGTAACTACGTTATAAAAGTGTAGCAAATGACATTTTGCTATATTATGAAAAAACGTAGCCAATAATATATAGCTACGAAGAAAAAATATAGCCAAAAATTATTGGCTACGTTTATTTTTATCGCTAATCATTTTGTGCTAATTTTTTTTCAACATCGCTAATTGATATTCAATTTTTAGCTATGTTTTTTTAATGCTTTATCTACAAAAATTTCGTAAATAATAATTTTTTGCTATATTTTCTAAAATTGCCACTGATAATACTCAACTACGGGAAATTAGTAACAATTTATGCGACAAAATCAAAACTAAAAAATAACTATATACATCATTTTTCAAACAACTAGCACTACAATGAAAAGTGCTTTAGGCAACAACGACATGTCTGCAACAGTTTAAAAATGTATTGCTAAAAAAAATGTAAAACAACAGTTTTTAAAGTATTGATTTAATAATATTAAGGGACAACGACAATATTAATTTGTTGCTACATATAAGAAAAGGCAAAAAAATTAAAAAAAGGTTGCAATAAAGTTTTATATATGCAATATTTAAAATTGTTGCTATAGTTTCAGTCATCTATTTACCAAATGGTATTTACTAATGTTACATATTTATATAGTTGCTTGCTAATATATATTTAACATATAAAACCTCTCTATTTATTAATGAGTATTTAAAAAAATGCCTAAGAAAATTAAAATACCTATCAATATTTATTTAGTAAAATTAAATCACATGATACAATTGCTCCAAAATACACAAAAATTCTATGTGATATATACACATAACCCTAAATATGTCATTTATTATGTATGAGTTTTTCAATTTAAGCTCAACCTAAAAGTATGATGGAGTCATCTAAGCCTAAGCATGGTCAAGCCCTATCCAAATCTTATTAAATATACTTCTAATTTTTAAAAAATAAAAATAACTTGCAAGTATACAGATGAATGTTCATACTTGGTACAAATGCATTCAAATTACTTGCAAATATATGGAAAATGTTGAGTTTTCAATTTGGAATTTCGGTCTTTAGAAGGCCACAGAAAATATTAATTGGAAGAAAGTCTGCTCCTGTATTACATATCCGAAGGCTTTTGCATCATTTGCTTGTTTTGATCTCATTCCTTTAAGATCTGTTTGAAAGTGGGTGAAGATGTTTGGAAGTGGGTGAAGGGATAGAAAGGAATAGAATGGAATGATCCAAACGAGTAAGGCTATTCTATCATAAACTCCGAAACATACCCTTATACTCTCTGCAGGTAGAAATAGCATTCTATCATAAACTCCGAAACATACCCTTGTACTCTCTGCAGGTAGAAATAGTGAAAGTAATGCCTCTGTTAAAGCAAGTCAGAGAGACCTCAAGGAGAAAATAAGAAGAATGGTAAGCGAGATAGTTCCACGGCAAACTCTCTGCACTCCACCGTTCTCTTGTACCCTTTCTCACCGGCGCTTCCTCTCTCTGTCACCTCGCTCTCTCTCTCCGCCGCTGCCTTTATAACGTGAGATTTTTCTCTAAGAGCAAGTGGTACGCGCAATCATACAGCCCATCCCCATTAACAGATTTACATGCTAGTAATTTATGGAAAGTTTTGATCTTTAGTTTTGTTTAGTTCGTGTACATGCTTAGAAGCAGAGAAATGAAATGCCTCCACAATTCGTGTTCCTGGCGACACTTCTATCACTGGAGGAAGATTCTGGTGAGTACCACCTCTGCGCCTAGAACCCCACTAACGTCGTTTCGCTTACTCCCTTAGATCTCGAAGAGTTGGTCAAAGGTCATTCCCTTGCCGAGATTACTGTGAAATTTAGATTCCCCTTTTGTGGTACATGTGCCCAATTGGCTTGTTCATTTCATTTTGATTAGGTGTATCTTTTGATCTTTCGGATAAGGAGCTTTTTTGCATTGAAGAACAAGATGTGTTTTACCTTATGTACTCGTTGGTTTGGGTTTTTCCTAGTTTGAAGTCGTTTTATAAGCTCAATTTCGTTGAGAGTCTAAGATCCAATCTCAGTGTTCTCCTCCCAAATTTTGATTCCCTATTTAGGGCATCTAATGGACAGGACGACGATGAAGTTAGTCCTTTGCTTGATCTTGTTTCATCGCTCCGAAATGCTTTTAAGATTTACACATTTTTCCTCCTCAATATTATTCTTGCTGAGGAATCAAGTGGTAGTTCTGTTAACAATTCGAAGGTACTCTCATAGGATGCATGCCCATATAATTTGAATGGTATTGAGCATTTGACTTTCTGTTAAGTGAAGCTTTTTGATCGTTTTTTTAGGTGACGGGCAAACAAGAAGAAACAGGTTATGCAGTTGTGGAATTGGGAACCACGTAGAGGTTGTATTCTTAGTTTGATTGCAAATTCATTATAAATTAACCTCCAATTGCTCTTTGGATCATCAAAACTAGATGATAAATATCTTTCTTTCATCAGAACTAGATGAAAAATATCTTTCTGTCATTACTAAGTAAGTTTACTACTACAATTGTATTAGTTCATTTATCCCATTACGTGTCAGTATAAATTGTACATTGCTGTCGTTTGGATTTTGCAGAAATACGTTCTCTGTGTTTGAGAATGACACGCCTTTGAAGGACTCTGAAACAAAAGATGCGTTATGTCGTACAACTGGGGCTTGTGCTACTAAATATCGGTCTACAACACAATCGTGTGTTACAATCATGCACCTAGTTCACAAATATGATTTTGTTGTCACACGCTTGGCCGATACTGTTGCTAGGGCAGAGAAGTACTCTGATGGAACCCTTGCTACTAGTTCACAAATATTATTCACTGTGTCCTTTTTCATCTCAGATGTTGTCGTAGTTCATCATGCAACTTTGGTATAAATTGCTGGTATATTACATAACTGGAGGTTTTTGTCATCATTTTCTTGTTTTAATCTTACTCCTTTACTCTCTCCGCAGGTAAAAACAATGAAAGTGAGTAGTCTCTCTCAAAGCAAGTCATAAGGACCTCAAGGAGTTCGTTTTCTGGTGATATAGTATATGTTAAGGTGCAAAGGTATTGGGCTGTTGAGTTCTTAAATATATCATACTTCTTTCTGTTATTTTTGTTTTTCTCATACCAAGCCACTGTTTTGCTTATAGTGAACAATCTCAAATTGCATATGTTACCTTCAAGGATTGTCAAGGAGCAGATACTGTTCTTCTATGAATAAGTAATTTCTTTCAGCATTGTGTTGAACTATGTCTTCTGTTATTATTTCCTTTCGTGTTTATTTGGCCCAGCATAGTGAGCTTGTGGTTGATCTGGTGCTTTCATTAGAAAGGAAATAGCTATGGTATCATCTATCTTTGTTATGAAAGTTTTCTCATATATTTACTTCAAACCCACTGTAATTTGTGTCCTTGTTCTTAAAGAACTGTAATTGAAACCCTTGCATCATCTCAAAAATGTTCGTTAGTCTTGAGGTGCGTTTGGCATAACAAAGAAATTCTTTGCCTTTGGTTGAGTTGCTAATGGTGATCCTGATGCTATTCATGTTGAAGATATTGAATTCGTTATTTCTCATGATGCATGTTTTGGGAGTAGTTGTTTGTTTGTCATTAGCAAAATTGACTACTTTATTTGCATATTGCTTAATGTGTTTATTATCATGGATTATTTAATTTTCTATTCTAAATGGATTAAATGTTTCAAGTTCAATAGGAACCTTAAGACAATAGTTACTTTGATACGCTCAAAGTTCTTTTCTAGAATCCAGGTTGATTTCATTTCCTTAATTCAATGTTGTTGTACATTATCCTGTTATATTTTGTTAAGATTAATTGTTTATGTTCATGCCTTTTGATTTTGTTCATGAAAAGAATTGAATTATTGTGTTGTTAGTTTGTCTGTATTAAATTAAGATCACAATAAAGTAGTTAGTATTTCTTTTTTTAGATATATCAACATGTTTGTGAGCATAGTAGTTTTACAATTCTAATCTACTACTTGTTTCTTGTTTTTTTTTTGGTCGTAGGATGGTGATGATTAGGAGTGTACAAAGAGGTACTTGGTAAAGGATTTTAGAGTACTCATACATATTGGTTTTGTTTAGTATTTAGATTAATTCACTTATATTCTTTATAGAATGTAGGATGATATTGTAGATGAACATTTTAGCTAGTGATTTTTTGCTTTTGTATTTTGAATATGTTAAAAGGTTGAATTTTACAAGTCTATATGGACTATATATCATATATAAATGTAGTCTTTTTGTTGTTTACAGTTGATAGTACGTACACAATTAAGACATCTATATATTTCTTTTAATGTATATATGGATGTTGCCTACAAAAATTTACTTTGTTGCCTTAAAAAGACTTAAAAGTGTTGCAATATTTGTTTAATAATGTTGTTATAGTTTGAAACTAATGTGTTACTTTAGTCAAAACTTAAAGCAACATTTGCGTAATCAAAAGGTTTTGTTGCTTTATGTTAATTGCAGCACCACTTCTTGTAACAATATGATTTCTGTTGTCTTAATAAAAAGGCAACGATAATTATACTTATGGCGAAGTTTTCGTCTGTTATGTAAAACACCTTTTATCGTATTGTAGTTATGCTTTTTTCGTAGCCAATTGTCTTTTTGGTTATAGTGACTCGATAATTAGGACTTTAGTGTTGCTATTGCTTCCACTCTAGATGAAGTCCCATGTAAATTTATTAATTCTCTTCACGACTTCTATTATAAGTTCTGCCCAGTTCTTTTATCTTAAAAGGTAACAAAAATATGAAAAAACCAGAGAGAGAATACGAAAGTTATAAAAGGAAAACGACAAAAAGTAGAAGTATGAGTACAGTTTAGAGAGAGGTTTGAAATAAATCCTTTTAAAGTAAAATGTAATTATTTGGAACTTAATACAAATTTAGGGGTGTATCTAAATATTCACCAGCTTTGGAATGCTGTAAACCGGAAAGCTGCGCATTTGGTGTAGTCGTGTGCAAGACGCAAAAAGAGTCTGAATTGTCAATTGTGCTACTCGTCCTTCATTATTATTTTTTCTATATTCCCAAAGCATTTGGTCCGTCAATACAACTGCTACATGCATCCATTCTTTTCTGATCTATCTTTTATCTTTTTCTTTCAGACACTGAGAGGCATGCTTATGTTTATTAGGAGCATAGCCAAAAAATTATTACAGATTTGTATTAGCTTCCTACCACTACTAATTCAAATACTTGAATAGTTATGGATACTATATTTATGGTCTTTGCTTATAAGGCTCTCCATTTCTTTCTTTAGACCTAAAACAAGCAAAGGTAAGAACGCTTCAATTTAGACCATAGACTTTGTGTAATACTTGATGTTTGACTAATAACAGACCACAGCAGGTCACTGCCACAACGTTCAAGTCATGAACTGACCGTAATTTACACGGTGAAGCCCACTTGGCCTTGTAGCCAGTTGGTGAATGTCATGTCAGCATCCGTTGAGGACCACTCATTTTCTCACGTCATCTCCGAGGAATGACTCGTAGTAGACTTAATTAGTAGAGTCCGTTTCACGATATGAAATATTCCTTCTTGCAGGAAATAGCTATAATTCTCTATTCCTCAATCAATCTTCCTGATCTCTGGTTGATTCAGTAATCATCAGTGCCATGGCCAGGCCCCTCTTAAACCTCTCGAGCTCCATGTACAAGTTTCCAAGCCTAATTCGTCCTATCTTCCTTTTGGTTTCTCTAGCAACAGTATTTAGTCTGTTTTCCATTGTTACGTTTCTGTGTGCTTCTCATAACTCTAAACGATCTCACCGAAGAGACAAGGAAAGCAGTAATTTAGGGTCAAATGATAACAAAAAGCTTCTCTCCAAGTTAAGCAGTAACATTAATGAGAAGGCTCATATGATGGTAAAGATGATATCTTGGAGGAAAGTGCAAGATGGAGAAGAAGATGATGGTAACAGTGAAGAAGCACTATGGAGGAGGACAGTCATGTTAGGTGAAAGGTGCCGTCCACTCGATTTTTCCGGGAAGATTGAATATGACTCGGAAGGTAATCTTTTAACGGAACCATCATCTCTCAGTACGATTGCTCCTTCCAGAAAATTCTGAGCTTTCTTGCTCAAGTGAGTCGAGGGCCATCATAATTTTCCAGCTCCAAACTATTCTACTCCGACCACAGATATCTGGGGGGTCATTTGTATTTTTCATTTGTTTTCTCTGCATCTGTGTAGTTTGTCTATTTCATCTCTGCGAATCAAATTGTTGAACATACTGATCTCTAGATTGGTTGATGTGACTAAGTTGTATAAAAGAAGGAAACTGTTGTCGATTGCTGTGTTGGATGAAGGTTTTTAACACAGATTTCTCCCAACTCAATCGTTTGTGACTTCAATCGAGAAAATAGAATTATGAATTTTTCAATCGATGTTCTTCAGACAATGGTGGTAATTCCTATTTTAGACAGTGATACAACTCTTTGTTGGTAAAGTGCACTAAGTGTCTGTTTGGTTGAGCTTTTATTAGTAGAGTTTTATCAATAAAGCTTTTGTCAGTAGAGTTTTTCTGAGAAGAATTTTTTTAAAAAGTCAGTTGACTGTTTGGTTGTCAATTAAAAAACAGTTTTTTAAAGAGTTTTATACAGTAAACTATTTGGCAACATAAAAATAAAAATACTTTTATTAATTTTAACTATATTTTATTTTATAATAAAATTATTTATGCTAAATAAT
>JANVCL010000002.1:17901100-17922932 GCA_026546855.1 Erythroxylum incrassatum | reverse complement strand
TAAACCAAAATCTCACTAAAAATTCAAAGCTTAAAAATCATCACTTACCTTCATCTTCTTCATTTTCGAAATTTCCTAGCTCATCTTGGAGCTCTCATCTTCTTTCATCTATTTCCCCTTGAAATCAACGAAAATCTTGCTTGAAAACCCATCAAAACCGAAACCCTAAGCTCCCTTTCTTTCTTCTCTCTTCTCTCCCTCTCTTCTTCGTTTATTTCATTTTTCTGCTTAGAATCGTGCTTCCTCTCTAAATAAAACGACAGCCCACTCCTTCTTCCTTTAATGACAGCTAAATGACTATTATGCCCCTTTCTTATAGCCTTCTAACTTAAATCCTTATGTGTGCTTCCAAAATTGCCCTTTTAACATTCTTGAAAAACTGACATCTTACTTCGATATTTGGAGCAAGTAAACGAAATAATTTGGTAACACTTCCTTCTAGAGAAATGTTCTTCTATGTCTTATGTTTCCAACGATACCAAAAAAACTCAAATCGGTTTAGAAACGAAGGAGTTATGGCCAAAATACTTTCAGACCATTACAAAACCACTACTGAACATTACGTCAAACTTCACTCCAGAAATTAAACATCTTAGGGGCTAAATTAAACTTCGATCCCTTTATATGACTTGTAGCCTCATGCCTCTATTTTATTTTGCCTCAAGAATCAGTTCAATTGGATCTCCACAGATCCCGAATTTTGCAAATACTGAACCATGTTCAGAAAATTATCTAACTCAAAACCTGTAACCACTCCTCTGACTTTGATTCAATCAATCTCTTTCCATTTAATCTCCTAAAAATTATAATTCCCCATGAAAAAGTAGCTAATTGTTTTAGGAATCCAACACTTCAAAAACCAAGTCAATCGGATGTCGGACGGAGAATTTATAAATAAAAGATTGCGAAAGGGTCGGATTGGAAGCAAAATAACAGAACTTCAAATCTATTGGTAAAACCGACTTTCCCAAAAATCATAACTCTTGATCCCGAACTCCAAATTTGACAAAATTGGTATCAATAGAAAGCTCAAAGGAAGCTCTAAAACTTTCATGAAGGACAGAAAAATTAATTTGACCTCTAAGAGAATCGAAAACTACTTTAAAGTTTCTGTCCACTAATGATCATACTAAACAGTATAGCAACTTGTAAAAAAAATCATAACTCCACATTTCATGGTCCAAAAATTGCATACTTTACATCAATGGAAAGATAAAAACACAATCTAAAACTTTCATGAAGTACTTAAAGGCAAATTCAACCTCTAACTAAGTCAATTTTTTATTCAAAGATTCTGCCCTATTATTGTCATCCTATACAATATCCAGACTTTCAAATTTCATATCTTCCAACTCCCACATCCAAAAATTGCATACTTTATAGCGTCGAAAAGATTGATAGACAAGCTACAACTTTCATATAGACCACTTACTCCAATTCAGACTAAATATGTACGACGAGTGGCCTCAAAGTCGAGTACACGCAAATGTACACTTATGGTCATTGTTACAAAACAAAGCAAAATAACACTTAACTTTGACTGATCAAAACCTTTGCTCTCATTATCAAAAAATATCAAACTTTATGGCGACAGAAAGCTCTCGATAGAAGCTACAAGTTTCATGAAGATCCTTTTCTCAAATTCTGCTTAAATAAAAAAAAGTCAACTTTTATCCCCAAAAAGTCAAACTTTCCTTAATTCTACAATTTCTCACACTTTTTCTCTTTATTTCTTGATCTTTAACTCCATTAAAGCAATTTATTCACTAACAATTTCATTTAAACTTCAAACGCCATTTTAGGCCATACCTTAACAGAAACCTCAATATATCTCAATCTCATCTAACAATACACATTCTTAATTTTCTTTTTTTTCTTTATTCATTCTAATTTCCTCATTTCATGCCACTTGACACTTTAAAATTTCAAAAAAAAATTGGGGTCCAACATATACTCAAGTCTAAATTGAAGTTGAGTCTTCATAATTCATGTAGAAAATTGGTAAACCCTAAAAGGCAAGGAGAATGGGAGAAAACTTTGCTAAGTCCTACCTATCATTGGTCTTTCCTATAAAGAAATGGGCTCAAGGTTGTTTTATCAATTTTGCTAAGCTATGGCATGTTATAATGGAATTTAAAGTAGTTTCATCGAGCTGCACATATAAGTTCTCATCCCTAACTGAACAACTTCGAGTGCAACATTTGGTGTACACAGAAAGTGATGAAGCATTGGTCATAAATTGCCATACGTTACTTCATTTTATACTTGAAGACAAATTTCCTAGTATTCCCTAGTACAAACTTAAATCTTTACTCTTTCAAATCATCTTCTTCATTTTGCTCCTTGTTATCTATGTCATCGGTTCACACTTTGCTTTTGAAATCACTTAGGATTTTAGACCTAACAATAGTTATGTTAGTATATGAAGATGCGGATTTAACATCAAACAATTTGGTGTGTAGATTAAGGTTAGATTTTAATTACCTATGGATACCTTATGACACTGTGGACATATTTCTTCTAAAGGGAAGTAAGTATTGGTAGTGGTATGAAGCTGATATATGTTGGAAAACTAAGAATATTATAGCACACAAAGGTTTTCAAAAGGATGAGAGGCTTGAGCCTAAGAACAAGTGGGTTTAGAGGATGAAGAACTTAAATTTTTTAGGCTTTTTTAATGAAGATGCATTTTTTGAAGTTAAGACCATGCTTGATGAGCATGCAGCTAGATGGGGATTGAAGAAATAAGAAGATCAAAGCTCAAATGTTTAAAGATTGAAGGGTCACGATTGAAACATAAAACTAAACCAAGCAAGAATACGATCAAAACCAATAGTGAGGACGCAATCTTTTCTTAACACACCGCTGAGAAGTTGTTGAACTAGAACTTACATCATCATCATCTTCTTCATCGTTGTGACCACCACTACCATAACCAGTAACGAGAATCAGGAACAAAAGGCATGAGCTTGTAAGGATCAAACCATCAAAACTAAGCCAAAGATGAGGAGAACTGGACTTGGAAGTGACAAAGTATTAGTTAAAGAAAATATATTTAATGGCGAAGAATGCAAAAGAGAGGCCTTATGAGAGTTAGACTCCACAGACAACAAGGAGAGGAAGGAATTTGTAAAGAAATGACATGAGGCTTATAGCACCGAGGATGAGGAGGGTGGAGTCATTTCTTTACATCTTTTCCACTTAAACAGACCCATGAACAATAATGGAAGTCTAAAGTAAGAGTAACTTATCACACACAAGAGAAGTGAAAGAAAACAAAAGTAACAGAGAAGTTGAATTACCAATTTATTTTCAATTATTCTACATCAACAATATATTTATTTTTAATTATGCTACAGTAAATGTGAGATTCTTTAAAGGAGTTCATTAAATGGTTGTTTTAGGAGATGAAGATGATTGGAAGAGAAGGCAGTGAAGGTGGTAGGTTTTTTCGTTGATCTCTAGTTGCAGAGAAATCTTTGAAGGCAAGTAACAAGAATAAACCAAAAGAAAATGAAGCATAAGATATGAAAACAAATAGGAAAAGTGTATACTTGGAGAAATATAAGCACAAATGACACAAGAGATGCTGAAAATGCTAAAGACGGTCCAAAGAAACCATAAATGGTATTGTTTTTATGAACAAAAAAACTATTTTAAAAAATACAAAAATGTGATTTCTACGTTTTCGTAAACTTCTTGTGGTTTTCTTATTTTTTTTAAAAATGGAATCAAGTCTTAACCAAACACGTCTTAAGCATCTTTTTATTTTTTTACGAAACAACAACAAAAAACCAAAGAAAAAAACCAAACAGCCCCTAAAATTCGATTTCTTTTTCATTCCCAATCATGCTTTTAATATAGTTTTTAATTTGATCCTTTAATATCCTATCATGATATATTTAAGTTTCTATAAAGTATTTGATATTAGTATTTTAATATAATTACGAAAATATTGATTTTTTATCATTGTGACTGAATGAAAATTTTCAACACCTATATAGGAGATCTATGGTAAGTATAATTACCATACACTTATAGGACTTGAAAGAAGTTTGTTTAACCTATATAAATAATATGAAACACATATAATTACTATAATTTCATGTCTATCTTGGAAACCTTCTCAAGTAACATCAATATGTTTGTTATACTTATTTGGCCAATTGTAAAAGATTAGATTGTTTTATCCTGAAGTTTTATTCCAAGCAATTGAGATCAATTTTCTCTTGAGTTTCCTATTCAATCATAACTATTATGATTGATATTTTTCCTATGTACTTCAAAATCCATTATGTCAATCAATAATTGCATTTTCTCATACTTATCTACATTAGTTTATATTCTATAGTCAATCGAGTTTTTGTGTATGTAATTATTTAAAGTTAATCTTTATTTTATATATATTTAGATGTATATGCTAAAGTCCATAGGATTAATGGACAATGTAAATGAAATTATTATGAGATTTATATTACGTTTATGTATTATTCCTAAATTGTTCTTAGTAAATGTTCTATTAATATTGGACACTAATAAAGTGTAAAAAAATTAACACATATTATATTTCTTCTTTATGAAAGAAGTAGTCAATCTCATACACTAAAGTATAAAGATACTTAAACAAACATGTGGGTACTTATTAGATAATAAGTTATTTGAAACATTACTTGTATGTCTATAAAAATTCTCATTGTAATGATTGTATAAGTGATCTTTTGACTTGAGAACTCTAAAGTATCTCATATAGAGATTGTTATGTTTTGATGCTACAAATGATCTATTCTAGTTAAAAGTAGTTCAACTGATAATTATTAGATATAAAATGAACTATACAAAGATAATTGAGTGATCAATATAAAAGATTAATTGCCCTAAAGTGATTAAGAAGAATGTTCCATTTTTCTTGATCAGTATAATTTAGGAAATCCTTGTCCAAGATGGAATCACGCTTTATAAAATAATTTACAAATGTCATTAATAGATTCAATTACTAATGGTAGAGAACTAATATAATTGGACTCAAATAAAATAGACATTATTTTCATGCTCTATGTCTAATCAAAACATTGTATAATGAAAAAATTGAATTATACAAAAAATATGCATAAAAAGGCTAGTAAAAACTATAACTTTCGTAAATATTTAGGTGGTCATGATTCGTTGCTAAACACCAATCTTGATTTATGGATATAAATTATTTAATTAAAGAAATAAAGATAAATTAAAGGAGTTTAATTTATCAAATTCTAAATATAATTTAAGGTTATAATTTATATCCATTTCCATTAAAGGACCTAATAGGTCACACATAAAGAATGAGTTGAAAAGAGAAAAGATGCTTCAAATTATACTTGATTATAAATTTTAAGAAACTTTAGAATCAAATATAAAATTTTCAATAAATAAGGACCAATATGAGATATTTAATCTTTATTGGGCAAAATTAGTGTTTAATTAGAATTAATTTTAATTCTAATTAAAGTTTAATTGAAATTAGAATTTTGTTTCAATTAAATTACTAAAAGGTCAAAACCCCATTATAAAGATCTTTAGACTCCAACATAGCTAACACTTCTTGCCTAACTCTCTTTAAACTAGTTGTAGAGTTCTCTCAACATATTTTGTAGATACCACTAAAGGTCAGATTTTTGTATGACCACGTCGATTTTAGAAAGTGTTTGAAGGAAATTACAAAAAACTAAACAAGGTTCATAATAATGTACAAAGTATAATTCACTCTTATTATATTTTAATGTTTAATCATTTTATATAATTTTGAGTGATCTTACCTTTCAGAATGGCCTAATTGTTAAATTTTAAAAAAAGGGAGTTCCTCTAAATTAGAATAAGTAAGAAATATAATTTTTTGAAAATTGTTTTCAATTAAATTTCAATTAAAAGAGTCCACATAATTGGAACAAGTTTCTAATTGAAATTAAATTTCTATCTAAAATAGGAATTTAATTTATTTAGTAATCAATGGATTTAATCTAATTTAATCATCCAAGGAGTTGAAAATATTATTTTAGATTATGATGATCAATAACTATAATCAAACAAGGCTTGATGTTTTTAAGCATATAATTTGATTATATGTGCGTAAATGCATGTGTTAATATATGTTTGATTTATTATGCATGTTGGATTGCATGTTTTATATGTATGATTTTATTATATATAATTTTTTATTTTATGAGACAAACAAAATTAAATCTATCTTTAAATTATTAAGTATAAGTTTTGAACATTATAGTTTCCTTCCATTGTTATAGGAATAAACCAAAGTTCTATTTCTTTTAGGCTTATTGAGCAACTTAAGATCACTTTAACTTGAATATCTTTAGTTTTATTTAACTGAATCTATATGAATTCGATGAGCAAAAATTATGATCATGTGAATTTAGAGGCCGGGATAGGAATAATATATAACATATGTTTTCAGAAAAATTCATCATTTGGTGGATCTAGGAGTCATATGAGATATGAATGATAAGGTTGTTATCTACCCAATTTAAGTTTAGTTGGTTTGTTGAGCAAACTTAAGATTAAATAAATTTAAATCAAATCCTAGTTTACTAGAGAGATTTAAGTAATCTTTCTGAATTGTAGTAACGGCTATTATTTTGAGCAAATAGTGGGAGTAACTAAATACATTATTAAAGTCCTAATCTTATTTGGTAGTAATGACATATAACCAATATTTATTTTTCTTACATTTATATTTTATTTTAAGTAAAAACTACCCTTGGTTAGTATAATTGATACTAAGTTAATGAATTAATTTCGTGGACATATGTTTGGTTTAAAAAGAGTTATCAAAGATAGAAAAGTTGTATATCCATTATGTGATTTTGTTATTATCCCAATTGAAGATTTATGAAGTTATAGAGATATTTCAATATCATATAGATGAAAAAATATAATGAAATTTAAGTTGACTGATATCTTATAAACTTTAACGACAACATCTAAGATATATGTATAATGCAAGAGGTTGTGTAAAGTAGAGTTGAAAGGTATAGTACATTGATAAAATTGTTTCGTTTAATTTAATATACTAAAAGCATGAATGTAGACTACAATTAAAGGCTTTTCTATATTATGAAAATATTTATCATAAGAAAAAAATGATTGCATAATTTTTCTTGCCAATATGTGATATGATAAAGATCATGTATATATTTATAATTCATACGTTTAAGCATACAATACTAAAATTGTATTTAACATTACTATAATGTTCAAGGAATGATAAGAAACAAATTATTAAGTAAAAGTAATTGATCCAAGTTTATATAAATAATTTGTATATGTTGGATAAAAGGAGACTTATAATTAATATGAGTGGCAAGAATTCAAAGTTGGATAATCGAGACTCTCTTTTTATTCCATATTGATTAAATCAATATGATGAGAATCATAAAGTTATATAAAAGAATATATGTATCCTTTTGATTATAAATCATGTATAACTTGTGAAACTTGTTAAATGAACGAATAACTAAATCAACCTTTCATGAAAGAATGGTGATGGTATTAAATATTTAAATCTTATACATGTGATGTGATGGATGTAATAATAATTCATATAAGGATTATACTTGTATTTTATTATATTACTAATGACTTTATATGAAATAGTTATATTTATTAACTGAAACATTATTTTAAAATTTTGAAAATTTTAAATTGTTTAAATGTAAGTAAAAATTAAGCATTGAGAAAGTTGAATTATTTTGATGAGATAGATATGGTAAGATCCACATTTTTTATTATTTATAGGGAATGAGATCCTTTAGTGAATACCTCTATAACTAAACTCTATGATGTTATGTATTTGTGCAAGGAGAAAAATATAATATGAGATATTATAAAACACATTATTAAGTTTTTCTATAGTTATGCCTAGTAGAATAACTTACCTAATATTTCTAATTAAATCAATTAGCAATATTCCATATTAGATACATAATAATATGGCTTTGATAGGGACAAAGTTAATGATTTTAGGATGTGATACTTATTTGAAGCATATATTATTCAACAAGTTTAGAACTAATTCAGATTTTTCGAAAGTTATGAGATATTCAAAAGTTTGGATATAATCTTAAAAATCCATTGAATAAAATGTTTGTTTCATTATATACTTATAAGAGAATAGTTCCTAAGATAAGTAGGAGGAGTACCATGAAATTTGAAAGGTTCAAATATGATGAAAATACATCCAATTAGAATGAATGTCTTTATTGATATATTTGATGTATAGTTAAGCGTTATAAGTCATTTAAAGATTCACTTTCATAATATATATATATATATATATATATATATAAGAAGGTTAAGTATAATTGTCCTCTTTAGTAGGAGTATGCAAAAATATATTACTCATAGAGAAAAATAATTCATATTTTTAATTATTGAACTTATGATTGCCCAAGAACAACTCTTATTGGATATGAATATATAGCAACTTAATTGTGGGACTTAGATTTATAGAGTTAGATGTCAAAGTTGGTTACCTATTCTAGTCCAAAAGCCTAAATAATATACTAAAGTTGTTTAGTATTTGAAGTATCTGATACTTATAAAGTATTAAAGATATCCATTATTCTATATATAAGAAGAAATTTGAGTGTAAGGTCGTATGGATATTAACTTTAGAAATAAATCCTAGTTAAGGTATATTTTGCTTAAAAAATATTTGTTTTGAGATTGGAACGATTTCAATGTAGCATTAACTACTAATCAAGCCAAAATATATTTTTCATTTAGTATAAATGATTTTTTGGATCAATAAGTTCTTTAATGAACTTAGTATAGATCATTGCATTATTCAAACGGTAATATATTGTAGAACTTAAGTGCCATTGTGCATGCAAAAGAAAGTAAGGTCTCATCAAAGATCAAGTATGTATTTAGATACTTTCTCTTGATTGTGATAATAATTAAATAAAAGTTGTAAGATATAAGTAAGCGCTCACTATAAGAATCTTGTAGAATTCTTTCACTAAACCATTTTCCTAACAGTGGCATAATTGTCATATGGTGAAATGGTGTAAGATACTTAAACAATTGGCTTAGTACAAGTGGGAGATTGTTAGTTTATATCGTAGAGCCAATAAGTTAGTTGTAGTTTAGTGATATAAATATTTAAAGGCATTGTTCATCTTGTACATATTTAGATATATATGATAAATTTTATGGGATAAATGTACATTGCAATTATGATGAGATCATAATAATGAGATTCATATTACATTTATGTATTATTCTTAAAATATTTTTAGTTATTTTCTATTAAAATTGGATATTAATAGAGCATTAAAAGACTAGCACATGTTATGTTTTTATCTCATGAAAGAAGTTGTCAATCTCATAGACTGAAGTGTAAAGATACTTAAACAAATATATAGATGCTTGTTAGAGAACAAGTTTAGTAAACTAACCCCATATGATAATTCTATTTGAAACATTAAGTATATCTTATTGTTTTCGATTAGTATTGATTCGAGAAATTTTTGACTAAGATGAAATGAAATTTTGTAAAATAGTTTACAAATGTTATTAATAAAATCAATTACTGATGATGGAGTACTAATATGATTGGAATTAAATAAGTAGATATTAATTTTATGTTATATATTTAATCGAAATATTATATGATGAATTTATACGAAAAATTATGCATAGAAAATTTAGTCAAAACTATTTTTATATTCTTAAATATTTAGGTGGTAATAATATGTTGCTAGATGTCAATCTTGATCTATAGATATAAATTGTTTAATTAGATAATTAAAGATAAATTAAAAGAATTTGATTTATTTTGATCCTAAATATGAATTTAAGTGATCTTGATTTTCAAAAAATCGAATGAAAAAAATTCATTCTTATTCCATTGTGTGTCATATCAAATTCTACCCCAATTTTCTAACAACATATACATTAGAATTTTTTTAGTTTCTAAATAATTGTTGATGTTAAGCATTTTCAATAATTTGTTTTATAAAGGGCTTGCTTGTTCTTAAGATTTTTTAAATATTATGTTGCCCTTATCTTTGATCAAACAGTAATGTTTTAATTTTGAGAGCATATGAAATAAATGCTCAACATAAGCAAGTTTAGACATATGTCTATGGATACAAATATGAACCAAAAATTAATCTTAGTATCATACTATATTAATCAGTTTGACCCCTAGAGAACACAATATTAGAATGATTTGAATCACCAAAGTCTTTAAATGATGACACCATCTTCAGCCGACCTTTCAATGTCCTTCTAAGCTGCATCTACTTATCAATTTATACATCTGTGCATAGAAGCACATATTGACCCTTTCTGTACGTATCGAGTAGCCCGGCGTCTCATCTCCTCTACAAATCCATCAAAACTTTGGGTCTTAAAGTATCAACCTATTAATCTATTCCATTGCCCACTTGCAAATGTAGACGAAAATTTTCGCTTCATAAATTCATAGTAATCATCTGAATAGAAGAAGGGTAGGCAATGCTTCATTCTTTACTTCATTGGTTGTCGTCGGTGGCTCCAAAAAGGGTGTCCTGTTTTCAAGAGTGATGAGTTGATGATGATGATGAGTATATGGAGCTGCAATGGTTAAATCAAGATTAAGATTAGAAGAAACAGCAGAAGTTTCGTCTTCCAGACAACTTGCTGAGTCAGAAATCTTATTATTGTCCTGGTTAGACTTTTTGGATATATAATTACATGCATCTTTCTGTGAGTCAGAAGATGGTGACAATCTCTGCGGTTGAGGATGAGCAAGAATTTGGTTGAGTCGATGATTATTAGGGTCAATTCCCATGGCTATTAGCTTTTTCCTGATATGAGAGTTCCAGTAGTTCTTCACCTCATTATCTGTCCTTCCGGGCAGTCTTCCAGCTATCAATGACCACCTAACAGCCAACCGGCTCAATTTTTTAGCTTAGGAACATCATAATGTTATTATAAATTATATGTACCAGAATAATGTGACAAACACTAAAGATGATATTCTCATTTTAGTTATCCAGATAACATCCTGACTGAATTACTATAATAAATCAATGCCAAACACATATTCACATGCTACATACATATCTATGAACGATGAAAATGTGAAAGAGATCATGACTTTATTAATTAACTGGAATTGATGGCAAATCAATCGCATTCAAGAAAAATATACCTGTTGCCAAGAAGAGCATGGAGCTTAATAATGAGGTCTTCTTCATCTTGAGCAAAATTTCCTCGCTTGATGTCGGGTCTAAGATAGTTTATCCATCTTAGCCTGCAACTTTTTCCACAACGGTGCAAACCTGAAATTGTACGTTTAACTAGTCTGATTACTAAGTTGGTAAGTTTATGTACGGCGCATTGATATAAGCAGGAATAATTGTACGTATTCTATATGATCGCTAGGCTACCCGAAATGATGAATACCAGTGAGGAGCATTTTAGAGATTAGGGTTTTATTTCTGTTGGTAGTTTACCAGAATTCCTGAAACCTGAAAGCAAACTGCGCGCAAACATGGAGGTATATACATACCAGCAGCCTTAGGGAGGGAACGCCAACCACCTTCACCGTGAGCTTTGATGTAGTCGATGAGTTTTTGGTCTTCTTGCTTGGACCAAGCTCCTTTATTGTTTCCTTCTTTGTCACAGCAAGGCTTTCTCATTGTTGTCTTCCCCAGTACTCCTCTCCGATATACAGACAGAAACGGAGATGGTGGTTGATGCTTAGGGGCTTGGAGAGAAGGAGAGAAACAAGGCAATTCGAAGTCCAAGATGATTAAAATTTATACAGACATGAGTTGAGAGGGAGTTGTGGGCTTTGACTATTGGACTGGTTGTTTTTGGTGTTTAGGTGAGTTGAAAATGCGCCTACAGTTGCAACGGATAAGGTCTTCCCTTTCAACTCTTTCCATTAGCTTACCGTTAAGTAACCATCCCTTTCCTTACCTACATGCGATTTTTCATCACTAATTGCAAGTTTTTTTTCAGGTTTCCTATCTACTGAAATATGCTTTAAAACCTTTTTTTCGGACGGAAGTTTTTTCAGGTAAAGCTAACCGGCCTCATAATGAATTGAATTTAAGTACAGTTCCGAATTAACACTTTTGATCAATATCTTTCGGTGATTTTCTCGTATTGATGAAAACTTTAACAAAATTATGAAGTTCACGGCATCTTTGAAATATGTTATAGAACAAACCAATCTCTATTGGCAATCAAAATGCTGTCGTTTTGAAGTTTTGTCGTGATATTACGGATCATCCCATGTTTCGATTAACAAACTTATGTCCTTTTTAATGGACGATGAATCAGAATATCATTACACTAACACATTAGTACATGAATATCATTAAGCCTCCAATTTCGTTGCTTGAAATTCGTAACAGGTTCTTATCCATAATTCATAACGACAAATGTAAGTGTAGTCTACTTCCATCTTCTATTCTCGGTTCTGAATCAGTAAAGTTAACGTTCTTCAGGAAGGTTTCTCACGTCTGTTAGCCGTGCAACATGCAGGAAACGTTATTAGGACAAGCTAGCAGGAAATTCCACAAACTAAATTAAAAAAGCTCAACGACCAGATGAGTTAATTAACTTATGATGTGCATGCCTTCAAAGCTAGACGAGGCTTTGCCGCACATCAACAGCTTCTGCTTCATCCAAAAGAGCTCTACTTCCTGTAACAGGATCAAGTTACGGAAACAAAACATTTTAAAAGTTTCTACTCAGATCCTTTCTATTTGATTTCATATGAATTTTATTAATACAACGTATCTACAAACAGACACGGAATAGTAAGTAACATATTTAAAGTTCCAGAAAAAGGTTCATTGTCATATACTATTCCGTACATTATTTCATTGGTTTTCACTTCTGGATCTTAGTTCTTTATCGAAAGGTATTACTTCCAATACCTCTTTTAGAATTTCACGTTAGATCGACAGTAGTTTGAAAGCTTTTGCCATCATCAATGACCCTGTCTCTAGACAATCTCATTTGACTGATGGGTGAATGGTATCCTCTGAAGTTCCATCTAACATTCAACCTTCAACAAATTGCAAGCCATTTGGTTATCGAGGAGAAGTGGCTTTAATCGGTTTCTGCTGCCCGGTTATGGCACAAATCCTGGAAGGAAGCTTATGTTTCATCGTTATTAACTTGTGTAACGAACAACATTTAACTTCTGCAAATATTGATAGTACAAGATGTAATAAATTGGAACTTTTGAATCTAGATGTTATAGTATTAATGCCCTATTAGTACTAAACTGGCATACGAAAGCCAATGACATTCATTTTTTGACCAACGGTTGGGAACTTGGGATATACCGACCAGTCCATTCGAGGTTAATTATTTCTTGGAAACGTTATAAGTCGCCTTATCATATAGTCAAACAATGTGTATTACTAAACGTAGTTTGGTTGTGTTGGAAAATGGAGCAATTATGTTAGTGGAGCAATTAATTAATTAAACTTATTCATTTATTTGGTTAATGTATTTTTTTTATGCATGTATCTCTATATTCAAAAACTTATAATTTCTAAGAGTTAAGTTGAATAGAATAAGTTCATTATATCTTATGTTTTATGAGATGTCTTATACACCTATAAATATCTATGTACTAGTACATTTGAAATCAAGTCAAGAAGTCAAGAAATCAAAAGTGAATACTTATCTCCTTGTTTTCCTACAAAGTGGGATCAAGAGCTTGGTTGTTTGAAAATGTCTAGCTCTAATGCTGCAATTCCCAAACTCACAAAAGAGAATGATGATAATTGGTATGTTCATATGTAGGTAATTCTTGGCCCTCAAGATAAGCGTGAGATGGTAGAGCAAGGCTATGAAGAACCCAAAAATGAAGGAGTATTGAATCAAGCCTAAAGTAAAAATGTTGCAAAGGAATCGTAAAATGGATCAACATGCTCTTAGCATTATTCATGGGACATTAAATGATGAAATGTACTAGAAAGTGTCAAGTGCAACAAAGGCAATGCAAGCGTAGGATATTCTTCAAAATGTTCATAGAGGAGTTAAAAAGGAGAAAAAAAGTGCATCTTCAAACTTTAGGAGGTGAATTTGAATCCTTGCTAATGGAGGAGTTTGAATCTATTCATTATTATTTTAAAAGAAGTCTTGACGACTACCAATCAAATGAGGAGATGTAGCAAAAAATTAAAAGATGCTCGATTGGTGAAAAAAATTATTTGTACTCTTGATTCAAAATTTTATCTTGTTGCTATGGTTATTGAATAATCCCTAGACATGAACACTGATGAATTACAAGGATCTTTACAAGCTAATAAAGAAAGATTTAAGGAGTCTTTAGTTTAAACAGTTCAAGCTAAGTTGTCTTTAAAAGATAAAGAGCAAAGGTTCTTTAGCTCACAAGGAAGAGGAAGAGGAAGAGATCGAGGTCAAGGCTATAAAAAGGGTTGAAATCATAATGATTGTAATCATGGTCATGGAAGAGGAAGAAACACATATCAATTCAATATTGAAGAATTAAGCCAACAATCACAAAACTCAAAAGCTCGTGGAAGCTATGGATATAAAAGTAAGGGTGATGTTCTTATCCACATAAAAAATGGTGGCCATAGACTTATTTCACATGTCTACTATATTCCTTTAAAATAAATTATCTTGAGCTTAGGATAATTACTATAGGATAGGTATGAAAGCTAAAACATAAACTATAACTTATGGGACTTTTGCCTACGTTTTATTTAGCGACGAATTAAAAATTGTCACCAAAAGCAGCTATTCACAACAAACCACAAACTCGTCATTAAAAGTCTATCATTTAGCGACGTTTCACACAATAGTCACTAAATTATTATATTTTGCAACAATTAAGTAGAATAGTCGGAAATGAGGCACTTTTTGTGATAGCTTTGCAATTGTTGCCAATGTGATATCATTTAAAGATGATTAAGTTAATCGTTAGAACAAGTTAAGCTTAATGACGTTTTGCGATGATTAAAAGTATTTAATCATCGTAAAATGTGCCACTTTTGTGACGTATTTTGCAATTTCATCGATAATATGATAGCAATGAGCAACTAACAAAATCGTTGAAAAAAGTGATGCTTTGGCGATGGTCAATTCGTCACAAAAAATTGATGTTAAATATTTCATATTACATGATAATTTCTTAGGAAAATTTTTATAAATTTTTGTATGTGATAGTGTTCTTAAAATTAACAATGTTTAAAAGATATTTTTTAATACTAAGTGTACTCATTAATCCTAATTAAGGTTAATTATAATTAACATTTATATGATTTTTCATATTTTATCATTGGCCTTGTTTATAAATTTGTTTAAATAGTTAATGCATTCAAACACTATAAATTTGTTTAAATCTATGGATTTATACATAAATGATTCTTTAATGATGCCTATTATACATAGTAGTACTACACCTCCATTCATACAAAAATTTCATGAAAATAAAATGGAACATCTAAAAATTATAAAATGTTTTCAAAGTTTTAAACATATTTTTGAAAAACATAAGTAGGTATTTTGAATTTTGAGAAATAAATATATTTTGAACATAAAAAGATAATTATACCTAAAATTTTAATGTTATATAGGATCAAAACATCATAAATTTAAGTTAACTACTATATATTCTTAATCATTAATATTAATTAACAATAAATATAAATATTGAAATATGGTAAGCAATATAATATAATGATATCTATGTGATAAGTAGTACAAGATGTTAATTATAAGTTTAATAATTCTTACAGACAAAATAATAAATAAAGTTCAACGCCTAATATTCCATTGAAAAGGAAAAGAAATAATAATTTTTTAAGATTTCCAATGACATTAAAGTTGGTAGAAAAGGTGAAGGGGTTTCCAATGTCAGAATTCTCATAAAGCCTCCTTGCATGCTCCAAGTCATCAATTGAAATAGTTAAAGATTGTCCCTCAAGGTTTGGTGAATTGACACCCTATTCAACAACTTCTTTGCTTTAAGTAAGTTTGTAGAAGATATAGTGAACGATTTCCCATATGCAGTATGCACGATGGTATTAGATAAACCATATGTACTAAGCATTTCAGTTAATGAGCAAAGAGAATAGAACAATCAAAGTTAAATCAAACGGTCTTAAGAAGTCAAATTTGAACACATACATACCCGACTCATAAACTTCATGATCGTTGCAATGAACAGATAGTTTTTACAATAGACCACTACTCCGGAACAGCCGATTTTCCTAATCTTGTACGAATCACACCATTGCTTCTATTTCCATTTATGTTCTCTTGAAGATTCAAGAAAGCTTAACAAAACATATAGTATATACAATCAGATGTTCATATAATAGCTTCATAACAAAAAATGAGATATTGATAATAAAGAAAGAGAGGTAGTATAGATGATAATAAGAATCTTGAAGAAGAAGATCGGTCATAGAAGGCAAGTGGTTATTAGTGTATGAAAAGGGGATTTGTTATGCAATGATTTGTTCTTCATCTTGGACAATTTTGCCACATTCATCTCAGTGGAGCTCATTTCCACCATCAGAAATTAATCGCCATATCGACATTCCGCGATGAATTAATATTAACAGTTTAATTATGAAAAGTCAATAGAAGAATTCTTATTTGAACGTTCCAAAGTTCTAGTAATGTTAATTGACTGATCTATTAAGTGAGACTGCTTCATATGATAAGGATGAGCATGTTAAGTGTGTACGTACTATGTTTATGATTGCTTCTATGTACATTAACATCCCTTGTAGAATCCTCTAATAATAATAGTTTTGTAATTGTGGTTTAGGTTTAAATTATCTCAATAATTACAACATTTTTTAAGCTACTTCATTATATATATGTTTTCAAATGTGTGTATGATAAAAGATTTGGTCTTTTAAAAATAAAAATATTAGGTTGTTAGTTTTGAGTTTTAAATATTGTTATGGCTAACAATGAAACATAATTGACCATATTTCTGGTTTAGACCATTTGACTTTTAATTTTTATATATTATTACAACCTTATTGTACGTTGAAATAAAGTCATTTTGATAGATACATCTGTATACTATAAGTGGTACAATCAAATATAAATATATGCATAAACATTCGTTGTAGAAGTAGCCTTCATTTGAGCATTTCATCAAACAGTTAGGAAGCTTTCCTCAAATAAGCATGGAAGGTGGAAAAAAAAGTTGATCCATACACATCCACATGGAAACATAAGAAACCATCTTCCAAACACAAACACACGAAAAACCCATACACCATAAGCAGAATACAAAACTCACAATAAACTCCTAAATGTAGCAGTAAAATAGAGCACAAGAAGGAGAGTTTAAAAATAGAAAAGAAGAACAATACCAACAAAGGTAATGACGCTTCTTTGACAGTGACGACCACAACAGAAGGGACGACGCTTATTCAACCATGAACGAAGAGGAATTTTGATGGCTAAAACGAAAATGAAGAGGTTCGTTTTCATGTTAATAACCTAGCAGAAAATGACATTGCTTATTATTAAGGTAAATGACGTTGTTTTCAATCAAGTTGAAAGAAATATACCATTTAGTGAGGATTTAAAAACCCATCGCCAAATGGTTTGCCATTACGATTTGGCTTCACATTTGGCTAACATAATAATATATAATAAATAAATTATATGTTACAGTATAAAAATTTATATAATAAATAGATAATTATTATTAAATAGAGTAATATATATATTGCATAAGTAAGATATGAGAAAATTTATATATAATGTAAGATTTCATAAATCATTATACTAGTTACAATTATCATGTATACATTCATATAACATTATATTTATTACTGTATATCATGATGATGATGATGATAATACTAGTAATAATAATAATAATAGTAATAATAATAATAATAATAATAATAATAATCATCATCATCATCATCATCATAATAATAATAATAATAATAATAATAGCAATTTAATTAAAAATAAATTGCAATATAGTAAAAAATGGGAAATCAATATTTTTCAAAAATGAAAAATAAATATTAAATATTAAAATAATATTTTTAAACATCAAATTTAATATTATTCAAAATCTATTATAAGCGTAAAAATAAATGTGGTTAACAACACTGTATTCAAAGATGAAATTGAATATTAATGACAATGATTTTATAAGTGTAAAAATAAATTTAGTTAAAAAATAATTTATAATTTTATGTGATCTCACAAAACTGTATCTATTATATGTAATTTTTATAGTAATTAATGTTTATGATAAAGTTTAGTAAAGATAAAAAAATATAAAAAAAAGTGTAGCATTGTTGACACTTTCTAATATTGGTAGCCAAATGTTGAACATTTGAAAAAAAATTATGATACTGTCGCAAAATGGAAGGGCATGTAAACAAATTAAGCAAAATGACATCACATTCATTTAAGGAGCAAAGAATTTGTAAATTGGTCACCAAATCTTCAGTTGCGTAATAACATTTGGCGACGAATTGTGAATTCTTCGCCAAATGTGTCGGAGTGAAAAACAAACAACGTTATCTCAACATCTGCTTAATGAAAGCAACCCGATCCCTCCAAAAATCTTTCAACCTCTCCTCTCACTCATGCCATGTTTCTTCCTTTTCTCTTCTCCTCATCCCTTCATCTTGTTCTCTTCATTTTGTCCTCCATTGTCTCCCTATAATTGTAGTCGAGGTAAGTCATTCATGATTTTGTTCTGGCTTATTTGTTCTTGTTTCATTATTGTTGTCTCCTACTATATTAATGGTCAATTCTAGGGTGAGTTGTTAAGTTGTTTGAATGTGTTAATGTTGGTGAAGAATGGAAAACGACAGAATTTTTGTTGTTAGTTTGGATTGAATTTTGGCTACCTATAAACTATTCGATGAAAATTCTCATAGGTTTTTAGTGTTCTGTTTTGTGAGGATGGTACTAATTAATCAAGAATAGATTGTTAATGGTATGAATATTTGGTTTGTCAATGGCTGATTATTTAAATTACAGGATATTTGACCATTTTTGATAATTATATTGTTATCTATTTTGTTTTTATGATGATGCCTTTTTTTTGTTTTCTAAAAAGTTTCAATGCTTAGTCGATGACTGGTATTTTAATTTAAAACCTGTTAGAATCTAGGTATGCATTTAGTAGATACCTTGTAAAGTTAAAATATATTAAACAAGAAATTTAAGCTTTTATTTGTGTTGGCAAGGTGCTTATATTAATTTCTACAACATAATTTACATTGGAATAAACAATTAGTCCTCTAAAGTTAAGAGTTTTTATTTTCAGTGGGTATGATGCTATTTCATTGATATTATTATATTTTTTTCTTGTTCTCTTTGTTGATTATCATTTTTAAAGTTTAATTTTAAATGTCTTTATATATATATATATATATATATACATAATGGGGTACATAAAATTACTAGAAAAAGATTCAAAGAACTTAATAGCCTCCACCCACGATAAGGTCAATTTAATATGGAATTATTTTTTTCAAACATATGATAGAACTATTTAAAATAACTTAGGGGGTGTTTGGTTAAGGGATATGGGAATAAATCAATGGGAATGGAATGAATGGTAATGGTTGGTTGATTATTATGATTGATTGAATAGTTTTTTCATACCTAAGTTTTAGTTAATGATCCATACCCTCCATGTATGGGAGGAATGATTCCTCCCAACACTAATTTTTTAATTTTTAATTAAATATAATTAATTAAAATATAAAATATAATTAATTAATAACTTTAATTAATTAAGATAAAAGCTAATTGATTAATTAATCAAAATAATTACAAAATCTAATTAATTAATTAATTAAAATAATTAATCAACATAAAATCTAATCTAATTAATTAAAATATAATTAATTAATTAAAGTATAATTAAAATCTAATTAGTTAATTAAAATACTATTTATTACATGATTAATTAAAATCTAATTAATTAATTAAAATGAAATTAAAATATAATTAATTAGTTAATTACAATAAATTAAATTAATTAAGATATTGTAATTAATTAATTATAATTGTTTACATTTTAATTAGTTACAATAAATTAAATTAATTAAGATAAAATCTAATTAATTTTAAATATTTTGTCATTATAATTAAGGTACATAAATTAAAAATAATTATTTAAAATATATTTAAAATTTGCTATAAAACAAAATTTTTATAAATTTTTATTTGTTAATATTTTTAACAAACTAGCCGCCATCAATAGTAATGGTAATCATTCCTTCATCTTAATTAACCATCATAATTATAATGATTATATTCATTCTCATTCCTCACTATATTCATTCTCATTTCCATTTTCATTGCCCTCTATGAACCAAGCGCCCCCTTAGTGTTTCAAGAGTTTCATAAACTTCTATGATGGCTTCTTCAGGAAACCTTGTTTGTCTTCAACTTTGTAAAAGATCGACGCCGGCTTCAAGTAACTGCGCGTTCACGTCATCACCCAACACTCCAACACCTCATAAGCTTTTCTTGCATATTCAACACCCCATGGCTTTGAACTCTTATGAACCTGGAATAAAACCGATGGAACTGTTAAAGCTGTGACACCACCAGCTATAACTGTTAGGTTTTCTTTTGAGTACCTAATGAATTTATCAACTCCGTTTAAATCAAAGTCTGGTATATAAGCATTCTTGTAATTCTGGTAGCTTTGTGCTTGAAGAAGCAGAGGCAGAAAATTTGGGCGATGAAGTTGTAGGCTGAGCTGAGATTCTGCTAGCTATTCTTCTTCTCTCACAAAGAACAAATGTTGGAATTAACCTTAAAACCTTGTTCAGTTCTTACTTTAGATTGTTTTTGGCCTTAACCACCCGTGTCTCTAAACCAGCCCTTTTCAAAGACTCCAAGCTTTCTGCGCCACCCTTTTATCGAGAATCACCGTCGGCGGAAGCAAGAAGTACAATATATAGTGTGTGACACTGAGATTGAGATAGAGAGACTCACAGACAGTATACAGCCATATCCACGCACCGATACAGAGCATGCACTAACAGTATAAAGCCATATCCACGCACCGAAAGAAGAATAAATACAGATAATATAACACAAACTTGGAGTTAGCCGAAGATGATGATGCAAGTCGGCGCCAAGAGGAAAAAAACAACGGTTGAAGATGAAAGTTGGCGCAAAAAATTTGTTTTGGTAGAAACGAAAACCTGTTGTAAAAAATTAGGAAACCTCTTTTTCGGATTTTCTTAATACGGTTGCAGTTTTTTATTTTTTAAAACATAGCAACGCAATAGCGATGGTCAAACGTGTTTTAATCCTAAGTTTTATTTTTAATAAAAATCGCAACTAAAAACAGAAAAAAAAATGAAAACAAACAGAGCCTAGGAGACCACGTGGTCCGTTCTGTTTGCTTTAACTTGCTATGTAGGATTAGGATTTCCGGAAATGCGTCTACTAACTGCTAAGTTCAATTACTTCACAAAGGTAGAATTATTGAAGTCAAGGTCCCATTGCTTTTACTTTTTTATTGATTGTGATTTTAATTTTAATTTTCATTTCGATTGCTTTTACTTGTTTATTGATTGTGAAGTAAAATTATTGAAATCAGGTCGATTGCTTTTACTTTTTTATTGATTGTGATTTTATTTTTTATTTTTATTTTGATTGCTTTTACTTTATTACTGATTGTGAAATAAAAAAAAGTAAAAGTTCACAATCAATAAAAAAGTAAAAGCAATCGACCTTGACTTCCAATTGCAAAGAATTCTACTTTAAATAAAAATAAAATTTTATTTAGTTGTTAATGTGTTGTTATGTTTTTATCACTTAT
>JANVCL010000002.1:17888589-17900125 GCA_026546855.1 Erythroxylum incrassatum | reverse complement strand
TATAATGATGAAATTGTATTATTGTAATATTTTAAATACTTTGTATTATTCTTAATTTTATAATTGTTTGATGATGACTGTCTTTGTTTATATTAATTGTGGTTATTATTTATATGTAAAATATTTAAAATTATTGTTATTTTAAATTAATTATCATTATTATTTATTATTAAGATTTTTGAAAGCATGAGTGATGTAAATAGTAAACTAGTAAAGTATACAGCACAACTATATAATATATCAATATGGACTATTTTGTAATTTTTAAAAATTTTAGGGACTATTTAATAAATTTAAAAAATTTTCTAAAACGGTACCCAATACCGACCGGTACTGATATAGTTCCGTTCCATAGCTCAATTCGGTACCAAGCTCGGTACGGTATTCATAACATTGGGGAAAAGTATCGGGGTTGAAAGCCATGATTGTTATGTTCTTCTACAATGATTAATTCCTGTTGGAATACATGGATGTTTACCGAAAGGACGTGTCTATAACTTTGGGACAATTGGGTGAACTTTTTAAGTAATTATGTTGCAAGATACTTATAGTTAAAAAGCTTGACAACATGGAGGGAAAAAACATAGCTTTGATTATATGTAAACTTGAACTAGTATTCCCCCATCATTTTTTAATGTTATGATGTATTTGGCAATTCACTTATTATACAAAACAAAACTTTTTGGATCGTTTCAATTTCGATGGGTATTCTCCGTTGAAAGGTAATTTATATTAACTTCTACTTTTTTTAAAAGTTAGTAGTTAGTAACAATTGTTAATGTTTTATATTTTGTTTAGGTTTTTATGCTCTCTTAAGCGTTATGTACACAATAGAGCTCATCCTGAAAGATCTAGTGCAGAGGCTTATATAGTGAATTAATGCTTGACATTTTGTTTGATATACTTAAACGATGTCGAGATAAGATTTAATAGACCAAAACGTAACTTTGATTTTAATCAAAATGGTTGTTTGTCAGTTTTCTCCCAAAAAGTTAGGCCACTTGGTGTCGAAAACATTTGTCTAGTTAATTAAAGATGAATTCAAAATTGTCCATTGGTATATTTTGAACAATTGCAAGGAAGTCAACATATATATGGAGTATGTATATTACGTTTTAATCAAAATTTCATATTTTAATGTTGTGATTCAATCTATATTTCTCGATCTCTATTTACTTTTTTAAATAGAGAGCACAAACAATCGATTTGACGCAAAGAGATTGTTAATGTTAAAGAAAAGCATAAGCTTAAGTTCCTATCATGCTTTATAACTTGAGTAAGTTATATATTGATGGAATATTATGAACTTATGATAATTTGTATATCAGATTAACTTTTAATTTTATTTTGTCGTATAAACGATACAGTTACATAATTATAACATGTAACAGGCGACAATAATGATATATTCTTTAGCATGTGGGTCTAGAATGATTTTCTTATCTCAACTAATTTACAATAAAATCATATTCATATTTTAACACACTTAAAAACTTTAAACTTATTTTTTATCTTGTAATTTAATTGAAAATTACAAAAAAAATATATATGAGGATGAAGTTTAACTTTTTTACCATCTATTTTTATTCGAAGTCAGTTTTACACAAAATTATGTTCAGATAATTGAAATGATTGACAAAATATTATATCATTTTGAAAAGAATGTTTAACTGTTGTCCATTGTTGATTCGAAAGTCAATTAACAAAGTCCCGATGGACACAATAATTTGAAGATTTATATCCAATCAAATTGTAAAAAATATATTAAACAAAGTGTGGAAGTAATTAAATATTAGACTGCGTTCGCGTGCTTTGACTATAAAATCAAAGCCCTTCATCTATAATCAAGCCTTTTGACAAAGGAGTAAAGACCGAAACCTAAATGCGGGCGCCCGCGCACATGCAGTACAACATCGTGTGTAAGGCATAAGTTCCGATGCACATTATGTAAATAGAGTACAGTAAATGACTTCAAACGAAATTGCAGTCTGAAAGTTATATGGAATATCTGGACTTTGGTAGTTTCGTGACCCAGTTCCACGTCATCCTCACCTTGTCTTTAGTTTTCATTTATATATACATGTGCAGTGTAAGCATAAAATGGCTTCAAAAGTCAAAACTCTGCTTGTTACGAAGAGTCGCATTTTTATGTGCTACAATCCTCTCGTAGCTGCCAGCCGCCCTCGCTGTGTGATTTTCCGGTCAGATCTTTTTTCTTAAATATCTTTTTATATTTAGTTTATTTGGCTCTGAATTTTCATCGTTGGATTGGGTCAATGAGTTCCAGAAAGTCGACAATGGTGCCTCCGATCCTGTCTCTTGCTCTTCCGTCTGAGACTGGTCGTGTTCTCAGCATCCAATCCCATACTGTTCAGGTATTCTTTCTATTTCTGTTTAGTTGACATTTTCTCAAAAGCTGTAATTTTTAATCAATTATTTTCGATGAAACGTTTTCCTTTGATTTTCGTGGAATTGGATGTTATCTATATTTTCCTTTGGTTATCAACACGATTAGTGGTTAACCAACCAGGTTGAGACAGAGTATCGGGGATATTTTATTTGTAAGTGATCAAAAGAAAGTTTTAAGTTAAGGTTCATATTGCTTCATCAAATCATAATTACGGAAAAGGGAAGTCTTGGTTTCATTGTTGGCTGTGTGGAGAAGTTGATATTGTTACCACTCTCTGCTTTTTGTGTCTTCGTTGTTTACTGAGTTCAACATCTAAATGCTGATACGAATAGATTGTACCAAATTCACATCAGATTTTCAGTGCCCAGTGGCTGGCAAACTCGTTTAATGGTCAATAATGGAATGTTCCATTGACGATATTGTTACGCTCGTGGCTTGTTTGCATGTAATTGAAGCATGGCAAAATTTAAGAAAAAGCAGAAAGGCACATTACCAATAGACTTTATAAAACTGGAAGTAGAGATACTTTTCTCAATCTTTGTCTCTCTCTCACTCTCTATTCTGAGGTCACCTTGACTTTATATTTTGTATGAATGTGTAATTGGTCTTGGTTTGTCTTTATGGAATGCAAGAGCTAAGTCTTAAGGAATTAAGCTGGGAAGAGAAACAATTACAAATTTTCTCTCAAGCTAGCTCAAAAATTAAAACTTTACAGAAACATTTACGAACGTATGCGGTTGAATGGATTCACCATTTTCCTGTCCTTTTCTTTTCTTTTCTTCCTATGACTGAACACCCCTAAAAAGTTTAGTAAAAATATGAGACTACCGTTTGACTCCTCATATATATTTCGAACTTCTCAGTCTTTATCAATATATTAGCAATAATTTATGCTTTCAAGTTCGCAATAACAAACTGGATTATTAAATTTCACAATTTATCCTAATTTTCTTGGTTAAGATATTCTTATTTTCCTACAAATGTTCTATTGGTGCAGTTTATTGTTTTATGATGAGTTACATACAAAAGAATGTAAGTGCATGCCAATATTAGTGAACACATTCATATTCTTATTGATTACAACCAGCATACAGTTTGTGATGGTAAGAAATAGAATCTAATGAGTGTTTGAGCGAGATGAATGATAAACCCACTTCTAAATCCTACTGTTCGTTAAGGGTGTTTAATCTTACAATAAGAGTAAAAGTAAACAATCTGATTAAAAAGAGTAAAATATGTTATTTCTTTTATTCTTCATGCTAATAGTAATTGTTAAGTATATAAAGATATGACTTTGAGTTGAATCAAGTATGTTCAGTAACTATAGACAAGATGTATTATTTGAATACCTAACTTTGTGGAGTAAAATCTTATATTAATCTTTGTTATTGGCATATTTCTATTTTCATTTGAGATTGTGTTTCTATCTTGACAATGACAATTTTGTTAATTTTTCCTTAGGGATATGTTGGCAATAAATCAGCTGTCTTTCCTCTCCAACTATTGGGCTATGATGTGGATCCAATCAATTCTGTACAGTTCTCAAACCATACAGGCAAGCTGCTTATATTACTTCCTTCAAACAGTCTCACAACTCTGAGGCCTGATATGCGGTGCGATCTTTCTGTCAATCTGTATAAGTTGAGGCATTTCTTAGTAAAAGTTGTTGGTCATTTCTTATTGCTTGATAATGGGCAGGATACCCAACCTTTAAGGGCCAGGTTTTGAATGGACAACAACTATGGGATTTAATAGAAGGCCTTGAAGCTAATGAGTTATTGTTTTATACTCATCTGTTGACTGGTATGTTTCACAATGGTGCTTGTTGTTTCTTCAGAAGAAATTTAATGTATGTGCTACAATTATGATATGTTTCTGTCTATTGGTGCATCTTTTGATAACTTCAAAGAAAAGGATTTTATGACATTATTTGTGAAGAAGTTTTCTGTTATTTTCTAAAAATTCATACTGAATCAGAACAGTATGATATCGTGGAAATTTGAATTAGGTCTATGAACTTATTGATTACATCTCGGTGATGTCTCATCATGAACTTTCTGGTTGAATAGGTTGCCTGTTTTGTACTGCAGCACAATATTATTTCAGTGGTCATAAATGCTTTAACCAAACAACATATCTATTGCACCTCTATCCATGAATGACTTCCCTTTTTGTGCTTCACATACCTGAGATTTTTTTTTTGCAGGTTATATTGGTTCAGAGTCATTTCTGAACACTGTATTGGAGGTTGTTAGAAAACTTCGCTCCATAAATCCTAAACTAATCTATGGTGAGGAGGACACATTTTGGTTTCCGCCTTTTGAAGTTGTGGGCTTTATTATTCTACGGTTTATATTTACTTGTGCTATGTCAAGCCGTTCTCAAATAACTTTCAGTCTATTAATTAGACCTTTGGAAATATGGGTTTATGTAACCATCTTTTTATGGATGTAAGCTGTTTTGTTTGGATAATCTATGTATGAGCCTAAGGGATTCATATTATATGCTTAAAAGAAGTGAAAATCATACTCATTTGGCAGCTCTGCTTGTTTTAGCAGTGCATATAAAGTGAATGAAAGAATTGATGATGGGCTAGTTGTTTGGAGATAGTTGGTTTCAAGTGTTCATAATCTATGAGCCTCACATGTTGACACATCAAGAAACTCATGATAACTAATTAATTTATGGAAAATAATGATTGAATCCTTCCTATTTTTCTGAATAATATTCTGATCTCTTGTTTTCCTGTTGAGGGTGTACAACATTGATTTTGGTCTAAATTAATTGAGAAACACCCTTTGCATCCAGCCTCATTATAGGTGTTTGCATGTTATGGATGATTGATGTGTATGCTGATCGTTTCTCTGAGAACATAGATATAGGACTGGTATAGCTTTGTTAACTTTAACTGAAGATTTGCAACAGTTACTTATTCTTATGTTTTTGTTAAGCTTAGTTTAATGTAGTAGACATGTATTATTAGTGTAGCAGACTGTTTATTCGTTGTGATGGAATGAGATATGAAGTTCCTTTCTGTCTTCTTTACTATAGTATGGGAAACATTGAAGGTTTTAAATTCTCTTCTAAAACTGAATTTGAGGAAATTGTCTTGCTATATCACATATCTATTTCTCTTGTTTTTTAAAAGCTTTTATTTTTTCTTGTCAAGTTTGTGATCCAGTATTAGGTGATGAAGGAAAGCTTTATGTACCACCGGAACTAGTTTCAGTATATCGTGAGAAGGTGAGCTTCTAATTATCCACATTTGGTAGTTTTTTGCCATCTTGTAGAGGTCTTGGTGCCTTTTTTTTAACATTCAAGCATCGATATTACCCATTCCCCCCAATCATAACTAAACTTCCTTGTAGATTGTTTAGGAAAATTTTTCTTTAGCATTCCAATGAGTAAATATTTGCACAAATCAACTTGAGATTAACGCATTCAAACAGTAGATTGAGTTTGTTTATTTCCATGATCAGGAAGGTGAGTGACCTAACTTCAATTTGTTTCAAGGATGATGCAGTTTGGTTACATTCTGTGTTTTTAGGTTGTTCCCGTGGCTTCAATGTTGACCCCTAATCAATTTGAAGCAGAACAATTGACAGGGTTAAGGTACTTGAACCTTCACAATAGACATGGCTGAGCATATCACTGTAGGTTTATGATTGCTTATTTTTAATTATTCCTGTTTCTTAAACTAGTTTTCTTCTCCTTTCTGCAATCTGATTCTGCCAATGATCTCATAAAAGTTTCTCAGCATCATGAGAGAAATTGATTACTTTTCTACTCCTAAAATTTATACATACACACATGGTTATTATTTAGTCATATAGAAGCGTTCCCAGCATAAGGGTCTTGCTTATTGGAATCACAAAGCTTTTTGAGTTTGTGACAGCAATAGTACGTGCCTAGAGAATATATAATTTCATGCAAATTGCTCAGTAAAAGAATTGTTACAACTTCTTGCAGAGTGCTGCAAAAAAGATCTTCAACTTAATGTCTTGTTCTTGCAATTGTGATGAATTACATAGTTGATAACTGAAACCATCTGGTCTGATATTATCAGAAACATACTGGGCCTTGAATAAAAATTGTTGTGGGCATCAAAAAGTTGCCTGCCAAAGATGCTTAGAGGCATACATATCTGATAACTCCAGTTATACATGCTTTTCTTGCTGATTTCTTTCATAGTTTTAGACATTTATTCATGGTTTTAGATTTTAAAATCTTTATCTCGTTTAAGTTGATTGAACTCATACATTGCCCAAGGGGATTAGTTTGAACATTGAATGGAATTGGTTTAGCAGAATATAAAGAGCAACTGGTTCTCCTCTTCTTCTCAACAGTGTATAGTTAGATTTTTATTTTTTGCTTCTACGGGGCTTACCCTCCTTTATTTTCCTGTTTCTTAACATGTCAGTGTTTCTTTGCGTACATAGATATTGTAACTTCATCTATAGATCATAGAGATTTTCAATGTCCTTACGTGCCTGGGCTTAATCTGTATATTGTTGAATGGAAAAACTTCCATCTAAAGTGTGCAAAAACTAAGTAAAAACGATTATCTGTTTCTGATTATAATTTTAACAAGATTGCAATTGGAGATTTCTAACTTCCTTTGTCAATATTGATTATTTGCCATATAATTATAATCTTGTTACAGGATTGTATCTGAAAAAGATGGTCGGGAAGCTTGTTCAATTCTTCATGGTGCTGGCCCTTCAAAGGTTTGTTAATTAATTGCATTTTCAAGCTACTGTAAGGACCTTTGAATCTTTTAACACCTCTTAGTCTCATGCTTCTACTTTTTCCTTGATTTATTCTTATGTTTTAAGCGCATCGACTTTGGGTAGCCTAAGAACAGAAGGCTTGTAACTTAAATCCGTCAGGATTTTACATGTTTATTGCATGATGGGTAATGCTTACTGAATGCTTAATGTTTAGAAATGCATTTCTTTCATCCCATATGTTAAATTTGCAATGGGCCTACGGGCCCACACAAAGAGGAAAGTTAGACCACATACAAGCTCAAGTGAGGTTCCATCCTAAACCAATTGGTGATAAGTGGAATAGCCCACTAGGCTTATATATTAGTCTTCTTTCCTCTCTTTCTCCGACGTGGGACACTCACATGTGGGCATTCTCAACACCATATATTTTGTAGGCAATGACAAAAGATGTTTGTCAAGGTTCACAAATCTAGAATGCCTCTTATCAAAATTTAACCTTGAGTTTGGAACACTTAATTTGCTGGTGAAACTGACTGTTTTTTGCACATCCCAGCTTTGCCTTTCTCATATTTTTTTATATATATAAATATTTGATGAACTTTAGGTTGTGATCACAAGCATTAATATAGACGGGAATCTTCTTCTAATTGGCAGTCACCAAAAGGAGAAGGTAAGCTCTATGATTTCTGGTGGCATAGACATGAATTAGAAGATTTCCTCTTTGGATTTAGTTTTGTTTGCTTCTAAATTTGTAGTTCAGCCTATTCTGTTGTATAAATGTCTGAAGTTATTTTACGCCTAGTAACTTAAAAATGCCTAGTTGGAAATTTGACTATGTCTCTTCCTTTAAATATCCGTTACGGCTTGACTTTGGCATAGGGAAATATTATTATTTAACAGTTAACATGAATTGCATAAGTATGCGTTTCTCAAAACTTTTAGTTACTGGATATATACTTTGAAGCATTTGATATAAGTGCAATAGGGAATCAGTTTCCGATGGAATTGATGGTCTTTAGGATTCAGACGAATGCCATAATCTTTAATTATGATATTTGAAAACTATATTGAGGAGAAAAAGGTTATAATTGACTAACTTCATTGACATTTATGTAGACATTTCTTATAATGTTCAGCATTTAACAAAGTTAACATTTTAAGAACCACTTTATAACCAAGTTCGGAGTACTTGTATTCTATTTGTGGGGACACTACACTTGGTAAATGGTAGTAAGCTAATGACCTTGCACCTTTTTGTCAAATTATGAAAAATAATTATAACAGTAAACATATCTTTAGAATTCTCAAGGCTTATTTTTTCCCATGGATTGTATTACGGTTCTAAAGGCAAGAACTTGTTTCTGGGATCTTGAGTAATGATTTGGCTTTTGATTGGAGCTTTCTTCCTTTTATCTTTTTCATGTATTCATTTTCTTATACAGGGACACTCTCCTGAGCAATTCAAGATTGTGATACCTAAAATTCCTGCATATTTCACGGTATACCAACATTTCTTTGACTAAAAGAACTTGCGACAATATTAACGTTATGAGAATAAATTTGGCTAATGGAAGCATTGGGTGTTTTTTTTATTGCTTTCTACATAAGTTTGTTTATCTTCTGTGTTGCTATGCTTATGAACAATCATTTTGTGTGTATGATAGAATTTTTAGATGATTCTTCGTGATAGAATTTTGTCTCCACTAGAGGATGCTTCATGATAGAATTATTAGATGGAAGAAAAGTTACTTTCCTGCTATTAGTTTGATGAATTTGTTTCCTTTCTTTTGAATTATGTCAACAGTTGCAGTAATACTATAAATCTGCTAATGTAACCATAGGATCACAGCAGTATTCTGGTACAATTATCATTTGATAATATGTCTGGGCTCAGTAACAATGGAAAATTGACCGTGGTTATCGATTGTAATGGCTGATAGCTTGCAGTAAAGTGTCTAATATGGCCAGCTGTTAGATCATTTGAACTTGTTTGTTCTGTCACTCTATATCTTTATATACTATCTGTTAGATCATTTGAACTTGTTTGTTCTGTCACTCTATCTTTATATACTATCTCTTTGTGGCGTGAACTATATAGCCTAAATCTGGAATGCCATCACATTTGCTGCTCGGGGCAAGACAGACATGAATGTTTCCATTCATACAGATTGTAATATGCAGCTTGTTAATTCAATGAGAACACCCTTACACCTGGGCCATTTGTTTATCCTTTACTGGACTTGTCCCTTTCCACCTATTTTTCCGATAATATATTTAGTGCAAACCTCTGAAATGCTATTGCATAGTAAATACAATAACTGTATATGATAAGTTGAATACAATCGTATGTTGTTATATCTCGAGACAATATAAGTACCATATGATCTCTCTTTAATGTGTTATTTTGTCTTGCAAGTAAAACAAATAAGCACATAATTTTGAATTGATGCAAAACAGTCGGCCAATTTAATTAACTCTCATTATGTTTCCCGACATATGTATGCGGCAGGGGACAGGTGATCTAATGACGGCACTTCTACTTGGATGGAGTAATGTAATGAATTTTACTTGTACCGTGTTCAGTTTATTGGGAACTGCCTTATAAAAATTTTGAATTTATGGTTCCTCTGATTATTTCCAGAAATACCCGGATAACCTTGATAAGGCGGCAGAGCTAGCAGTATCAAGCTTGCAGGTATTTGTTGAACTGTCTTTGAGATAACTTTTAATGCTAGAAATACGATCATTTTACAAAACTTTGTTTGTAAAGTTGTGTGCATAAGCTTTGGTAAGTTCTCAAGCTTTCCTGATGTTAAATGTATAATACTTTCAAAGAGATGTCGTGCTAGTCCTCTTGTTTACCACCAGAAAAAGAAGGGGCAAAAGACAAATATGGAGTTTGTGTAGCAACTAACTGTCGAATTTTACATTCGCAGGCGCTTCTGCAAAGAACGTTGACTGACTATAAAAGAGCTGGATACGATCCTCAGTCTAGTAGCTTGGAGATTCGATTGGTCCAAAGTCAGGAAGACATACGCCATCCACAAATCAAATATCAGGCCCACAAGTACTGAATAATTAATTTGTACCACAACTGGGATGCTTGATGCGCTTCAAAGCTAGTTTTCTAAGCTATCCTCCCTTTAAAAGTCAATTAGACACTTTTCTCTTTAACAAAATGACGACCGTCTGAATAGTAAAATTTTATGAATTTTCCTTGTGAACTGTACATATTCTTGTCAACGCACTGTATTCATGGCATTGCTTTTGGGAAAAAAAGTCATTATATGCTTAATAGGGTTTGGATTCTCATCATCATCCAAATACCAAAGCATTGGGAGTGTTATGGAGAGACTGGCACTTGGTTTGTAGCATCCCTTTATCGTAGAGTACCAATCGGAACGCCCGAAGGTCATTTCGGTATATATCTTACGATAAGAGAGAACTACAGACACATACTACTGTACTTCACATGGCATCACAATAATATTAAATTGTAACTTTTTAAAACCAAACTTTTTTTATTTTATTACATCAAACTCACTAATTTACATAATTGTCAGTCTCATCTGTCTGTACATTCACACAATTACTATATACAATCAAGATAAAATAGCAGTCCTAACTAGGTCATCTAAAAAGAATTCCAGCTGACCGACCTGTGAGCCATAACCTCTCTCGCCAATATGATATACACGGCTCTACAGTCTCTTTGAAGTTAGGGGGTCTACTCTAGATCTTGAAAAATAGGTTGTAATTTTAGGTGAGTTTGTGAACTCAGTGAGGAACTATCATCGATGATTCGCTCAATTCATGCATCATACAAACAAATCACAGACGATTTATTTCACAAAAGAACATTCAGAAATACCACATGATTGAATACAAGTAAATCACAAATGTACAAAGCATTCTTGCCTTTTTCCCATTTACAAATATTCAATCAAATATGAATGTAATGATGTATATGTGACACTTTTTTATTTTATTACGGTATTGTGACCGAGCGCCTGAACTGTCCCATATTAGACGCGTCGTAGGGATAGGAGAGTCCTTTAGGTATACACCACTTCCCTTCGAGCTCGAGGCTCTTTTTCAATAGTTGAGCTTATAGCTCGGATCGGTGGCTACTTCAGTCACAACTGTTATTATCTGTTCATGCATTTATGTATGAAATGCATATGCCCAATTTAGCATTCAATGCATCACAGTCTTTGTCACATCAGAGGCAGAATAATTGATCACGGTAATAGCAAGCAATTGACCACAGTAATAGCAAATAATTTCATAATTATCACATCAAGAACACTTCTATGTCAGATCTCCCAATTCATCGGACCATCTGTCTGGAATTCAGTCAGAATCAAACACAATTTCTAATCCCACTATTATCTCC
>JANVCL010000002.1:17841919-17853394 GCA_026546855.1 Erythroxylum incrassatum | reverse complement strand
ATCTAATCCTAAGAAATAGGAAGCTAAATCAAATCAGTTTTAATAAGTCAAGATGCCGTTAGCTTGTTACACTATTAGTAACTAGTGCCTAAATAAGATAACTACTGCAGAAATGATCCAATTAACTGATAAACTTCCTAACCAGCCTCCGCAATTAGCTCTTAACTATCTCAGCCTCCACAATTAGCTCTTAACTATCTCCTTGTATATTTCCTTACTACAAATTCATCTCACATATCATTACTCTCCCTTTGGACAAAGAGCTTGTCCTCAAGCTCGAACGCGGTAGGTGTTCTTGAAATTGTCAAGAAACTCCCATGAATCCTCCTTCGTTGGAAATCCCTACCACTGCACTAATCACTCTCATTGTCTCCTATTGTAGCTTGTAAAATTGCGCTAGGAACCAAACCCAATTTGCCCTCTAGCAGTGGAGAAAGAGGGACCAAAGTTGCTGGTGGAACTCCCTTATATTTTTTAAGTTGTGAAACATTCACCACATCATGAATTTTACTCCCTGAAGGCAAGGCCAAGTGATAAGCTACCTTGCCAATTTGTTGCACAACCTAAAATAGTGTGAAATAATTAGGGGCTAGTTTATGAGAATCCTATTGAATCACTAGTAATTGCCTGTGGGGTTGTAATGTCAGCCACACCTATGCCCCCACCATAAATATGACCTCACCATGGTGAAGGTCATATACTTGCTTCATTCTTGCTTGTGCATAGATTGGCTGCCTCTTTAATTCAGCCAATACTTCATCCCGCTTCTGAAGGGCTTGATCTAGCACATCTAACTTAGTGGCACCATGACCATAGGACAACAGACGTAGGGGGTCACGAGTCACGACTCACTACCATACACCACATGGAATGGTGTGGCTTGCAATGCATAATGGATGTGTTATAACAAAATTCAGCCTAAGCAATCCATTCCACCCAATTCCTCAGCCTTTCCCTCTCAAAACATCGTAAATACATATGAATAGTCTTATTCACTACCCTTGTTTGACTATCTGACTGCGGATGGTTGTGGATGAATGGCCAATTTCGTCCCACATAATCTAAACATCTCCCTCCAAGATGTGCTCGTGAAAACTTTCTGTCTATTACTCACAGTTGATTTTGGAAGGCCATGCAATCTAAAATCCTCACAAAAAATGTGAACCATAAAGATGACAGTATAAGGATGTGCTATGAGTGTAAAATGAGTCATTTTAGAAAATTTGTCTACCACCACAATAAGACAGACTTCCCCTAACTTTGGCAACCTGTCAATGAAATCCATCGATATGTCAGCCCAAATCTGAGTGAGAATAGTTAGGGGCTGCATCAACCCTACTGGATGGAGATTTTCCCATTTATTCTGCTGTCCTATTTAGGGCATAGTACTAGTGGTTCAGGTGTTGCAGTTGATTCTAACAAAATTCGAGCGGTAACAGAATAGGCAACATCCCATTCTGCGAAGTCTCATGAATGTAGTCAAGAACTCTTTTCAATGGAATGAGCAAGTTGTTGCCGCCTTGTCTAGCCTAAAAAATGCACTTTCAGTAGCTCATGTATTGCAATTACTTGACTTTGGGAAAGAGTTTGTTGTGGAATGTGATGCCTTTGGTATTAGATGGCTATCCCATCGCATTCTTCAGTCAAAAAATGGCAGATTGCCACCAGAAATTGCCAGCCTATGAGCATGAACTCATTTAGGGTTCAACACTGGCATCCTTCATTTCAGCTTCAAATAGCCCCTTGTGAAAACCTCTCCTCATCAGCACTGGCTCAACAAATTGTTTGGATTTGATTTTAGAGTTGAATACTGAGCTGGCAAGTTGAATTAAGCAATCGACGCTTTGTTAGAAGAGGGTCAGCTTCTTGCCCTGTGCCAACCCTTAATCACCGTCTTTGATGCCGTGCAACAATTAAGTGGAGACCAACCCTGATTTGTTGTAGCTACAAACGCTAATTAAACATGGGGATTAGCCTGTCCAGTGGTAAGTCTGTGATGACCTTATTCTTTTCAATGAGAAGGTCTTCTTGCTTCCCTACTCTCCTTTGTTACCAACAATACTTGTAGCAATTCATGATAGCACAAACGAGGGTATGCAAAAGAATCTTCAACGAATTCAGCATGATTTTCATTGGAAAGGGTTGAAGTCATCAATGGCAGACTATGTTGAAGCTGGTGGGGTTCTTCAGCAGAGTAAACCAGAAAGCCTCCATCCTGTAAGCTTACTCTATCTCTTACAGATTCCAGTACAAGTCTGGTTCGACATATCTATTGATTTTATAGATGGGTTTCCTAAATCTCGAGGCAAAATGGTGCTCGTTGTTGTTGTAGATAGATAGTTGAAGTATGCTTGTTTCAGTCAGTTAGCCCATCCTTACACTGGCATTAGTGTTGCTAATGTCTTCCTTGAGAATGTTTTCAAGTTACATGTGTTGCATAAATCCTTCGTCAGTGATTGTGATACCGTATTCACAAGCCTCTTTTGTAAAGAACTCTTTTGATTAAGTGGGACTACCTTGGCATTCTCCTTGGCTTATCACCCACAATGAGATAGCCAAATCGAGGTTGTCCAACCACACCATTGAGATGTATCTGCGTTGATTTCAAAATGGGTGGATTGGATTGCATGGGCAGAATTTTGATACAAAACTTCTTTTCACAGCTCTCTCTACACCACACCCTTTAGAGTGGTATATGGCTGAGATCCTTCGTGCCTACTAAAGTACATAGCTGGTTCTTCTTGCGTGGATGCTGTAAATAGTGCCCTGGAGGAGCGTGACGCCATTTTGCTAGAAGCTCACTCAAGGCTACTTCAGGATCAACACAATATGAAACATTTATATGATCAAGGGCATCAGGATGTCAAATTCTTAGAAATTCAATTGGTCTAGTTTTGTCTACAACCACGTCGATAGAAGTCCTTGGCTGGGAAACATCAATCTAAGTTATCCCTGAACTACTATGGCCCATTCAAGCTTGTTCATTGCATTGGTGAGGTTGCTTATCAGCTTGCACTTTCACCTCATGCTCACCTTCATGATGTCTTCCATGTTTCATTGCTCAAGCTCTATAAAGAACTAACCCCTGTGGATTGTTCCTGCTTACCTCCAATATTTGGAGGCAAGGTGATTCCTACTCCACATCAGGAACTATTGATTCGGTGGCAAGGTCTTCCTCCTTTTGAGGCCACTTGGGAACCCTTAAGAGTTACTTCATTATGCTTATCCTGAGCTTGAGCTTGGGGACAAGCTCATTCTCTAGGAGGGAAGTGATTTTATGGACGCCTATTATAGGAAGAAGTATCAGAGGAGAAGTGGGAGAAAGCGGAAGGAAGCAACTCTTGACAAGTTAAGAGGACCCTTGAATATAAGCATTAGATTTGCAAATCTGCATATATTTCTGTATCTGCTTGATTATAATAATTTCCTTGATTTAAGTATTTTAGCTTTTTTAATATTTCTTAGTAAGACTTCTTATAGGAATCTTTTGCTTGTATTGCCATTTAAAAGGCTATTTACGATGAAATAAGAAGGAAAAGATGGAGAATTATTACCTCTAAACTTGTCCTTATTTGAGGTGTTAAAAGCTCCCTCTCTTTTTTGAGCACCAAGGTGAGTGCTCCCTCTGAAGAGCCTCAGTTCACCAGCGATCATAGGTTCTTCAAGACAAGGGGAGAATAACAATAGGAGCAGGACTGCTTAGTAAGGAAGATGATTTTCCAGTCAATAGGCCTGTGATGAAATCAATGAGCCAGGCACATAACATCTTACCCCAGGGCTTCTGATAAATGCTCTGTTTCTCAACTTGAATCAAATGTTGGTCATCCTTTTGTTGCTCCATGTAGCTTTTATGTTCTCTTGACAAAATAAAAATCTCACATCATAATTCAGGATTCCATCCAAAAATGGCCTTCAAGGTGCTTCTTTCCTGTAAAACCTACTTATTGTGCACACTCCATATTTTTCCTCACTTGAACATGTTAATTGTTTATGCTTCTTACCTTTTCCCCACTTACTGGCTTGTGATTCATGCTGCCTGTTTTGTCATTGATGCTGATATATGACAGTCCAGTAAAATTCTTGCAGTTTATTAAGGTCATCTACTATCAGCTGAAATATGGGCTCCAGAAAGATAAGACAGAAACTACAGGTGCTGGGATTGGATTGTCAACATTGGTGGATGAATCATGGTTTTCTGCTGATAGCTTTTTAAACCAACTTTGCAGGGTAAGTTTATAGAAGAGGCATAGTTGAGCGACTCAAAAAATGATCTTAGTATATTCATCTGCATGCATAAATTAATTAAATTCCTCAACTTGTCCTAACGCGACTAACATGCATAGGTTAGACCTTGTATTAGATCAACACTTAATGAGTGTGTGATGTTGGCTGGAATTGCAGGATTTCTTTCCTTTGGTTCAAAACGCCTTAGTAGTTGATGGAGATCTTCTTGAATGGGTGTGTTAATCTGCCTAAATCTTCTTGAGATAATTTTGTTTTCGATTTTGAACCTCACTTGTCAATTGTCCAGAAATCAATGTTGTAATTTGATCTTGCCAATGGGTGAGGATTCTTTTATTTTGCACAAGTTCATATAATGCCATTCATAGTGCGAATAATTTGACCTTTCACCGAGTTCTTTTTGAAGATATATATATTTATAGAAACAAGTCACATTAATATGTTTTTCTTCCAAAATTTAGTTTACGAGTATCTTCAGAGATTGTGTTCATTGTTTTGAATATTTCTTTGATTGTTATAGTGACATTACTGCTTTGAGTGGATTCATGAATCAGAAGAGGATTGCTTGGTTACCTTAGAATAGTCCTATCTATGCATGAACTAAAACACACTTAGTTTTTCATTGATATTTAATCTTAGTAAGGAAATATGGATTGAATGATATGAACTTGTGAGAGTCATCAAGGTTCCAAGTTAGAGTTAAAACCAACTTAGGAATTTATGAAACTGATGTATATTGCTTACTGAATTAATTGAAAATCTTGTATACAACTTTTACTTGTTGGATAATTATCTTAGATAAGTTTAGTTAGCTTAGGAGATTATCTTCTAGGAGATCAGTTTATCTTTTAGTAGATGAGAAAAAATATACTATAGATAGTATAAGTTAGTATATTCGAAAAATCCAGTAGTTTAGTAGTATTAGAATAGATTATACTCATGTATAAATTACATATAATCACAGAAATAAAGTGGGTTTTCTTCTGATATTTTCTATACCGTCTTGTTTCATTACTTTTCCAACCTGTGCAGACCAGGAAACTTCAAGAACTGCTTGAGAATAACCTAGGATGGGAATTCCAACAGAACAATTCTGCTGATGGAATATGCTTTGACGAAGATGATGAGGTCAGTTTAGATCCCTACTTTTTTGCTCTTTCCTTATTATTGACCTCATCTTATCAGCTGTTCTTTTTCAGTACGCTCCAGTAGTTGTGCTGGACGATCCAGGATATAATGAAGCCCCGTCTGCTTAGAACAGGTTACTGCTATACAAGTCATGTGGTGAATCACTTCTACTGGATCTCTGGCATGTCTTACTCTTCTGAGATAGGAATAGAAGTCATGACTTAATGGCCTCTTAGAATTTTAGCCATCTTGAGGTCAAAATATAAGATTAATTTATTTGATGTTTAGGGATAAGTCCAATGTCAACGAGTTTTATATTACGATTTACTTGGCTTTCTAGCATATTAGCATTTTGTGCAAGTCCTTGTATGCATTACAATACGATTATATTATATTTAAGATGTGGAGGAAATTGAGCTTGGGGTTTTTGATGTGGCTGAAGATGCTTCTTGTTGGAGAAATTCAATTCATGAAAGTTTTAACTCACTCTTCCTGACAGTAATGTTAAAAGGAATTGAAGATAAAGAGGTTACGGTAATGTTTGAGGATCCAAACAAACGTTCGTAGCAATGGGGCGCTGCAAAAGTATCAAGCCTGGAGGTTACAGTAACCTGCAGCGTCCTCATTGCTACGAACGTTCAGGTTACAGTAATGTTTGAGGACCCAAACATAGACCTGAATGTCCGCCTCGATATGGAATTAATTAAGAAATTCATCTTATTACCTTTTAGTGATGCCGCTGTGACGTATAGTTCAGGCAAAATGGACATAAGTATCAAGTTCAAAAATTTTACAAAACAATATTTGCCCGGCACTTAAAAATTGCCACATTTAAAGTGCAGGAGCTTAACCTCTGATCTTATTATGCTAAGCACTTGCTAGCCAAGTCATAATGATAAATATTTTTAAGCAAGTTGAGTACCAGCAAATGTGTCAAATATAAATTACACATGACCAACATGAGTAGTATATGGGGTAGACATAAACCTATTAACAATATAAATTATATGGGTAATGTTTGATCGAGTGGCTTGAGATCTATAAAATTTTTAACCCTCAATAAGAAGCACTATTATCGAGAAGAATAGCATCGCTAATTGAACAATGGACATTATATTTTACAGGAGTATGTACAATTTTAGAATTGTGAGACTTGCAGAAAAACTAAGCTCGATAACATAACATAGTTTAAGTCAAATAATATCCAAATTGATCATATGAAACTTCAAAACTAATAAAAAAGTTAAGAATTATAGATCTATGTCAAATAATTAATTAAGGAAAGCTTTGATATAAAATGTGTTAAAAACTTCATCAGTAATAATCATGTTATTAACATGAAGGAGGAGTGTTCCTAGGTAATATTGTTGAATTTAGATATTTGCTCAAGATCATAAAGAGCCTTTTGTATTTGAAAAGCCTTGTTAGGATGATAATTATGATTAAAAGTGGTTGCATGTACACCTTTTAAGATAAATCCACATTCAAAAAAAATTCTTAACATCTATTGAAAATAATTTTCATTTCTTTCCGATGACTATGGCAATGAGACTACCAATAAAAGTAGGATAAGTTTTTTTTATTCGAGAAAATCCCGTAGGCGGGCTAAGCGGGAACACCTCTCCGAGGGTCCAATTGACGCACCACCCCACAGGTAAGCGAAGCGGGCGTACCTCATCATCAAGGGCCCAACTAGTTCTCCACCTACAGGTAAAATCCCGATTGTCCCAGGCTCTTACAAGAGGGGCTAACATGGAATCGAATCTGGGACCTAACCGAAGCCAAGCTCCACTCTCAACCATCAAGCCACACCCATTAAGGGCAAAAGCAGGATAAGTTACTAGAGCCAAAGTCTTTTCTTAATAGATGTTATATTTTTGTGTAAAGTCTTTTGTGACAAGTTTGACTTTATGTTTGATGGAATATCTAAACGAGGCTTAATATTTTATACCTATGTACAATCAATCATCAACTTATCATATTGGAATTTAATCAAATTCGAGTATATTGATCAACTGGCTTAAATCTTTTATTATAAAATCTTCGAGCACTGAGTCTGGTGACTGGGATATTAAATTTGGAGTATGTATTTGGGCAATTTGGAGGCTTCGTAACCAGGAAGTGATTGATGGAAAAATTTTAGATAATCATGCTCAAATGACATGGACTTGGCAATTTATTCATGATTTTGTTTGTTGTTTTTCCATGGGTCATAATTATGATAAGATGGTTAAATGGGTGAAGTGGATGCCTCCAAATGGTGACTTTGTGACTCTCAATGTCGATCGAAGTTCTATTGGAAATCCAGGTTCGATAGGTATTGGTGGTGTAATTCTAAATGAGCAAAGAGCTTGGTTGGTTGGGTTTTCGTCATCAATTGTTTATAGTTCAAATATGGAGGCTGAACTTCTAGCTATTAAAAGAGGACTATTTTTGGTTTGGGACACTAGATTTTTGAAAAATTTTCTTTGGTCAGATTCTAAAGAGGCTTTAAGGCTTTGAAAGGGAGGAATTGGGTGACACATTGTCATGCAAATATAATTTATGACATCAGAGTTTTGTTGCAAAGAGATTGGTGTGTGAAAATGGACCATTTGCTTTGAGAAGGAAATTCAGATGTAGAGCATCTCACAAAGCTAGGGAGTAGTTCTACTGCCAATGAAGATCAAGTTCTAGACTTGCCACTAGCTTCTGCTTCTCTTCTGTTGCTTGCTGAATGATGCAACTGGTACTTTGTATTTAAAGGGCTGATTTGTGTTTGTTGCATTTTTCTTTTCCGATGTACCAAAAAAAACAAATGCTTGAAACTTTTTTATAATTACTTTATACTTTGAGGGATTAGAGCTAGCCTCATGGAATATGCAAAGCTCATAAAGTATAATGGTAGAGTATACATAATTATAAAGAAGAATAGAGGGTTGACTTATACCGTTAGACCAACAAAGTGTAAGAGGTGAAGCAAATGTAGTACGAAGAAATTAAAAGTGAAGTTATTAATAGGTTCCACAGTTTGAAGAGATTCTTCAGGAGAAGAAGAAGATTGTTTATACTAAAACAGTTATCACTTGCAAAAATTTCATTATAAAAAATTGGATATTGGGATTAGAGAGAAGATATGTAGTAAGTTTGTCAACAAAAAAAGATGATAAAAAAGTAATATGACAAAAATACAAAAGTATTTAGAAAGAGGATCTTTACAATGATTCCTTATGTTCAATACCATATCCTAGTCATGCTCTTTGCTCTAGTTTAATATTCTCGTGAATTAAAGAACAATGAACCAAGCACAACCAAATACTTCAAACATATGATATTTTAAGGGCATTTATATAGATGCAATAGGAAGAATATTACCAATTGGAGGAGGAGTTTGATTTATTGTGTAAAGAATAGTACGAGTAGTTACTTTCCAAAAGGTTTCATAATAAGATAAGAGGATCAAAAAGGTTATGAACAATTTTATAATACGTTTGTTTTCCTTCTACATGTCTATTTTTTATGCATTCTAAAATACGATATTTAACTACTATTTCAATTTAGGATAAGAATTGGATGAGACTGGTTTCTTTGTATTTCATATCTTGTCAATCCAAAATATTTTGATTTTATGAGAAGACTAAATAGCAATAATATTTGCAAACCGATAAGTTTATGGAAGGCCACTTAGATTTATTGACATGAGGTAAATCCATATAAATCTAGAATGATTATCATTAAACATCATAAGATAACGTGAACCACCCATAGAAGTATGAGGAATATGATCCTCAAAATTAAAATTAACTAAGTCAAAGGGAGTATAATAAATAAAAGAGGTAATAATGGAAAAATCTAAAATGTGATATTTTGAAAGCTGACTTAAAACATAGTGACTTGACCAAAACAAGTACTATAAATTTAGGCTTTCAATTTAGAATTAGAAAATAACCAAAATGAGAATGCTAAATGTGAAAAGTAACATAAGTAATAATGTTGTTGAAAGAAAGACAATATGAGCAAAGCTCAAATACACATCCAACTTTATGCCTACTCTTAATGATCTCCTTAGTTTGTGAATCCTGCACAAAACAAATACTATTTAAAAGTTTTACATTGGCATCAAGTTCACATAATTATCTAAAAGACAAAATATTTAAGATAACTTTAGGGACATGGAAAAAATGGATAAATTTGGTGTGTATCTTTCCTATATTTAAAAAAATCATACTTAACCTATATGAGGTATGAATAATATGTGAAATAATCAAGATGTATTTTAGATTTGAAGTAATGAAAATGAAAAGTCATATTACTGCAACAAGTAGAGTCAACGAATCGTGAGGCAGAGTTACATGACGTGATAAATACAAATTGCAAAGTGGATTTACTAGGATCTTGATGTAATTGTTGGAGAAGATCATGAATGTATGTATTAAAAACTTCGAAATGCTCTTAAAAGACTCCTTTAGTAATAACAACGGTAGAGGTATGATAACTTATATGTGCTTGATTAGTTATATATTCACTCCTTAATACTTAGCGATTAATATTATGAAATGTTTAAGATACTCATTTTGGTTCACATTTGGTTATAGGTACAATTTTGAAGCACAAGAGTTAAAATAAGTTAAAAGCACATTTCTTGGGCCATTCGCTTGATGTTCAAACTCATTTGTATTTGTGAAACAAGAAGGAGATGGATTGGAGTAAAGATGGGATAAGAAAATGTAAGAAAATGAAGGATTAAACATGACCTGTAAGATGCACAACCATGCAAATTAGGGGCTTTATTTTTATACATGGTTGGATGCACGACCATGCATCAAATCGCGCATCTTTACAAAAACCTAGTTCTTTTTATATAAATAGAAATGAGTGGCCAAAGAAGGTGTGAATCATTTTTGAAACAAGAAAGGAGGAAGAAACCTTGTTGGCCCCCGAATTTTATTTATTTATTTATTAAGCATGATTTAAATTAATTATGAGGTCTTTATGGATTGATTACTTTTAGAGTTAATTATTATGTCAAGGTTAATAGAATTTTATTACATGAGTTAATTGAATTAAGGTCGTAAGATTGTATAAGGGTATTTTTGGTAGTTCACTTAAGGATAAAGACCATAAGGCATATAAGGAAGGGTAAAATAGACATTTTACAATCATTAAGGGTAAAAAGGGAAGAAGAATTGTTGTCTTGCATTTGAAGAAGAGAGAAAACGTGAGGGAAAGAAGAGAGAAAAATACAAAGAGAAGGAGAGAAGGAGAGAAAAGAAGAGAAAATAAGCTAGGTTCATTTTTTCTAAGCTTTTTAGAGAGATTTTGAGGTTGTTTAAGAAGAGAAAAAGGTAGAGGAAGAGAAGAACTTTCATTAGAGCCAAGAAACTCTTTATTTGGAGAAGAATCAAGGTAAGTTCAATTTGAATCTTTTGAATTTGTGGAAGGGTTTTAGTTTAAGAAGCTTAGAGAATGCATGGGTTTAAGCTTTGCAGGATCAATTTTATGCATATGTTTCTTTAGGTCCTCAAATTGGAATTCCTATTGAATTGAGAATTTTGTCAATTTTAAGGGAATCAAGAGAGGCAAGAGGAGCAAAAGGAGAAGCATCTTTGAGCAAGTCTTTAAGCAAGGAATTCAAGGTGGGTTGATGTTTATAATTGAGTAATGAGCCATGACTATCTTTTCAAATTTAAGAGCATTAAATGCTTTCAATTGTTTTATGAACGTTACATTATTGCTCTTTGAATGATTGAGCAATTGTTATATGTTTAGTATGTGAATTTTTGTTGATGAATTGTGAAATGGAAATGGAAATAGTTTTCAAAATATTTCATGCTCATGACAAACATGTTTTTGAAATGTCCCATTTGAGCAATCTGTTTTCAATTCATGAAATACATGTTATGTGGGTTTGTGGTGGTCCATTCTGTTATGTCAAGTGCACTTTGACTCTATTAAAGGCTTCTCCCACCTGCCCGCTAATGGCATGGAACTCCTTCATAGACCCCCTTATGTTTACGACTACGCAAAACCATTATGTGAGATTGCGATAGTACGTTCTGTTTACGACTACACAAGACCATGATGTGAGAATGTGTTAGTACGTTTTGTTTATGGACCTACCCAAAC
>JANVCL010000002.1:17791285-17807320 GCA_026546855.1 Erythroxylum incrassatum | reverse complement strand
TCCTTATTATACAATTTAAATATTTACTGATAATTTCATTAGTCAAAATTTTATAATTTAATTACAAAGTTTTTAACATTGCTTTATATATTTTTACGTTTTCTATTTTAATTTATAGATTAAATTCATAAAATAATATAATCAATTAAATTCATAGGGCATTATTACTGCGCATTTGCGCAGTATTATTCTGCTAGTTTTACTTAATTATGCAGCCCAAAATCCAATATGGTTGGTATGTTGCAATGCTCGATAAGTCCAAATGTGTGGAGATACAAGTAATTGATTAGGCCTCTGCAACCAAGCCCACATTCAGGTGTGTTAGATTGATTGGGCCTCTTGCAAACCTCCTATGAAAGAAGTAGTGCATATCGACTTTATAATAAATTAATACATCCACTACTTAGTTTAAAAGTTTTCAATTCCTTGTTAAATTATACAACATATAACAATTATTTTCTAACAATCATTAGCACTAACAATTTCAAGAGCATTCTGTCAAAAAATTATTTGACCCTTGATCCTGATAAATAGTTTTGAAATGATTCTCATGATAAAAAAATTGTTTTCCACTTTAAAATTACTTAAAACTAATATTTAATAAAGAGGAGTTTACTTTTAAATTATTTAGTTATATATATTTTTATATTAATTTGATTCTTTTTCAAATAAATTCTCTATTTAAATTGAACTTGAATATCATTTTAATTCTTTAATTAAATTATCTTTTCTTTTACGTACTTGCACTACAAATACTTTATCAATACTGAAATCGTAAATTCGGCCTTAGACCCAAAGGTTGTCATTTTTCAATACATGTCACGCTTCAATAGGGTCATAAGAGTAGTTGTAAGTCACAATGCAATTAAATGGAAATAGACTACTAATAAATGCGAACTTCTCATGTCATGTTCGACTAGACGCCGACATAGTCGCGGTTTGATTTGCGTAACGTGTGGGGAAGTTCACCTACATTGTGAGCCAGCGCCCAGTACGAAATACCAAACCTTGATAACACGATATATAGATAAACCTGTGTTAGGGCTGTATTAGGCATAAAAAAAAACAGAGTTTGAATTATTAAAAAAGACACTAAATTACCGGAACACCTATAGATTTCGTTAGTAAGCTAAGTTAGTAACGGAATTTACCGACGGATCAAAGCGTCAGAAAAATAGTCGTAGATAATAATTTGCGATGAATCACACATTTTTCATCGCTAATTTACTGACGACTATTTTGCATTACCGTCGGTAAATATACCGACGATTACTTTGTGCTGTCGGTAAATTTAGCGACAAAAAGATTGTTTCGGTAGGAAAAATTACTGACGCACATATCCTATCCATCAGTAATTTAATCGACGGAATTGATTATTCCATCGGTAAGTTAACTACTACATTATCGACAGAAATTAGTTATCTTTCGGTAAATTTAATAAATTTTACCAACAAACTTTGTTTATCTGTCGTAAATTTACTAAAAATTTTTTTTAAAAAAATTTTCATCTATAAATTTAATAGATTTTACCAACAAACTTTGTTTTTCCATCGGTAAATTTACTAAAACTTTTTTAAAAAATTTCCCTGCATTTAATCTTATTTGATAATCTTATAGTTGATGTATAATTTATATAGTTATCAGTTATCTGTTGATAATATTTTGATTTGTTTCTACATTTAATTTGTTAAAACAAAAAATTGATTGATGATATAAAGTAAAAATTATCTTAATTGATAATAGAAATTATTTTGTACATAATAAGTATTTAATTCATACGAAATGATTATAAGTACGCTATTCATTTGGCAAACGCGGATGCTCTGACTGCTACGATGAGGTGTTGTCCCTCCCCTTCAACTCATCCATCTCATTAAAAAGTTGGGCTATATACTCCATCGATTGTTGCAACTGAGTTGTCAATGTTTGTACTGTGCTTCGAAGTTCATGGATTTCATTGGATGTGGACCGCCTACTAGATGCTGCTGTACTAGATGTGGAGAATTGCGAGCAACGTGTGTTCGCAAATGAACCTAAGCTGAAGATCCTTCCACAACAGTCCCTACCACCCACTATATGAAGATAGGTTTGACTCTCATCAACATTTTCAAGTTATTGACACTATTGTTGAATATTTTCTTGTATTTGGTTATATCAGAAGGTAATAAGTGATAATTATTAAGCATTACTATTAAAGCATAAATTTCACATACATTTAGTTCTCTACGTCGGGTGTTGATGAAGGTCACACCGTCATACTTCTTAGTGTACGTATGCAAAAAAAGCTAACGGAGTGTAGGCTTCATGTCTGTAGACTTTTCCTGCATTAGAATAAAATGTTATAACTGAATTACAATTTTTAAAAATTTTGATAGAGTTTTCTCTATTTTTATGATATTTACCCCCTGTTGAACAAAGAAAATAACTCAACAACACAGTCATATATGGCATCAAACATTTATAACATTTTCATTCTCCATAATACTCATATTTTTATTCCAAAATTCACACATTGAATTAAATTGAAATACATCAAAGTAAAAAAATTAGAATGTGTAAATTGTAGATACTTACAAGTCTTTCTACATTCTTATGGTGGGCAATAGATTTTTCAGTATGTACGGAAAGATTCTCTCTCCCCGGTCCTCCACGTTTGTTAATAGAATTACTCTCTAAAATGGACATTGTCTTAGGTGATGTCTAATAATGCTGCCAACAACTCCATATTTCTTCAAAAATATAAGGAGGTCATATACCAGCTTTGTGTATTGCACCAACAAAGTCTCTATAATGTGTACGAGCTCGTCTCTCCCATACTTTATAAATAACCACGTCAAATTCAAAATCTCAAAAAAGTTCTTTCTGAAAAACAGAAGAAAAAAAACATACGATAAGCACTTATAACCTACAATATTTTGTAATTAATATACAAAAATTAAATAAAAATACAAAAGATACATTTTGTTGTACCTCAAACTCTTGATAATAAAAATTCTTTTTTGCCTGAGAGATATTCTTTTATATATAACCCTCAAGTAAATCTTATCCTTAAATTTAGATGTTATGTTTCATGAGCATGGTCTAGACGGAATCAACCTAATATAAAAACAAATAATTTTATATCATTTTTAAATTTAAACTTATAAGTTAATTATAAACACATGGTGTTTCATCTATTTTCACTTACAGATTGTTGACAATTGTGATGTAAGTTCTTCCATCAACTCTTTCAACTCCAGGCTGGAGGTTGCTTCTTTTATCTGCATCGTTTACCCCTGATATCTTTGTCGGTATAGGGGTGGTGGATGATGTGGCAATAGATATGGAAGGTGATGCCTCATCCGCAAGTGTAGTAGTTGGAGGTACGACATCTGATTCGGTAGCAACTGCAGAATGTGATGCTTCACCTGGACAGTAACTGGCTCCAAATTGTGTTCTGAACCTTGATCGCATCATATTCTGTTTTCTCTTTGGTGGCATATTTTAACCTGAAATTCATATTTAATTGATTATTGCAAAAGCGAAACAATTTCAATTCAATATATAACAATATATTGAAAATTCAATAATTGATTTATTGAATATAATATTCTATTATAAACACAAATTAATCACTATCAGCACTTAATTGTAAATAAAAATCATCATCATTTTCTTTTTATGAAGAATTAGAATCAAACTAAGGCTCCTCTTCAGATCTCTCGCCCTCCTCATTTTCTCCAGATGAAATTTCAATATATTCATTATTTGGATCGTTCAAAGGTTCATTCTCATCATATGTAACAGATGCATTTATTTCACAAACATCTTCCTAAAGTGCTTCACTTTCAATTCTCTATTCTACTTTTCCATGTGATTCAAAAACACCTCTAGATTTAGCTTTGCAAATAGCCAACCATTTTGACTTATCTCGTCGTAAGCTGAGAAAAGGGACATAATACACCTAGATCGCTTGCATTGCCAACAAGAAAGGTTCAAATTGTCTAAATCTTCTTCGCTGGTTAATTTCAACTATATTGTATCGGCTATGCACTTTTGTACCAAAATTTAGAGTTGGATCAAACCAATCACGCTTAAATATCACACTTCGCTTTATTGGTAATGCAAGGTACTCAATTTCAAGTATCTCAATAATTTTACCATAGTAATCCATCAATTCTCCCTGTGTGCAAACTCCACTATTTACTGTTGTCATGCTATGACCATGATATTCTTTATGATATTTATATCTATTAACGAAATACACTGGATACAATTTAACAATTCGCAGAGGTCCTTTTTCAAGATCACATTTGAACTTGTTCTCTATTGGATTTTCGGCTTACACAAAAAATTATCATATTAAGCAGTATAATGTCATTTGAACACTTTAATCTTATAATTCATTCATTTTCAATAATTGTAAGTGAAAACTTACATATTTCTCGAACTATCGAGGAAAGTGTCTTCTATCTTCTTTATTGATATCATCCTACGTTTTCTCGGGCATTAGCTCGCTTAACCATTCCTCGTAAAATCTAAAAACATTATTATGTCTTTCAGTTATGAATAACACTAAATTTCAAAACCCAAAGAATCAATTTCAACTTACTTCACGAAAGGTTTAACCTCTTGACAATTCAATAAAATGTAATCATAGGCAGCCTCAATTTCTTCCTCTGTTAACATTCTTCTTGTTGAATGTCCATATGTTCATCCAGGATATGTGAAAATGGATAATTTATCATCAGCATCACACGTTTCTCCCCCATCGTCATTACGAGGAACTTTTCTTTCTCATGTGTAAACATGTGGCTCAAAATAATGTGAACAAAATGTATTAGCTTCCTCCACTAAATAAGCATTATGTATCGAACCTTCAACTCTAGCCTTTTTTTTGATATTTTTCTTCAATGATGCAAATACCTACATTAGCAAATATGATTATCACAATTATGTTATTACTTCAATTACAATATTTTTGTTGAATTACCCCTCAAATGGATACATCCATCGATATTGAACTAGACTGGTAAGTTTAGCTTCATGTGCTAAATGCATAGGTAGATGCTCCTTATAGTCAAAGAAGCTTGGAGGGAAAATTCCTTCTAATTTGCATAAAAGTATTGGAATTTCCCTGTATAGTTTTTCCATTTCATCCAACTTTATTTCAGATGATGTTAAGCTTTTGAAAAACAAACTTAATTTTGTTATAACTTCCCAAACCTTATTTGGTAGCAACTTCCCAATTGCAATTGGAATTAGCCTTTGCATAAGCACATGACAATCATTACTTTTCATCCCAAATAATTTGTACTTCCTCATGTCCACACACCTTGCTATGTTTGAAACATAACCATCAGAAAACTTTAGACTTTTCAATCATTCACAAAAAATGTCCTTTTGTTTTTTTGTCCAAAGTGTAACATGCTTTCAGATATTTACCGGTGAGAAGATCTTTATGTAACTCATTCCTTCTACAAAAAAGTTTCAAATCAGCTAGTGATTTTGCATTGTCTTTTGTCCTCCCTTCAATGTTCATTATGGCATTGAACAAATTGTCAAAAATATTTTTTCAATATACATCACATTTAGATTATAACGTATCAAATTAGTTTTCTAATATGGAAAATCCCAAAGAATGCTTCATTTTCTTCAACCAAAGTTTTTACTAATGCTTGTATTAACTTCATCAACTTCAAATTTTGTAACTTTTAGTAACCCTAATTCATCAATCTTATGCAATATCTCCTCACCAGCTTTGTGAGGGGGAGGAGGTGTTTGTACCATCCTATTCTTAATGAACTTTTGTTTATTACATCTAAATGGATGATTTGGAGGAAGAAATTTCCTATGGTTGTCAAACCAATATGTTTTGCCCCTATTTGGAAGATAAAATGCATCAGAATCATTGCCACAATAAGGACAAACCAATTTCCCCGCTGTGCTCCATCTAAACAACATAGCATATGCTGAAAAATCACTAATGATCCACATCAAAGTTGCTCTCAATAAAAAAATTTTTTTAGAGACACGTCATATGTCTAAACACTATATTCCCAAAGTTATTGCGATTCAGATATCAATGGTTGTAAGAATACATCAATTTGATGCTTTGGATTTATAGATCTTAGCACAATCACTGTCAAGAACATATATGTCTCATTCATACACATCCATGGAGGCCAATTATAAGGAGTAATTATGATTAACCATGATGAATATTATTGGCCGAATTGACCAAAAGGTTGGAATCCATCCGTCGACAATCCCAACTTAACATTTCGACTTTCAGTTGCAAACTCATAATGGGCGTTATTGAAATGTTTTCATACCAGTGCATCTGATGGATGACTTATTATTCTATCTTCCTATTCGTGTTCATTATGCCATCTCATATGAGATGCAGTAACATCAGAAGCACATAGTCTTTGAAGTCTCGGAGTTAGCAAGAAATAACACATTCGCTTCCAGGGTACTAATTTCTATTTCATAGAATGCTTTCTAGGCTTGAACCTAGATTGACCATAAAATTTGCACTCTTATAATTCCATATCATCTCCCTAATACAACACACATCCCAATTTGCAACAATCAATCTTTTCAACAGGCAAACCAAGACCCTTAATAAGTTTCTTCATATTGTAAAAACTTTCAACCATTGTATGATCAGGAGGCAATGATTCATTATACCATCCAAGAATTTTATCAAAAATACGATCAGAAATATGCCCTTCAGACGTTATCTTCAATATTTGAGCAATTGAAGACAATTGAGTCATTATCTCACAATTTGACCATAATTCTTAGTCAGCTAAGTGTAGCAAGTCAAAAAATTGTTTTGCATGTGGGTTTGGTTCTTCTTCAAGATTTTCTATATTTTCCTAAAATGTATAACTTGCTACATCATAAACCATTTGCATGTAAAGATTTTCAATTGCACCCACATTATTTGTTCTAAATCCAATCCCCCCTTCAAACTCATCTACATTCATTGACGAGTTTACTTCATTACCCCTTGAGGTGCTACAAATCAATGGCTCCCCATGTTGTGTCCACTTAAAATAATTTAGGGCAAACCCTTTTCTTAGCAAATGCCCATTCACTTCATCAATAAGAAGGAAACGGATTTGTTTGCACTTTTTACATGGACATCTGATCTTTAGGTCATCCATATATGCAGGTTGAGAACAAGCATAATGAATAAAAGCTTTAACTCCCTTAACAAGCTTATGATTAATGAAACCATCAGGTGTTAATCGTCTATACTTGTAAGATCTATCAACATTACTTGTTTCTGCAAAACTTTTATTTTAAGAGAGTGATTTGATAGTTAGTATCCTTTATGTCCCCTAAGTTTACAAAACATCTAAACTTTATACAACATCCCTTAAGTATTAATCAATTGAATTAATCATCTATAATTGATTTCAATATTATGGTACGTGGTATTGTTTACACTTGTGAATCAAGAAAGCAAGTTCTTGCTGTGACTCTTAGGCTCATGAAATTTTTCACCGATAAGCCTCACGGGAGCTGCATCATGGGTTTCCAGCCTATATGCCGTGTGAATTAAGAAAGCAAGTTCTTGCTGTGACTCCTAAGCTTGTAGAATTTTTCATCGATAAGCCTCACGGGAGCTGCATCTTGGGTTTCCAACCTATATACTGTCCTAGGTATTTATTATGCAAAGAATTTTCTTGTCTATTAAACGTATGAATTTCTTGTGTTAATACTAAGTTTGCATTAATCACATTGAAGTTGAAGTATTTATGTTTGAATTAATCACCTACAATTGATTTCAATACTATGGTATGTGGCATTGTTTACACCTGCGAATCAAGAAAGCAAGTTCTTGTTGTGACTCTTAGGCTCGTGGAATTTTTCACCGATAAGTCTCACGGGAGCTGCATCACAGGTTTCTAGCCTATATATCGTCCTAGGGGTTTATTACGCAAAGAACTGTGATACATACCCACGTCGTCTTGTCTATTAAACATATGAATATCTTATGTTAATACTAAGTTTGCATTAGTCACATTGAAGTTGAAGTACTTATGTTTGAGTTAATCACCTACAATTGATTTCAATACTATGGTACATGGCATTGTTTACACTTGTGAATCAAAAAAATAAGTTCCTGCTGTGACTTCTAGGCTTGTGGAATTTTTCATCGATAAGCCTCACGGGAGCTGCATCGCAGGTTTCCAGCCTATATACCGTCCTAGGGGTTTATTATGCCAAAAACTGTCTTGTCTATTAAACATATGAATTTCTTGTGTTAATACTAAGTCTGCATTAATCACATCGAAGTTGAAGTATTTATGTTTGAATGAATCACCTACAATTGATTTTAATACTATGGTACATAACATTGTTTACAACTATGAATCAAGAAGGCAAGTTCTTACTATGACTCCTAGGCTCGTGGAATTTTTCACTGATAAGCCTCACGGGAGCTACATCTTGGGTTTCCAGCTTATATACCGTCCTAAGGGTTTATTAATGCCTCAAATCATCCATAACATCTCAAACTCATTCCACATACAGTAAATATTTAGGCTATTAAAAAAGAACATAAAAAATCATCAATGAATATAAGAATATTCTAAACAACAACACAAAATCAAGACCTCCTTTGTATTCACACGAAACCTAAACGTATCATAATCGTATTATTAAAGCAATACATATGGTACACATTAGTTGGATACATATGGTAGACATTAGTTGGACGACTAACCTGGATGGACGAACAACTTCAGACTATAAAGAAAAAGGATGAGCTATGCTCTTCAACACAATATAGGGCCTGCGAAAAAGAATATTTCATATTTAATATAATACACTTGTTCTAATAATTGTTAAGAAAATAAGATAAATTGTATTAGTTAAATTTGATGGCATTTCTCGATCCTTTAGTAAAGTTAGTTTTTGGTTTTTCTAGTTCAAGTTTATAATTGAACCAAATCCCTTTATGTTTGGTGTTAATTTAGGTGATGAATGTATTTTTTTCCTTTCTTATTCTTCTAATATCAATGTCTCTAACATTGCATACGTTATTGGCCATGTTATGAGGTTCTTCAACCTCTAGCTTTCAGTGATACATACTATTATTGTTTGCATATGGATCCAAACATACTATTATTGTTTGCATATGGATGTAAGCTATGTATCTTAATTTAAAAAGACTAGGAGTTTTAAATGGAAATATATAAATAACTAGAACATAATAACAAACTTAGCAATTGAAATATTAAAACATTTTCTTGACTCATATTAAATATCATGGAGATGTGCCTAAGTTTGTTAATTCCATCAGAATTAGTCAAGTAAAAGTAAAATTAATTTTAAAATATCTTCATATAAGTTTGCTAATCTAACATATAATAAAGCAAGTTTAAAGTTTATTTTTTTCATTTTACTCTTATAATTAATTTTTTAGCTCAAAAGGAATTAAAAAACCCTCTCATATTAATAGTTTATGCCAACTATAATTGACCAAATTTTGCACAAGAATGTGAAATATAGTTATAAACAACTAAATTCTATACTATTCTTTTGGTGCATCTAAAATCAAAAGTTTAGAGCACTCCTCTAAAAGTATGAGGAAAATAGAAATGATGCATGAATATATTTAAAAGAATGAATTGATAACTAATAACTCTAGTGATTTATTTTTTCCTTGATCTTTAATTAAACATTCAATATTGAAAGCATAAGAGATCAAGGAGACATAACCAAAGTTGAAGTAGTTTATTATATCTATTCATCATTTACATTTGTTATGTTTGGTCCTACAATCAAAGCAGGGTAGGTAAAGCCAAAGCTAGGAATTTTCTATCATAAAAAGAGTACAAAAATAGTTAATACTATACTAAATTATCATTTTGAATTGTATGAATAGTTTAAGGAATATATTAATCAATATGGTATGTAATAAATATCCAATAGAAAATAAGAATTAAGAAAAACTATTAAGTTAAACAAAATTTATTCCCCTATATCAGTTCTCCCTAACTCTCATTTCACTTTAATTCTCTATGTCACTTTCAGAGCATACTCCTCTCATTTCTTACTCTATGTTAAAGTTTTCATCAGTCACTAATTATCGTCAGCTCGTCACTACTACAAAGTTGTTGTAGCTTTATTAAGGGTATGCTACTATTTATGTGATTTATGGTATTAGTCTAGCGTTTTATTTATATTACATTATTGTCAACACATTTACTTTCTCCCTAGGTCTATTCTTCTTTATACGGTGATAACATTGGTTGCCTTGATTTGATGGAAATGTTTGTTCTTAGTATGGTTTTCCTTTTAATCCATTTGTTTCTAAGTTTCATATGTTGAATGAATTTGCGGAAAATAAGAAATCAAAAGAATTTACAGAAGAAATAAAAAGAGAGAAAGAGAAAGATAGAATATAAAAGCCATCATCAATTAATATAGCTATATCATACTTATATACAAGTAAAACCTCCTTATTATCTTTTAAACAAATTTCTAAAAAGCCATAATTAATTGTACATGTGAAAAATTATAAAGTAATTACAATATGATGTTATATATTTCACATCTCCATTAAGTTGGAGCCTCTATAAGACCCAACTTGAAATTGATGTTGCATTTGATTTAGGGCTTTGGTCATTATATTTGCAAGTTGTAAATGTAAAGCGATGTAGGAAGTATATAAAAAACCTTCTTGTACTTTATCTCCGGTGAAATTAAAATCAATATCAAGTTATTTTATTCATTCATGATAACAAGGATTTGTGACATTTATTGTGCAGCTTTGTTATCACAAAGGAGGGTTCCTATAAGCTACATATGAATATGTAGATCTTGAAGAAAGTAGTTAAGCCATAAAAGTTCACAAGTTATGGTTGCTGTGTTTATATACTAAGCCTCTATGGAGAACCATGAAATTGTATTTTATTTCTTTGTTTTCCTGAAAATAAGAGAAAGATCGATGGAGATCTAATAGCTAGAAAAAGATCTTTATATCATCAAAGATGAAGCCAACCAACTTCTAAGAAGCTAATTAATTTAAGATATTATTTTACTAGGTAGAATAAACCTCTTGAGTAGTGCCTTTGAGATATCTTAGCACATGAAAGGCATTTTGCATATAAGACTCCTTAAAAGTAAAAAGAAATTAATTGAGGTGTTAGACAATATAAGACATGTATGGCCTGGTCATTGTCAAATAAAGTAGTCTATCAATGAGCCTTCTATAACCTTTAAGAGAATAATAAAGTTATTGACCCTTATACAAAGAAAGCTTAAGATTATGTGGAAAAGGGAATGATGTAGGTTTGGTAGTAGTAAGTTCAGATATTGTTCTAGAATTTGTTAAGAAATAAGATAAATTGTATTAGTTAAAAACCCTATAGCTGCCCCAAATTCTAATTCAATTGATATGCTTCTAAGAGACATTTCATCGAACAATTCATAAGCAATCCCAATTATCTCTAACTAATGAAAAAATTGCATTTTTTCATTATTTACCAACAACAACACATTCAAACCACAAATAAACCAGCAATTCAACATAAAAAAAAATGCATGAACTAGCAATCTAAACAAAATGCACCACCCAACTATGGTCATATATATAAGCATTTAACACCTTCGTTTTTTGGAGACAAAATAAACCCAATAGTTTTGTTATCTGAAAATGATGTAGGATGGACTAAAAATAAAGCAAAAATTGATGGTGGAAGCTTCGGAGGAAGAGGACAGACGATGTCAATGGTGGGAAGAAGAGAGAAAATAACATGGGGGGAGAAGGGGGCTTCAAGTTTGTTAAGTCTGTTAATAAAATGATGTTGTTTAGATTAAAACCAAACGATGTCATTTTATTTTATGAACAATTTGACAGTTACTGACGGAACTGTAGTTTCATCGGTATTTTACCAACGAAATTGTGGTTCTTTCAGTATTCAAAATGCTTATTTTTCTCTTGAGTCGTTACCGCCTACTTTTACGATGGACTTTACTGTTCTATCACTATATTCTGTTGGAAAACTCGCAGAGATATTTTCCCTCCACGTTTATAGAAGAATGTTTTAGTCGTCACAAAAAAATATTTTTTCATTAAATTTACCAACGAATAGTCCATTCCTGTCACTAATTTACTACGGAATGTTTTCCACCAGTAATGTTCTGTTGGTAATTTGTTATTTTCTTGTAGTGATTATCTTTGTGTATCGACAATATGATTTGAAAAAAAAAAAAGAAAATGTAACTTGAGTTTCTATTTAATGTTGGTTCATATATTAGTTGACTAATAGAAACTATTATGACAAAATGGTCAACTAATACCACTATTACTATTCCTTATAATGGCTAGTTTTTGTTTTTAGTGATTATTTTAAGTTTTTAGTATAAATAGACTACATATAGGTTGTGGGATATTAGGTGTATATATTTTGAAAGACTAAGAGTTCATGAGTGTACTACATTACATATATTGGTTCTTTGTTCATTTATGTAAGCAAGAGAACAAAATTTTGAATCGTATTATTGTTAAAAGTGGAGAAATTACTTGAGGTACAATTAGGTGAAGGTTCCTTTTGAATTTGAGCAAGATTTGTAAAGGCTTCTCTTCCCCATAGTGAAACGAGAAGATTGTAAGAATTCCTCTTCACGTGAAAAAAGCAAATATTATATTCACCTATTAAAGGAAGAAGATAATGAATCCCTAGATGAAGCTTAGATAGTGGAAATAAGCCAAGAGTTCTTTCGCTGAAATACTATAAATCGAATTTGTCTTTCTTTTCATACTCTTTTTCATTCACTATCGTAATTGTTTTATGGTTATTATATGTGAATTATTTTTTCTTAGAAATAAGTAAAAAGTGAACATATACAATTTAGCCCCTTTTGTATGGTATCTAGGGACCCATAATTGGGATAAAAGCACATCTCATTCGTCATATATAAATTTATTGCAAAATTTGAGTAAATTTCATTTCGACATAATTTGATTCATTTTTTGAGCCAAGAGGGCCAATTTGTTAATATTCTTTATTTTCAATAAAAATGGTTACTGATTTTGGAGAATTAGGTCGAAAGTCTTTCTTACAGGGAAATATTTTGACGGGAGATTATAGAGAAAAGTGATTAGAATAGAAATAACAATATACTCATTTTATTAAATAATAAAGCAATACATATTTCTTTCCTACATTAGATAGAAATGTTATTTCTAAAATTTCAATATGTCATATAATGCATATGATATTTGGCACATACTTGATCATATATATCTGAATAATTATCATAATGATATTAGTATTAATGATAATGTCTCTCTTAACATCTCTCTCTCCCTCCTCTCTCTCTAGCGATTTAAAGACCCAGTTGACTTTTGGAAAAGGTGGACTTGGTCTTGAGCTCTTGGATTTTTTGGCGCACTGCTTCCCTTTGCTTCTCCAGCTGTCGTATTCTCATAACATCTTCGATCATGCCCATGTATCCAACTCCCATACCAAACATCGTTGCCTTTTGACTTGAAAACAAAAGGCTTAAACCTTGTATTGTTTGTTATACTTTTAGTTGTAGTGTTGCAATTTCTATCCTTTATTGGGTGTTAGGCAGTGCTTTAATTTGCTTCATTGGATTTTGATTATGTTCATTTTGTGATCGCTAGCTACTACATTGTGTCATGTTCTATTTATTTGTTTTTTAAAAAATAGCTCTATATTTTATACATTCGAGGTTTTTTGAATTATAAACTCTTCTTCTTTGTTAACTAGCTTCTTTCTTTCCATTTTTCTCAAAAGTTGTTCACATATAGAAAGAGAATCATCTATGTGAACTTTAATTTTCATAGTACTGTTTCCTCAAAAGGGTACTCGTATGGTATACGATTCTTGGCTTAGATTTTTCTCAATATCTCAAAGTTTTCATATTTTTCTCATTTGATGTACTGAGTTAATGATATATTTTTGTTTCTGGTTGAGCCCTACAAGGGAGGAATTTATGGTGAATAGTGCTAACTATGACGAAAATATATATAGTTGGTGTGTGGCATCTTAAGCATATTAGAGTAGTTTGGTTGTTTTCCTTCTCTAGTTTATTGTTGTCTCAATTTTTTTCTTTTTTTCCCTCTATTGGAAATAAGTGTGATGGTCTCATATTGTGTTTGTTTATGGTTGATTCGTTGCTCTTTGAGTACTAAAATTTAAGTTTTTAGTCTTCATCAAACCACTAAAAGTTTTAAATTCTTTTTTGGTTATAGTTATCATTTTTTATTTTAAACCTTTTTATTACTAAGTTTTAAAATTTTGTAGAATCCTAGTTGCTATTATTGGTTCAATTTTTAGACTATCAATTTTCTTTTTGATTTGCCTGCAGTTGTGTATACTTTTGATTTTCATTTCAGTTTATTGTGGTGCTTGATTTGGGGTTTTAATATCAATCACTGCTTTCTTTCTTGAGTAATATTAGAATCACTTAATGACTTATTAGGCTTGACTTCTATAACTTATGTTGGGCATTAGGATAAGAGTGGTGGCTTTGATTTCTAATGATAAAACAAGGGCTAGTCCTTTAGTGAGTCATTTGGTGAATCCTTCGCTGAGTTTTGGGTCTAGGAGAAGAGAAGATGGTGATAGATTATGAATAGGTTCATGGAACATTGGGACCTTTGCAGGGAAATCTTTAAAATTAATGGAAATTCAAGACATATGTAAGATTCATATAGCGTGCATTTAAGAAACAAAATGGATGGGGGCTAAAGTGAAAGAGATTAGTGGGTTCAAACTTTGGTATTTAGGGTGCTCCAGATGACAAAATGGGGTATGTATCTTGGTTGTTAAGAAACTTTTACATCATATTGTGGGGGTTAAGAGGACTAATAATAGGATAATTTCCTTAAAGATTATGGCGAAAAGTGTTATTTTCAATGTGGTATGTGCTTATGCACCTCAAGTAGGGTTAGACGTATAGTTTAAGCGCCAATTCTGGGAAGAGCTAGATAAGATGATTCAACATATCACCCCTGATGAGAGAGTTGTCCTAAAAGAAGACTTTAATGGTCATATAGGGGCAACCTCAGATGGTTAGACTCATAGGGGTTTCAGGTATGATGATATGTGATAGCCAACTCTTTTATAAAAAAACAAAGAGCATCTAATGACCTTTATGAACAAAATTACGAAAACTCAAATTGATTACCTTCTCGTAAGGCAGAGTGACTGACCTAGTTACAAGGATTGTAAGGTGATACCTAACACTTGCCTATCAACTCAACATAGATTGTTGGTTATGGATCTTATAATTAAGGATTGGAGGAAGAGAAGTCCTAAAAGATATACCAGATTCATATGGTGGAATTTGAAAGAGGATATAGAGAAATAACTTAGGGATAGAGCATTATATGGAGAAGAATGGCAATCGGAAGGAGAAGCTAGCCATATGTGTGAGACATTAGTAACTTTTTTAAGGAATACAACTCTAGAGATCTTGGAACTTTCTAAAGGGCTTAAAGATAGTAAGATGGAATCTTGATGGTAGAATGAAGATGTACAAGAAAAGGTTAAGATTAAGAAGGGTGCATATAAAGCTCTATTGGATAATACCACAGAGGTAGAGAGAGTGGTTAATAGAGAAAGTTATAAACTAGCAAAGAAAGAGATAAAGAAGATAATCTCAAAAGCTAAAAGTAAAGCGTACAAGAAATTATAATAACGATTGAATACTAAAGATGGAGAAAAGGATATATTTAAATTAATAAGAGCTAATCAACGAAAAGCGAGAGACTTAAATCAAGTTTGTTATATAAAAGATTAAGCAAGGCATGATCGTGGTTGAAACTGGCATCAAGAGAAGATGGTAAAGATATTTCTATAACATTTTTATTGAAGATATAGAGGACAACATCTCTTTAAGTGATCTTAACATATCCAAGAGTTATCTTAACTTTGTAAGCGATCTAGAAGGGAGGTTGAATAGATCTTTAAAGCTTTTTGTAGAGTTCTACAATAAAATCACGGAATTAATACACACAAAATAATTTAATCAAATTAAATAAAGAGTATAGGGAAG
>JANVCL010000002.1:17764637-17783070 GCA_026546855.1 Erythroxylum incrassatum | reverse complement strand
AGTAAGAAAGAGAAAGAGAGTTGGTGGTTTGAGAGAAAAGAAGAGAGTTGAACTAGGGTTTAACTCTTCTTAGTCTTTAAGAAAGATTTTAAAGTTGTTCAAGAGGAGAAAAAGGAAGAGGAAGAAGAGAGCTTTCATTTGAGCTAAAGATCTCTTCATTTAGTAAAGAATCACGATCAAGTGTCCGTATACAGGCGTTCCAGAATTGGGAAGCAAATGCTATTTTGGAGCATACTGTGAATAGACCGAGATGGTCTTACTTTATTGTTTGTTTTGTTTTTGTTATGAATTGAGTGATTATGAATAATTATAGATGTGATTGCTTATGTTGGTTTCAAGACAGAAGGTCCGATAATTGTGATGTTTGATTTGGATATTAAAGTGCTACTTGAACTATGTGTACTTAATGTGATGATCATTGTGTTCTGAATAAGAATTTGTATATGAATGATAATGTGATACATGACTTGGTTGTTAAATGCCGGACTCAGTTTCGAAGTAAAGTGTGATCATGCATGTATTAGAAGTGTTTGATCTGTTGTGAAATTCTGCATGTTATGCGTATTCTTAGGAAAGTCGAATGCCGGGCTTAGGTCCGATGAATGTGAATTTCTGATTTAACATCATATGTGATAAGACATGATCGGTATGTGATGCATTTTATAAAATGCATGCTCAAATAAAGGCGTTGTGACTTAAGTAGCCAATTTGAAGTGCTTCCACGTAGAGCTTTGCTTCGTGAATTCTGATTCAGCATGTAGAGCTTTGCTTCGTGAACCCTGTTTTGAATGAGCCCTATATGGGACAGTTATCAATGAGCCTGGTATCCATGGATACGAGACAGTTTAGGCACTCGGTCACAACAAAGTAACAAATAAAAAGTGAGTCTCATGTGCATTGCATATGCATAATATGAATGATTCAGTGTATTGAATGAGAAATAAGATGAATATGTGAAATAATGTGAAATGTGAATTAAAGTGGGATGTGTGAATTATGTGAACTGTATGTGTTATGTGATGAGTGAGCCATCGATGACAGTTACTCATTGAGTTTGCAAAACTCACTCAAAATTTGCAAATATTTTTCAGGACTCAGAAGAATATCCCGTTAGGCCAACGGGAGTATACCTACAGCATTCAAGTGAAGGATAAAGGTCGGGATCAATTCCCGTCTGCATTTGTGTTTTTCCTATTTTGTATTGAATTGTATTTTCCACATCTTTTTGTATAACTTTGTGTTTTGAAATGACTCTAAGTGTTTTGTATTTGTGAAAAAGCCCAAATGGTTATTGAAAATTGTGTTAATTGAAAATGTTTATGAATGGTTGTGGACCCAATTTAAGTATCGATTTCCGCATATATGTTTGTGTTTGTGTTTAAAAAAAAGTATACCGATTTCTGACTAATTGAGTGCTCTAGCACGTCACCTTCGCGGGACACGAACTCGGATATCACCCACGATGTCGGGTTCGGGTCATTGCGGGAGTGGGGTGCTGCACATAATCAGTGTAATTATCTCAAGTTTTTTCATTCTCCCTTTCACAAATGATATATTACTTTTCAGCAACACTAACCTTGAATACCTGGAAATTTCTTAAGAGGTTTGTAGGAATTGAACAGACTTTAGGAACTTGCCATAAATCCCAAAAAAAGTTATTTTTTGTCTTAGCTACAAAAAACGAAGTTGCAATTTTACTAAATGTCTTCAAACTTGAGGAACGTCCTCTTAAATATTTAAGAATCTCCATATTTATATCTAGACTAACCTATTCTAGTTTCTTACCATTATTTGAGTTGGTGCAAAGAAGAATTAGAAATTGGAATTCTCAATCTTGAATAGTTTACATACTTATTGAAGCTCTTAATTGTTCCTATTTATGAATTTGATTAAAGAAATTGAAAGAATTCTAAAAACCTTTAAGTGGACTAGATATAAAAATGATTTTTAAATTAAAAATATAAAATGATGTCATTTTACTTCTACCTGTCAGGTCTCGAGTCACCATCCCTAGCCAAATGTTGTAAAGTGGATGGCTAAAGTGAAGTTTATTAGTAAAGGACAGTCCATAATTTTGGGGTTAGTATTAAGATGTAGCACTTATAATATTTAGAGAGAAAGAAAATTAGAAAAAAAAGAGAAATTTCTAAACTCTATCATAACCTGTTTAATTAGATTAGCGAAATCAAAGTTGCCAAAAGGACTAATTTGATAAAATTATTATATTATCTTCAAAATATTCAAATTCCGTTTAATATAGGACTAAAAGACAGTATTAAATTAACTATTATAATAGTCTACTAAATAATAAGGACCAAGTTAGATGTTAGACATTGAATTAACTTTTAAGATGTTACTGGGTCATATTGTTTATATGTGAAACCTTTAAGGTTTATCCTTTTCTACTACCGAATAAAAACATCAGCATGGTCTATTCCGATTCACTGATGCTCCACAACTAACAAGTACATAAAATTGAATTACTTTCCTACGAAATAATGGCATTCGACTTTCAAGAGCAATTCGTATGTTGGGTCTTGAAAGAAAAGAAATAATTGAATCATTGAATTAACCCCTAACTTCTAACTAACTATTTCTTGGTTCCATCCCTAGCTTTAGCTATATAAAGAGCACAACTGGATGCTAGTTTATATTGTGCTAGCTCATAACTCCAAAGATAATCAAAAGGCAATTTTTATAATCAAGTAATGGCTTGCAATAGTTCTATGGTCGTGAAGCTGACTTATGCAGTGATGATATGCATGGTGTTGGTGGGTGCGCCACTGCAGCACTGTGAAGCAATAACATGCGGTCAGGTGTCGAGTTCGCTGTCGGCATGCATATCCTATCTGCAAGGCCGTGGACCTCCACCTCCTGCATGCTGCAATGGTGTTAGGAGCCTGAACGCCGCCGCCAAGACCAAGTTAGACCGCCAACAGGCCTGCGTATGCTTGAAATCCTTGGCTGGCCGCATACGCGGAATCAACTATGGTCTTGGCGCTGCACTTCCCGGCAAGTGTGGGGTCAGAATTCCCTTCACCATTAGCCCTTCTACTGACTGCAAGAGGTAATTAAGTTGCTTTCCTTTTAATTTCCTCTTTAGGTGGAATATTCTTTACTTCATTAGAACTTATTTATACGCATTTTCCATGCCTCATATAAATACATATGAAGTTCTGGGGTGTCTCTAATTGATTTGCAATTACTTTTGATAAACTGCAGTATCAATTGATGAACAGATGGTCAAGGGAGGATGGAATAAAGTACGAAGCTACATTAATCAGAAATAAGGAACGGAACTCTACACATAAGGACGCCAGAGGGAATCCTCCCAATCATGCTTTAGTTGTATAATTCGGAAGTTGTAACGTTCCATTGAGTTGACCATGGCTGTAATGTTATACACTACATTATAAATCCAAGGATCTTATCTATTTTAAAGTAACGATCAAGCCAGCTGTAGAAACATTATTTCCGGGGACTTATGCATCTTTTATTAATATCAGAATCGGTCAATTTATCGATTCTGATATTAATAAAAGAAATTCTCTCCTTTTTTCGCTTGAGAAGTTGGCAGTTCTTTTTCTTTACAAAGTCGATTGAAATGTTGAATGTAAGATCGCAAATGCTTGGAATCTAACAAAATCCATATAGAATTGATCTTTAAATTAGAAATTCATCTGGCCATACACATTTCGACAAATTTTTCAATAAAATGCACAATATTTTCAGAGTGTTTTGATACTAAACACAAATTTATTTAATATCCGAAACTGCGTATAAATCATATTAAAATAATTTAACCACCTAACAACTTCACATAAAAAATTTAAAATATGATTAAAGGATACTATCCTTACTTAATAAAAAAATTGAAAGTTTAATTAAAAAGAGATTGTTAAATAAAAATTAATCGATTTTTTTAGTTTATAAAAAACAATTAGTTTACGAAAATCAACTGGTTAATTAATAAAATGATTAGTTTTTAATAACAAAAGTTATTAAAGTAAATTGAATCAAAATATTAAAAACTGAATCTAAAAGTAGGACGATTCAAGATTTTTAAGGTTAAATAAGTCAAGCCTATTCAATTTTTCATCATTGCAAAAACCTAAATGAAAAAAAGTGAAAGATTACATAATCGAAACCTAATTGATGATGATACCATGGTGTGAAAAATTAAAAAAAAACATAAATTACATAATCGAAACTTAACTGATGATACCAAGGTGTGAGAAATAACATTTAAAATAAAGTTATAAGGATACTTTTTTCACAATCAGTCAATTTGTTGAATAAACTGAAATATTCGATTTTCCCATCTAATATTGGAAATCTAATTACAAAATGTTGTATAAGTGACTTGCATGCAGTTAATTAAAAAAAATCTTACATACAAATAAAAGGTAAGAAGTAGTGTGATTAAACTATACTTAACTTTTCAAGTTAAAACCCTGACTGATCAGAGCAAAATTTTTTGCTCTTTAAGACATTGCTATGTAATTAAATTAACATTTATTATTTTCCGTTTAATTTTTAGTTGCTGTACGATGACCTTTAGCTATTCCTTGCAAGTTTTAATGAGTATTGCTTGCCACTTAAAAATTGTAAGTTAGAAAATTTGTGATTAGTTTCGACAAATACTATTCATTTACTACTTGGTCTTAATTACTATGTCCTACTTTGGTAAGGAGGTTGATGGTGATCAAAAGCAAAACAAAGATAAGATGTTGATTGATTATCCTTGTCGATAACAGCATCGTCAGAAGAATGGAAGCGACTGACTAGCAACGCTACTATTCTTTCACTTCTGTCCACGACTAGGGGTGTCATAATTACGATATGAAGGTAACCAAGTCGAATATGATCAACAAATTTGGGGAGCTGATCTACTGTCCCCAATTAGGGCCTGGATATTTGAGGTGTACAAGGGCTTAGATAATTGGGGATACAGGATTTCATGGGCCAAATTTGACCCATTCACAAAAACACAAAACTAGTATTCTGTTTGTTTCCACAAGTTGTTAAACAATTGACCAAGTCTCTTGCCACAAAAAGGGTACACTTGGTTGATAATTCTTATTGTTTAACTGTTTACTTTCGAATTTTTTAGTTTCAATATGAAATTATAACCCTATTCTGTTTATTTATCAACAATGAAAGTGATGCAATTTGGGCTCGAAGCCTATTAATCACATGAGGCTTTCCTAACTATCAAGAAATCATTCACGCCAAATACCAAAGGGTAAGGCACATACATTGATCATAAATTATATATTGAATTTTCATTTCGTTAATTAAAAAATAAATATGAGGATAAATGATATAATTGTTGGTTTATACCATATAATTAATCAGTTACTTATAGTTTAGATTTTTTATCTTATACATATTTAGATGTATATGATAAAGTCCATTTAATAAATATACATTATAAATAAAATTATGATAATTTTATAATTATAATATTCATATTGTATTTATGTATATTATCTTTAACTTATTCATAGTCAATGTTCTATTATAATTGAACATTGATAGTGTAAGTAAATAAGAATTCAATTGGAGGTTTCAACTTACTCATTTGTATTCAGCTACTGAGTATATATATATACACATTTACATGTAAACTGATCCTAGCTATAATCACGCCTAATATTTGAAATTATATATTATTCTCCTCTAATCTTGCAACCGTTTTCTTGATGAGCTGCTGTTACAATCTTGTGTAGATAACCACGCTGCTGAGATCACGCAAGCAACGAATATTATATATCTTGGAGATAATATTGTACAACTAAGATATTGCTAGCTATGAATGGCGATGGATACTGCTAACAAATAGAATATAAATTGACTAACATATGTTGTGTTTATTCTTTATTAAGGAAGTAGTGGATATTATAGACTAAAGTATAAAAAAACTTAAATAAACGTGTGGATACTTGTTAGATAACAAATTCACTAAACTGATCCTATAGATAATTTCATTTGAAATATTACTTATATGTCTATGAAAATTCTGAATATGATGATTGTATAAGTGATCCTTTGACTTAAGACTTTTAAGGTGTCTCCCGCATAGAATGATATATTTTCATACTACCTATAACCTATGCTGATCAAAGGTAACTTAATCGATAATCATTAGATATAATAAGAATAATATGGAGGTAATTGGGTGATTAATATAGAATTTATCACCTTAAAGTGATTAAATAGAATGTTCTGTTATTCTCGATTAGTATTGATTTAAAAAATTCTTGACTAAGGTAGAAAGAAGCTTTTAAAAATAGTTTTTAAAGCTTTTAAAAATAGTTTCACTATTATATTTGAAGAAGAATAAGTCAAATTCATTAATAAAAGTGCATTATATTTGAAAATTGCTCTAGTTAGTTTACACTCACATTTACACCAAAGGAAAGGTAGATCATTTGTTAATATAGAAACCAAATAAAGTGGTAGCCTATTTAGAAACTCCTAGTCTGAGGACTTTAACAAGAGGATTGGCATTGGGTGAGTCATCTCGTGCACAGGAGAAACAAACACGAGTGACTTAAAAGGAGACACATCCCTAATAACCATATATCATGAGTATTTCAAAATCTTTGGGATTTGAGAAGAAGTAGCAAGGGGAGCTGAAGAGGCAGGAAGAGAGGGTCGATGATACGTAAGCTCTTTTTATTACTAGAGACATCTGAAGGAAAGAGAAGGAAGAGAGGAAAGTGATAAAAAAAAGGTTGTAAAAGGAGTGCGAGAAGACAAATGCGGAAGAGATAAGGAGCACACACTGAAGTAAGATTTTAGAGTGACTGCAATAGGGAACAAAAGAAGACGAAATCATCTTAAAAAGTAAAACATAGATAATAGGACCTAAAACATAACAAGTTAAGATCAAAATAAGAGAGAGACTTTTCTTAAGTTAAACAATAGGGTTAAATTCATTGGATTATGTGGTTTGACATATTATCAATATACGTCTTAACTTTTAAAAACTATTAATAACCTCCAATAGTTTTGGTTTTATAACACATGTTCCTCCTGCCTTCAACTTTTGTTAAAAACTCTAATTGCAAACCCCAAAATGATGTTTTTTTAGCAAGTGACACTACACAGCATCGCTTTTTTCTGTGCTACTCTGTACCCAAGCTATCTCAACCATTCAAACCATTTAAATGAATGGTTAAGGTGACTTGGGTACAGAATGACACACAGAAAAAGATACAGAAGATCTAAAGCCGCCACAGTAAGCCACAACAATCCTCGTATCTTTACTGATGCCAATAAATTAGAGAATTTCTAAATGATTTTCAAGTATTTGGCTATAGGAGTTATGTGTATTAAAATTATAATTCCAATAAAGGAAATAGCAGAATTCATATTAAAAAAAGGATTATTAAAATTCTCTTTTGGTTTGGACTCTTGCAATGATTACAGAGACATGAAAATGATCTTGCTCCGAGAAATCAAAGCTGAAGAAACACGGTCCTTATCTTGTAGCCACAGGTTTTTCCAGGTGGAGCCTTATTCAGTTTCCGTGTGACCAAATGGCCCTCAAATTCTACGGGCAAGTATCTGATTGATTGTCTCTTCAAATGCCTAGTTACATTGATTCCCCTCCATTTCTTTCTAACCAATACGTCATCAATCTGACTTGATCCAGCTACCGAGTAGACCAAGTTTAACCCCATTCGTCAACCAAAATATTATATGACTCGTTGAGAGTTGCTTCCAAATGCCTTTCGAATCTCCTTCGATCAGAACCAATTCTAGTTTTAAGCAAGTTGAGTTCAATTGCATTTTGTTGTTTTGATAATCTAAAATTTACAATATAATGTTAAATTTAAATTCCAAATTTTAATCTTGGAATTTGGATAACTATATAAAAATAAAAATATTTATTTATTACCAACTTATATTAACAAAAATTATAAAATAATCATCTAATTATTAGCTGGTCATTTTATTTTGTTTTTGTTTTTATGCTGTGATTTTTAGTATTTAATTTTTGTTTTCTTTTAAATAAAAAACATTTTCGGTTGTTAATGCTAATGTAATTATATTTTTATTAGCGATGATAATTACATATTAAATATAACTTCTTTTAAGTTAATTAGAATTATTTTAATCTCTTATATAATATTTTTCAATAAATTATTACCTAAAAATATTTCATTTTATTAAAATAAATAATTTATACATTAATATTTGCTTTAAATATATTTTAATTATTAGATCAAATTTTGTTGGAGTTTATATATTTTAAAGATATTTTAAATTTGGTTACATTTATTAATAATTATTAAATTAAATTAATTAAATTATTCATAATTTTTATTAATAACTAGTTTAAATTAATTAAATATTAAATTAAATTAAATTACTCATAGTTCTTATTAATAATTAATATGTTAAATAATATATATTTATTTGATAAAACCCGAAATAAACAACTTTTTATCGTTTTCATAAATTTTGAAAACCTCAAAAAACCAAAGCTAAAAATAGAAATAAAAAACTCAATCAAATACATTTTCTTACTAAATTTGAAAATAAAAATAAAAATAAACGTAAACAGGTCTAAATAAATATCATAATGTTTGGACTAAAATAATAATAGAATAATTATTATGTTTCGAACCTATCCGTTCAAATGCGGAATCCACATTTGAAGCAATTTAATGAATACTTGTCGCTCCTATGCTTGATATAGAACCCAGATTGTGGACTTCCTTGGAGATTGGGCATGGAAATCATTTATAGCTTGTCGGCGGCCTAACACGAGAGCCTAAGATTGTTCATAGGCTTTGAGAATGCACCACCGAACTTTATGATGGGCTCGTAGTTCCTACACAAGTATATATTTTGTTTCGACTTTCTTTATTTTGAAAATTTGAGATCGTTGTCTTTTATAATAATTTATTTTATATTTTATTCCTTTTACTTTAATTTTTACTATTACTATGTGCTGACAAGTAACTATATTAGGACTTCAATGAATGTCTTTTGCATATATGCTTGTCATATTTGACAATTTCAGAACCTCTACCATAATCAATTTTTTTAGTTAAAAATCATCTTCTGTTAAGAATATTATAATAATATTTACTGATAACTAAGAATATTATAACAATAATTATATTTTTCCGGAAGAAAAAATCTGTTGGATATATTTGAAATAGTAACTAAAATAATAAGAAAATTAAATTAATTAATTACTATTGACATAGTTTGTAGACATAAGCTTTTACGGTTTACATTTTGTTTGTGCTTACTGCTTAGGATACGCTTTCAAAAAATTTCATTTATGTCAAAATGGCATGGTTATTGGTTAGAATGGGATTGAAAAAAGAAGACGGCCGTCCTTTGAAAGTTCCCAGATTTTGTCGAGCACGCCAAATAAAACAAGGAAGCTGAGCATCAGTTTCATTGAACTTTGATAAGTATTGGAATTAAGTGACTTCGACAAGCTTTAAAGAATCCTTTGAAGTGACATCCTTAACTTTTCTATTAAGCTGAAAAGATAACTTAGCCATTAAATCCACCCAAAGCATTATCTTCTCTGTCACGTAGCACAAGATTCATGGTATACATCTACGCAGTGCATACCCATTTGTCCGGCTTTTCTGTATCTTAGCCTCTAAATCAATGTAAAACCAAAGTTTCAGTTCAGACTAATGTACAACAGTCTCGATCGTACTATGGTAATATCAAATCTTTCAGTTTTCTATAAAGAAAAAAGAACAGAATAGATGAAACTTCCTCTCAAGGGACTAAATTACACGGCAAGTCCATGTCTACATCCACATCCCGGGTAGTGCACGCGTTATATGCCTACGTCGTCTACATGTCGCTCTCGAACACGGTTTCGGTGAAACCCTTCGTTGCCAAGGCACTATAAAACTCCGTTTATCACATAAACTTCTCTACCTGCATACTCCTAATAACTTAATTTCTAAGCTTCACAATTTATAGCTCTATTAATACACTACCTTATTTCCCGTTATATAATTGAGTTGGTTCTTAATGTTGTGGTCCTCTTCCTCAATAATGGAAACAACGAATTTGTCATCTTTATCACTGCCAAAGTTTTCGTGCAAGTGTCCGCGCTGGGGAACGTTGGCTGTGAGGGCAGGAAGAGAAACAACGAAAGGAGATGGATGGGGTAATCCTGTGGATGACAATATGATTGTGCTGAGGATGCGTATGAAGGAAATGAAAATGCTGGAGAAGAATTATGAGCCTCCTCAGGAGTGGATGGAATGGGAGAAGAAATACTACGAGCACTATAACAAAGATATCTGTGAAGCAGTAGGTCTACTGCAAAACTACTTCATGAGTGTTAGGCCAAGCTTGGCTTTGGGAACCCTAGCATTTCTTGTTTTAAGTGTCATGATATGTACAGGAATTGCTATGTGTCAAGCGGTAGAGATAACTAAGATGATCCTATCCTATCAGCATGTCTTCTAACTTCATCTTTTCTAGCTGGCAACTGCCGCACTTGTAGACTCCGACATGCTTAGCTCCTGCCTGTTAGAGGAAATGGCTAGTATTCTATTATTAACAGTAACGCAAGTTTGCTGTATCTCCTGAATTATCCAAAAAAAAAAAAGTTTGCTGTACAACTACCAATTTGTTATCTCAGCTTTTTCTCTTCTATTGGTGTCAGAGCATAACAATTTTTCTCTCATGACTAGTGCAACTTCCTTAACAAACACACTAAATACCTAAATCAAATTCGTCCATCAAAGTTTTTCTAATCCAGTCTCTATGAAATTAGATAGTATGAATTTTCTCTTTGAAGTGGTAAGTAATGGCAACAATTTACGGCTATAATCTGGAATCATACCTTGTTGGAGTCCATGTTATTCTCCCTAAAAATTCTAAATCCAAACGATGAAGAAACTGGAAAATATAATGATTCTTTCCTTTATTTAAAGCAACAAGACTAGCTGTTCATATACTGGACGCTCTCTTTGAAAAGAAGGTTGAAACCTATTTCAACTCACTATCCTGAGCCAAAGTGAATTAACTTAAATATCAATGCAAAAATAGAAGAAATACACACTAGCCACGAATGATTATCTGTTAAAGGAGAATGGTAATTGGTTGGGTCGGTTGTGCTAGGCCCAGGCCTATCTCTACACGTCCACGATCCATCAGGTGTTAGACTCCTATGTAAACACAAAGATTTACGTAAAGACCTAAACCTAGCGTCTATGTCATATATAAGGTACTATTCTACCGTGATACAGGCACGAGATTACAACCCTAACTGTTCTTCTTTATTCTCAGCGACCAAAACCTCTTCCAAAGATTAACTTGAGCGTCGGAGTGGCCTTCCAGGAATCAACCTCCGGCGCGTCTTTATTTATTTTGTAGGTATTCTATAACCAGAGTCGTACAGATCATAGATCTTAACAACGACATTCAACCCCAACAAAATTAGGCTGAACCAATAATTGATACTCTGGCTTCAATTAGTGCTCTTGTTAATAAGTAAGAGCAAATGGAGGTAATTCTTGATGGTCTCAATAAAAACTATGAAATTTTTGTTACTGTTTTTCTGATGAAACGTGAATTATACTTGATTGATGAACTTAATCAATGCTCCTAGTACAGGAAGAACGTATAAAAAAATATAACTGAAATTTAGAGCTTAATTTGTTGCTTAAGTTCAAAATTCTAACCTCAATATGCAGCATACGAAAAACTTTCCTTAACTCGGATTCAATTAAGTTAGTAAAATGTGGAAGTGGTGGCCGTTTTTATTAAAATCGTAGTGTTGGCCTTGATAAAGGTTGAGGAAGAGGAGCTTTTAACCAACCTTAGTGCCGAGTCTATAAAAAATTTGGGTGTATAGCCTTTAATTGCTATCACCATTTTGATGTTCAGTTCATACCTAATAATGGAGGCCCCCAAAACAACTCACCTTTATTCTTTACTAATTTCACCACTTAGCCATTTGGCAAAGGTTCCCAAAATCCCATTCTAATGGCTTCACCAAATGCATCATTTGATAATTCATGATACCCATACTCTAGAGCCACTATTCCTATAGTTCCAGAGCCAAACCAATTGATGGATAAAACTGAATATACTGGTCCACTGAAGCTACTCAATGGTAGTGGTAAACGTTTGTGCATATCTCATGTTGGTCATTAAGTGGTGAAATCTTTTAATTTCCCATCATCTTTCTTTTATCTAAATAACCTTTTGCATGCTCCAAAAATCACCAAAACATCTCATAAGTTTTCATAATTTGTGAGTGATAATTCTGTATCTTTTGAATTTTATCGTAACTTTTTTCTTGTTAAATCCCAGGACACCAAGCAATCCTTCTATGAGGATTTCTTAAAGATAGATCATACCAATTTTAAGACCTTCATACTTCAAATCATCATCTCCATCCTTTTAACCCATAACTTCTAGCATTTATTCACTACCAATATTGCTAAACCCACTGCTACTACTACCACTCCAAAATTCCCGTGACTAGTAGAGAAAGTAAAGAAAATATGACAATGGCATTATGGCACTTAAGGCTTGCTCATGCCTTTGAAAGCATAATGAACCCTCTCCTAAAATATTGCAATTTTATCGAAAGCAATAAAAATAATTTCATTAATTGTACTGCTTACTTTCTAGGGAAAGTACATAAACACCATTTTCCTTTCTTACACATACAATATAATAAGCCTTTACAATTAATATACTCTAACATATAGGGACCCTCACCAATTAAATCTAAAGATGGATTTTATTATTATATTCACTTTGTAGATGCCCTATCTCGATAGGCATGCTTGTACCTACTAAAGAAAAAAATTGAAGCATTCACCATCTTCATTTCCTTTAAAGCCATGGTTGAGTTGCAAACAGGACACAAAATTATTACCATTCAAATAGATAATGGATTCGCTATCCATACAACCATAAGCACAATGGAGTAGCAGAATGCAAATGTAGACATTTGGTTGAAATGGGGCTTACACTTCTAGCTCATTCTTCCCTATCGTTATTCTTTTGGCATGATGCTTTCCAATCAGCTATATATTAGGTAAGCTATCTACCCACTCCATTTTTTAGCAATAAATCTCCTTTAACTTTGCTTTTCAATGTTAACCAGATTACTCATTCTTTTTAAGTTTTTGGGTGTGATCAATGTTTTCCTTATCTTAGACTATACAATTAGCATAAGTCTGCATTCAAATATGTTCCATGTGTTTTCCTTAGTTATGCTTTACATTCTAAAGGTTATAAATGTTTTAACCCTATCTCCTAAAAGTTATATATTTTTAGAGATGTTACATTCTATATGAATATTTTTTTTTGCTTTAGTCACCACCCACTCCTACTCCACTCTTATCTCAAAATACTCTCTTTTCATCTCTGCCTTCTATAACTACCTTACCTTTAAATCATTCACCATATAATACATTAGATTTTGATATGCATAACCCTTACAGTTTTCTCCTATGCAATCTCCTGATCATTTAATTATAGATTCTCATATTTAGCAACCACTACCTATTGAAATTGGACATTTCATGATCATAGGAAGCAAAGCTAGCATTTTCAAACCAAAAGTGTTTACCACCTTAGATGATTCTTTAGCCATACTTCATAGGAAGCAAGCCGTAAATAATGAGTATCAAGCTTTACTCGAGAATAATACTTGGTCTTTGGTGACCCACCTCTTAATAGAGTTCCTATAGGTTGTAAGTGGGTGTTCCGAGAAAAAAAATATTCATATGACTTCATTCAGTCCTATAAGGCTCACTTAGTAGCCAAACGATTCCATCAACATTATGGTCTTCACTTCACAAAAACATTTAGTCTTGTTGTGAAGCCAAATACCATTTTATTCATTATAACACTTTCTCAGTCAAAAGGCTAGGATGTGAGACAACTTGACATTAACAATGCCTTCCTTAATGGTTATCTTTATGAGGAAGTTTACATGTTGCAATCATATGGATTTGAAGCTACTGATCACACATTAGTTTGCAAATTAATCCAATCTCTTATAGCTTAAAGTAAGCCTTAAAAGCATGGTTTGAAAGGTTAATTACTGCTCTCATTCATTTTGGGTTCACTACCTCTAATTATGATCCCTCTCTTTTCATTAAAATTATTTCCAAGTCAATTCTATATGTTTTATTCTATGTGGATGACATACTTGTCACTGGTAACTCAATTAATGAAAATCAACAACTAGTCATTCATTTTAACTTTCTTTTTATTGATCTTAGCCATATTTTTAGGAATTCAAGTTCAAGTCACTACTAGTGGTGGTTATCATTTATCTCAGTCTAAATACATTAAAGATTTGTTAGTAAGAGACAAATATGATAGGTTCCAAATCTCAAACAACTCTTATAAATAATGGTTTGAGAATAGATATGCATGATGATAGAGAAGCAATTAGGAATCCTTAGTTATATAGATTTGTTGTGGGGGCATTGCAATATGTCATAGTAACTCATCTTAAATTTGCCTTCTCATTAAACAAGGTCTACCAATTTATAAATAAGCCCTTTGATAAACACTAGAAAGAAGTCAAGCAAATTCATAAGTATTTGAGTGGTACCTTAAACTATGCCATTCATTTAAGGAAGTAATCTCACCTTATTTAACCAAGTGATTGACACTTTATAACAGGAGGTTATGTATTTTTAGGACCTAATATCTTCTTTTGGGTATCAAAGAGATAACATGTTGTTGCACAAACTAGCATTGAAGTTGAATACAAAAGCTTAGCAAATGTTATAGTCGAGATTGCTTAGGTTAAGTCACAACTTAGTGAGCTTAAAGTTTCAATTACCAAAACTTCAACTATATTTTGTGATAATAAGAGTGCAGTTATGTTAGATGTAAATCCAATATGGCACTCTAGAATTTTCATTTTATGCAAGACTAAGTCATTACTAAAGTAGTTATCAGCCTTGTTCCTTTATAAGATCATCAACTTGCTAATGTGCTTACAAAATTAGTATCATATTTGCAATTTATAGAACATCACAAACTTAGAGTAGAAAATTATCTCCCTCTAAGTTTGATGAGGGCTATTAAAGGAAATAGCTAGTATTCTATTATTGACAACAAGTTAAATTTGTTGTGCAACTATCAATTTTTTTGGAATAGAATTTGATGCATGTCCCTTAGATTTTGATTAGTATTGTTTATATATTTCCCCATCTATATTATAGAATATTTAAGAAGAAAAAAATTCTTTCATTCTTGAGTTTTCTTTTTTTGAAACTTCTATTACTTTTATTGCCTCATACAACTATAAGTTATAATCAATGCTCAAGTTAAGAGTTAACCAACTTCAACTAATGTCGATTGAAAAATGATATGCTAATTAACTAATTCGCTGCATTTTCCAAATTTCAAATTAATGAGTGAAGAATTTGAAGAATGATCAATTGCTTTTTCTTTATGGGAAGAGGGATAGGTTTTACATATACTTGAGGACATATCAATTACCAAATTGTTATTATCTTTTATTTAATATCATTAATTGAGGAGTCAAAGTTCCTATGTACTTTAGCATCATTGATGGTGGCAACAAAGCTACCATTTTGTTTAACATATTGATACTTAGGAATTAAAGAATTAATTTTTCCTACTCTATATTTGGGGACGGTGGATCCTATAGTTAAGTTAACATGTTATGTTTATAAATAGTCTTGAAATATTTAAGTGTACTTTTATCTTCTAATTTTTTATTTTCATTAATATCTATATTTAAAGTACTTATAACTAAAAAATTAGCAGCAAAAAATTTTACGATTCTGTCTTCTAAATTCTGAGTATAATTTAAAGATAAAGTTTCTAATTTTTTAATATAATTTTCTCTTTATTTTTTATTTTTAATATTAGATATTAAAATTTTCTATTTATTTTTTCCTCTACCACAGATATAATATCATTTATATATCTTTGTGATATGTTGTGAAGTTGTTGGAGTTTGATTGTGCCTGCATACTTCTTTCACTTCCATACAAGTACTTTTGTTCTTTTCTAATCCAACCGTGTTATAATTGATTTATATTATATTGCTTAAAAAGAATTTGTCTAGAAGCGAAAAAAGAAAAAAAAAAAGAAAACAAGTAGCACAGTTGATAGAATCCCAAAAAGGAGCAATTAATAAATTTATTAAAAAAAGTAGGTTCCTCTAGTGAGAATCCTGAGGAATTAGGTGAAGGTAGTTTTGAACAACATAAAGAAAACTTAAGTAATGAGATTCATATTCACGAGGATGTTAGAAATCTGAGTGAGGATGATCCTGTACCAAATGCATCCACTTCAAAAAATTTAAAGGCAGATGAACAAGTAAGCCCTAAATTGGACATTTATAATCCTATGAATTGGGATAATCTTGATAATAAAGCAAGAGATATTTTAGTTGAAAAAGGACCTGCAAGATAGTTGAATCTTATGTTTCTTTTAGACAGTACCTCTCGTTATTTTTCATATTCTTATTATTATAAAAATTTGAGTAATGGAGAGATTAGCGATAGAAAATGGTTTAGCTATGTTATGTATTGAGAAAGATATGTTGGACAATATTGATCTTGATAATATTATTAATGATTTTACATCTAGAAACGCATGAAAAATTGTTTTTCATAAATTATGATCTTTAGTTTATTTGTTAATTTTATGATCATTTAATATTTAGTTGATTATGTAAACCTATAAAATGATTCATTTATATCTCATATAAATATGTAAACTTAAGTATATTGTCGATTTGTTAGGGCCCTTTTCTTTTATTTCGCATAGGGCTTATAAAACGATAGGAACGGCCCTAGTTCAATGTTATTTTTATCACCGTTGCTCCCTCAGTCCTCGCTCTCCACCTTCAGCTCTTCTATTTTCCTCTGATTTTTTTTTCTGATTCTTCAGTTCACGCTCTCCACCTTCAGCTCTTCTATTTTCCTTTGATTTTTTTTCTGATTCTTCAGTTCACGCACACCACCTTTAGCTCTTCTCTTCTGTTCTTTTCAGTTCACGCACACACGTTTGTCTCCAGGCCACGCACTCCTCTCTCAGTCCAGCTCCTCCAGTCCCTATATGTTTCAGCTTCTTCCTGTCCACCGACTTCCCTTCAGTTCACTTTGTTTTATTTTATTTGTCTCCTCCTTCCCCCTCAGCTAACGCACCCCCCCTCTTTTCTCGCACAACCCCCACTCCACTTTTGTAATGCCTAGCTCCCTTCTTCTCTTGTTTTTCAAACAACACCTCCTCTCCTCTTTTTTTCTTTCCAGCTAACCCCTTCTTCTTTGGCATGGATTGTCTGCTGTTGGTGGGTCTCTCCTCTTGCTGTACACATCTCCAGCTTTTATTTAATTCTCCAACTGATGTGCATCTTTGCAGTGCTCCAACTGGTGCTGATGTTTTGTGGTAGCTGCGTTGTTTTCTTTTCCTTGGTGGAGCCTCTTCTTTTGTTGTGCTTTATTTTCCCATGTGCTGTGTTTCTCAGTGGTGCGTGGAGTATCCTCTACTGTACTGCAGCTTCAACATTTTTTTGTTGCCAACTTCCTCCTTAGTGATGTAACATTCATGTTTCTATGTTGGTGGTCTCGTAGGTGAGGGTTGTAACGTTAGTGTTGTGTGTGGTGTCACGTTGAAGAGCAGTTCACGTTGAGAGCCCTTTTTCCTGTGTAAAGTTCAGAGCTGGTTGGTGTGAGTAACATTGATAGCCTTCACGTTGGTCCCTCCTTCTTGCACCAGCTAAACACGTTCCACTCTCTATATCCCTCACTTCAACGTGTGTATCGAGAGTATATGTGAGGGCTATAACGTTCATGGCTTTGTAGAAGAGTGGAGTGGATTTGTTGGCCCTTGCTTCCCTCTTTTGTCACGTTGGTGGAGCCTCCAGTGCCTAACGTTGAGAGCTTTTTGGCTGGTGTGCTGTCATGTTAGTGCTCCATCAATAACTAAATGTCAAGCTCCCAAAAGCCTTCCCAGTGCCTTTGTCGTAAGTGTAGAGTAGCTTTTTGTGTAGGTCAACTAAGGTGTATGCGTTGGTCCTCTTTTACTGCTAACTTTTGAGAGTCATTTTTTTTTATTTCTTTTCATTCACTAGCTGCCAACGTAGTCTCCTCTCTAGCTTCTCACGTCCCCTTTTTTTTCTTATTTTTCACCAGCGTTTTGCTTTTTATCTTCTTGTCCTCCAACCATAGCAACATTAAACTTGTCCAGAAGGAATCCGGGTGGTAGAGCCTCCTCTTGTGCTGCCGTTGTCCCTTGGAGCTGATTTGAGTTTCATTCTCCAGCATTGTCTTCTTTTTTTTATTCACCTGCAACGACAACTTCTTTGGTCTAATTTGAGGCCAAATTTTATGCTTTTTTTATGAAAAATGAGAAAATAAAATACATAACAATCTCAATACAATTAAATCAATTAACCTAAAAAATG
>JANVCL010000002.1:17732050-17746945 GCA_026546855.1 Erythroxylum incrassatum | reverse complement strand
TGTATAGCTCCGTTTGAAGTGATTCTTGCGCCAAAACAAACAAGAGACTCAGAGATATGATTTATATGAAGTAGTCAAATTGATATTTCGATTTGAAGGTTTCCAAATTCTGTTCGCAAACAGGAGAATTGAGTTCAGGTATATGGACTAATTTGTGTGAGTACGCCATGGTGAAACTTGTGACAAATTTTTGGGATGTTATAAGATAGTAATGAATATGAATTATTAATATTTTTAGGGTTCAATGAAAGAACCTTTCGGGGTCATAGCCACGTTCGAGGTGTCGTGTTACGTAATAGAGTTGGGTTCCAGAAGCGGGGTCCAACAATTAAGGATTTATATTCTTCTGATTTTGACTTTGGTAATGTGTTTGAAGCTTGTGAACATGCTACCTTTGGCAAATTTTATAGGCATGAAGAATTTTTATTTTATGAAAATAGATTGTGAATGCCTATTTGTTTCCTAAGGGAGTTACTGGTTTATGAGTCTTATGGCGGTGGCCTAATGGGACATTTTGGAGTTCAAAAAAATTTAGATATATTTATTGAGCATTTCTTTTGGCCACGTCTGAAACATGATGTAGAAAAAATTTGTGAGAAATGTATAACTTTCAAATATGCTAAATCTAGATCTTTGCCTCGTAGATTATATAATAATTTGACAATACTAGGTTCACCATGGGTAGATATTTCTATGGACTTTGTCTTAGGTTTCCCTAGGTCAAAAAGAGGTATTGATTCAATTTTTGTTGTTGTGGATAGGTTTTCTAAGATGGCTCATTTCATCTCAAGTCATAAAATAGATGATGCTAGTCACATTGCAAACTTATTCTTTCGTGAGATAGTATGACTTCATGGAATGCCAAGGAGCATTGTTTCTGATCGAGATGCCAAGTTCTTAAGCTACTTTTGGAAGACATTGTGGGGTAAGCTAGGTATTAAGCTAATGCTTTCTACAACTTGCCATCCACAAACTGATGGGAAAATTGTGGTAGTTAATCGAACTTTACAATCATTATTACATGCTATCATTCAAAAGAATTTAAGGAATTGGGAAGATTGTTTACCATATGTTGAATTTGCTTATAATCATTCTATCCATTCTACTACTAATTTTTCACCTTTTGTGAGTTTAATCCCTTAACTCCAATGGATTTAACACTTTTACCAATTGATGAGTGTGTTAGTTTAGATGGTACAAAGAAGGTTGAATTGGTGAAGCAATTGCATGAAAAGGTTAGACATCAAATCAAAAAGAGGACGGAACAATATGCTTCTCAAATCAACAAAAGGCGTAAGAAAGTGATCTTTGAACTAGGAGATTAGGTTTGGGTATATTTGAGGAAGGAGCGATTTCGAGCAAAATGTTGTTCTAAGCTACATCCAAAAGGAGATGGACCATTCAAACTCATTGCGCGTATTAATGACAATGCATACAAGTTGGATTTACTAGGTAAGTATAATGTTAGTGCTACATTTAATGTTTCTAATATCTTTCCATTTGATGTAGGTGATGAAGATTTGAGAACGAATCCTTTTGAGGCGAGGGGAAATGATGGAAACCTAGCTAAAGACATGCAAAGCATAGTGCAATATGCTTCAACATATTCCAATAATCCATTACACATTGGTAGAGGGCCAATAACTCGGGCTAAAGTTAAAAGGATGAAGGAAGCTCTAAATGAACCGATTGAAGATGTTTGGGCTAAACAAGCAATAATAGAAGTTGATTTGGGCTTGGAGAGATCAATCAGTCGTTTCATCTTAATTCATGCATTAAATGGGCCTAATTAGTTACTTATTTAGCCTAATTAGAAGACTAGGTTATTTTGATGATTTCAAGGAGATTTCTAACTGATTTGGGCTATCTAAAAGTCCACTTTCTATATTTGGCTTTAAGAATCAGATTTTAAAAGGTTTTCTTATACGTTAGGGATTTCCTTAATTTTAGGAATAAATCATTGGTAGAAGATTGATTAGGGTGTTCTTTAGCCTATATGATCATTATCTTTGTATAAGAAGTCATATTGGAATTTGTTTTACGTTTTTGGTGACGTTATTCACTTTGTTGGTTCTTCATTGAACTTAGAACTTATCAAAGCTATTCCTTATGGTGTTCATCTGACTTATCACTCTCAATCTCTTCTTTTCCTAGAGTGTGGCGTCAATATACTTCTTTATAATTTTGGTTCGTATTTCTTTAATATTATTCAAGGTTTTTCTTGAAAACAGAACTAATTTAGGTTTTCTGGAAGTTCCTCTGAATAACTTATTTGTGGATCCTCGATGTACGGGGTTCACATCATAAAATTCATATTATTTTAACTTACATATGACAAGGAAACCCCCTATAACATATGGCATCTGAGTTTCATAGTAGAAAATAAATGTTATATTGAAAATATGAAAATTGTGTCATGTTAGCACTGATGTGGCATGTAACAGACAAAGACTTATCTCTGTCCATTTCTTCGTCAATTTAAAGTTTATTTTGATTGTTATAAACATTAGGATTCATTCTAAATGCCTTGAAATATTAGGATTCAACTCGTATTTTAGTAAAAATGTTATGATCTAACTTACATTTTGCAAAACAAAATAAAAATTTGTTTTATTGTTAATGTCAATGTAGCTATATTTTTGTTACTAACAATAATTAAATTATTAGTTAAAATTAGAGATAAATTAATTCTATCAACTAATTAAGTAAAAAATTTAGTCTCTTGTACAATATTTATTAATAAATATTAGTAAAAAAATTATCATACTTTATTAAATTAAACAATTTAATAAGAACAATTTTATTTTTAAACTAATATTTATTTTAATTATTAAAAATAATTTTATTTAAAATATATGTATTTTAATATATTTTTAAAATTTAAGAAATATGTATTAAATAATTATCAAATTTTAAAATATTTTAAAGCAAAATTTAAAATTTAAACTAACTTAAAAAATTAAAATAACTAAAATGATTATATTATATTATATATAATTAATATTAAATAATTAAATAATATATTTCTAATTGATAATGAATTAAATCATCAAGAAAATGAAAATAAAAACATTTTTGTTACTTTAATAAATTAAGTAAAATAAAAAATAAAATTTAAAACTCAAACAAATAAAAATTTTCTATTAGATTTAAAATTAAAAATCCAAAATCAGAAAAGGAATAAAAACAAACACAAACAGACCTTCCAGCTTGTTTCTATTTTGTTTTTCAAATTTAGTAAAAAGTTATGTATTTGAGTTTTTTATTTCTATTTTTTTATCTTAGTTTCTTTCAGTTTTCAAATTTTATAAAAATAAGAAAATTAATTTTTGTTTTTTCATAATCTAATTTACCATAGGCTAAATATATATTATTTAATTATTTAATATATTAATTATTAATAAGAATTATAAATAAAATAAAATTATTAATAGATATTGTTAAATTTAAAATATCTTCAAAATATATAAATTCCAAATAAAATGTTGATTTAATAATTAAAATATATTTAAAATAAATATTAATCAATAAATAAATTTAGTTTTAAAATTATTTATTCTGATAAATAAAATAATTTTTATTGATAATTTATTAATAAATATTATATAATAGATTAAATAAATTTAATTAATTAAAAATAATTTATTTTTAAGTTTTATCTAATATAAAATTATCATAGACATCAACAATCAAACATATTCTTATTTTATTTTAAAAAAACATTTAAAAAAAAGGTAGCAGTGAAACCCAACGGCCATAAGCTTTTTGTCTGCCTTGTACGGTCCCTTTTCTTGCATCACATATGTACTTCAGCGTCCCACTATCTTACTCTTCTTTTTTCAACCAATTGGCCTTTCTACGATACTTATATAATAGATTGTCTTCTAATCATAAAAATTTCCATTCAAATATATAACTCATTTTGAGTTACCTGTGCATAAATTCGCCTTTACTCCTATTCTTGTCCGCCACTCTTGATCATTATTCTCTTATCAAAGTCAATTGAGTTCCATGTATCGTTTTTTCTAATATCCTACCGTCGTATCACCGTTTGAAATATTTTTATATAGTCGTGTCCTCATTGAACTTGATCAACTGTCAAATTATTTCTGGTTAAATTGGTTAGGTAAATTTGATAGTGACTGCAGTCTTTAATGTTAATATTTTTTCAAGATAGAATAAATTAATTTAAGATTGATATGAATAAACACTCATAACTTAACTGAGATGCGTATAGTATTTTACCAAATACTATTAAAAAACATAAAACTATCTTAATAATATTACATCATTAACTTTTACGAACTATCCTTTTAAACAAGAACTAACACCATTTTATTATTAAAGCAAATTACAAAAACACTAATTTAATCTATCGGAAAGAAGTTTGTATCAAAAAGTAAAATTTTCTGAGTTGATGCTTAACAATAGTTACATAGAATAGGAGAAGCGGGTGTCTATGTGTCATGCATGCGGCTATGGTTATATGGGTAGTTGAGACTTGAGAGATGACATGATGAAAGGGAATCAATGAACATGTGCAACAATCAATAATTGGAAATTGAACATGACTTGTTTCTGTAAGACATTTATGGGGTTTCCTGGAACGATGCTCTCGTTCATTTGAAACATCCACGTTCTCTCCTCTATCATTCTTTAGACTTAATTAATGGCTAAGATTTCTTTAAGGTATTAGTTAACATTTAATGTTAACAAACAACCTATGATAATTGCCATGGGATACTCCTGTCCTGCAACGTGAAATCATACGTCATATTTAAAAATTTCAGACTTATATTTAGAGCAGATTCAGCTGATAATTCAGGTACCACAAAATGACAATCATGTTCCGCCAACCCAATGTATGTACGTAATCATTTAAGCATGTAATAATGTGACCTGCTCACGTTCGATTCAGTCGATGATGCTTATGACAGATTGCGGCCGATTTGGCATATGCTGTACGTTTTTATCTTTCCAACAGTTAAGTAGCTTTTTTTTTTGGTGTGGTAGTTTTATTTTTCAAACCCCGTGAAAAATAAATGATCAAAACTTATTCAAAAAATACACCCATTTAACAGTCGAACCAATTTCCTTCAAATTATCTACAAACGATTAAGCAACGGTAAAAGTAAACAACCAGAAGAATGCACAATTACATCTTCAAGTAAATAAAAAGTGATGAAGAGTACACACGTGAAATGAAATCAAAATATCAAGAAGAAGATAAACCACTACATTTGTATTGGTGACAACCGAGATAATCGTTAGCGAGCATGTGCCTCAATTATTAATTGAGTGAAAACGATGGATTTTTTTTTTCTTTTCTTTTACATTGAGAATAAGTCGAATCCCGATCTGGTTGCATATAATGATTTAATGGTTTAATTAGGTGTTACGGGACAGTGTGCTGCAGAACAAATGCATTGAATTAGTACCTTGTACGATGTACTTATGTAAATCACATGGGAGAGAGGCGTACTCTTCAGTGTTCCTGCTTGCCTATGAATATGCAATCGTGAACTTTACAATCAGTTTAATTTAATAAAATCATATTTTTTATTTTAACGGTTGGCTTTTTATATTTTGAAATCATATTATTATATGTAGGTATAAATAAATTATAAAAGTCGAATTAACATCAGATCAACATATTGAGGTAATGTTATCATTTAACTTAATGATCCGTTGTTAGTATCATCTGCGGTGTGTTAAAGTAATCTCAGCAGTAAGCGGCACTACTGTTTACAGTCACAGGAACATAAAAACGATGAGAAACTTTCAATAATGGAATTGCTTACCAAATTTATACCTTTGAGGGCGACCAATACACATAGGGGTATTTGGACAGCAATTGATAAGAACAAGTTAAGCAACAGCAACAGCAGCAGCAGGATGGTTCATGATAGCTCACATGACCCTTAACTGCTAGTCTTCCTGCTTTTATATTCTTCTGTTGTCATTGTGAGACTGTTAGGAATGACAACCGATTACAAGCAACCCAAACGTGGCTTTCACAATATCTAATCACCGTCACCCCAACGTAGAGTATCAGCAACAAGCTTATTTATCTACGCAAATGGAAAACAAGATATTTAAAAAATGTTGATATATACCACCGAGCACTGAAGTTTAGCCGTTAAGGAGCTGATCTTCGCTTAATCAAAGATCATGGTTTCAAACCTAACTTGTGGATGCAGCAGTGTTGGTGATTTGCCGCCAACGTGAGCCGCTCACGCAAGTCCAAAACCAATCTGAGTAGTGGAAGTACATGTGATTGGATCTGTTGACCTTTTGGAGCATCCCATGTCAATCAGCTTACAATGCGTAACGTTTAACATAATGTTAATAAAAAACTAACGCTAACTATCCTTTAGGGAACACTTTAAGCCAAATTAAGTTCTATTTGTTTTTATTTTTATTTTTATTCTTTTCAAATTTAATAAAAATTTTGTTTATTTGAGTTTTTAATTTTAGTTTCTTCCAATTTTAAAAATTATGAAAATTATAAAATTAGTTTTTGCTTGTATTAATTTTTAATAAAATTATTAAGAATTTAATTTAATATTATATATTTAATTAATTAAAATTAATTGTTAATAAGAATTTTTAATAATTTAATTTTACTTAATACATTTATTAAAATTATTAATAAAATAAATAATTATTAATTAATATAATTAAGTTTGAAATATTTTCAAAATATATAAATTTGAAATAAAATTTGATTTAATAATTAAAATATACTTTAAAATAAATATTAATTTATAAATAAAAATTTAAAATTCACATTATTTATTTTCATAAAATAAAATAATTTTATTAATAAATATTATATAAGATATTAAAATAAATTTATTTAATTTAAAATAATTTATTTTAAATTTTTATCTAATATGTAATTATTAACTAACTTGGCATTAATAGTCACAAAAATTATTTTTATTTGAAAAACTAAAAACTAAAATTAAAATTAAAAATTGAAGATATCAACAACAAAATAGAACTAAAATCGCCAAATTACAGGATATTTTGTTCAAAAAATAAGCTAATTAATCTCAAACATATATTTGTTGGTGGATTCACTTGTTGTATAGTATACTCAATTGAATAATTCAGTTAAAAATAAAAGTTGAAAATAATAAATAAAAATAAAAATAAAATTAACTAGTTAAACATCAAATTAAATTTTCTGTTCCAATTAACTAATTCTAATTATAAAAAAAATCAAAGCACATATGGGCCAATTTTTTCCTTCAATTTTCCTATATTAAAAAAAGGGTGGGAGGACATTGCAACTGTCCGGGACGGACACACTTCTTCTAACGCCAGAAGACCAGGTCCTAGTTCTAAAAACGTCCAGATGCAGAATGCTTACCACATCCTTGGGACAAGGAATTGTGACATGACTAAGCCACCTTTGGCTAGCCTCGGCCAGAAGGCTCTAGATAAATTCCGATTGAAAGAAAGACAGGGTTAGAAGCAGACAGGCAAGAGCAGGTCATTTCCAAATTAAAAGAAGCAGGATTATAACATGCTCCAACCGGTCAAATGACAGGTTATTTTGTTCAATTAATCTCAAGAACTTAACCGCGGAAAGAGAATAGAACTATGAAGTGGTTCGGTTATATTTGTATTCACTTCACTGCATAGAAGTAGAAATCACTGTCACATTGTCAATGATTATTCCTTACTTTTCTGTGGGCTCTATTTCTTATTTATTTATTCTTTTGTTGATTATGCCATCATGTCTGCTCTCCCAAGGCTTCCTCTCAAGTTTTCTTTGAGTTTTCAGAGCAAAAATATTCCGCCCTTTTCGTTTCTTGCTTTTTCCTTCACCAACCCGGTTAATCAAATTCTCCAAATCCATACCTCGTGCAATGTCCGTTTCTGCTTAATGTTTTGAAAGCGTTGATCGGAACAAACTCAGATGCTAAAATTGAAATCTGGCTTATGTATGTGGGATTTATGTGGCTTAAAGTGTTCTTGAAATTTCTTGATAGATTTGTTCGACGATTTCCATCAATAAAGCATTTCCCTGACGAGCCCAAGTTGTGCAAAAGTCAAAATTTTTTGCATAATTTCCTGAATTATTGACGCCCACTTGCTTAAAAGCTTCTCCCTTTCCGTTTCTTTCCTCTTCTTTAAGCATAATTGTTGCTAGTTTCGCACTGTAAATTTTATCCTGTGGAGGTTAGTTTGGAGCATAAACTTCAATCCACTACTGCGTGGGATTTGCAGAGCTCTGTGACGCTTTGAAGAGGTAATTTCTAGGATTTCAATTATTGGAATATATAAATGGATTCATTCCATGGAAGTATATCATCAGCAGGGGAAAATGCAGTAGCTGCAATATTACCTCTGTTGAAACTTATCACCCTTACTCTATTTGGTTTAGTTCTAGCTCACTCAAAGATCCAACTTGTCCCTAAATCTACTTACAAAATACTAAGTAAGCTAGTCTTTGTTCTATTCCTACCTTGTTTGATATTCACCAACCTTGGTCCCTCTATTACTCTCCATAAAATCATTCACTGGTGGTTTATTCCTGTTAATGTTATCATTAGTACTGCCATAGGGTGTTTCTTGGGGTGGTTGGTGGCCTTGTTATGCCGGCCACCAAAACAATTCTTTCGGTTCACAATCATAGTAACTGCATTTGGAAACACCGGTAATATTCCGTTGGCAGTGGTCGAAACAGTGTGTCACAGTTCTGCTAAAGCTTTTGGTTCTGATTGTCTATCAAAGGGTGTTGCTTATGTGTCCATTTCACAGTGGGTTTCTGTTATTCTTGCTTACACTCTTGTTTACCATATGATGGAGCCTCCACTGGAGTACTATGAGATTGTTGATGAAGGAGGTGAAATTGAGGAAGTACCCCTTGATATCAGTAGGCCACTCCTAGTTGAAGCTGAGTGGCCAGGAGTGGAAGACCAGGAAACAGAACATAGCAAGACACCCTTCATTGCAAGGCTCTTCAATAGTCTATCGGGAATGTCACCTTCCACTGTTCCTGATATTGGAAGGATAGAGGAGGGAGCAGATGAGGGAATAGAGGAGGAAGGTCAAAGCAGTCCCAAGTCCTTAAGGTGCTTGGCAGAGCCTAGGATGGTTAGAAAGATTCGAGTTGTGGCGGAGAGAACACCAATTAATCACGTTCTTCAGCCCCCAACAATTGCATCTTTGTTGACTATTATAATAGGATTAGTTCCTGTTCTCAAGAAAATTGTTTATAGTAGCAGTGGACCCCTTGAATTCATCACATCCAGTTTACAAATAATATCTGAGGCAACAGTGCCTTCAGTTATGCTGATTCTCGGAGGAATGCTTGCCGAGGGTCCAAAGGAATCAAGCCTTGGTCTTCAAACCACTATTGGGATCATCATCGCAAGGCTTTTGGTGCTTCCGGCAATTGGAATTGGAGTTATCTTTTTGGCGGATAAGTGGCATCTTTTGATCTCTGGAGATCTAATGTACCGTTTTGTGCTTTTGCTGCAGTTCACCACACCAAGTGCCATCTTGTTGGGAGCTATTGCAAGCTTGAGAGGGTATGCAGTTAGAGAGGCTTCAGCACTCCTCTTCTGGCAGCACGTGTGTGCTGTGGCCTCCTTCACACTCTATATTATTGTGTACATGGAGATTCTGCTCTCATATATCTAATTTGCTTTCCCAAGCTTCCTGCTTAGAGGTCCTTCAGTTAAAGGGGAAAAAATAAAGCATCAATCTTAGTAGGAATTCCAATTTCTTGTTTAAGATGTTGTCTCCAGTAGTCCAGGTATGTTGCTTTGTGTAATTCAAAGAATTTCTGATGTTAATCAGTTGAAATACACAAATGACAGAACTTGTACTTTGCAGGATCATAAACATAAAATTATTTTTGTTAGGATTGTTTCAAGCAGTCAATCAGTGTACATCGGCACAGGTCTAAGATGAACATTCAAATCCTCCTAGAGAAACAATAATTGATCACAGGAAGATGTCATTATTGCTGACCTCATCCAAAGCATCTAGTAAGATGCATATTCCAGACAAGGTCTATCAACAATAAGGAGAGAAGACACACACTTTGTGTATGCCGATGAAATTACCAATTGATGTGTTCTCTATTTGTCATTAACATTCCCAGTATCTGCAAGTCTTTAAGTGTGGCTTTACTTGAATTAGACATTTTTAGATTTGAATGTTCACTTAGACTTTGACAAACACGTAACTGCACTACCTTTATTTATAAAGTCGAACTTGTAGTCGCTGCCTTTAAGATCCAGTCTGAATAAAATTTTGAGCGAGTAATAGCTCAAAATCAAGCGACAAATTTGACCTAAAAGATCAGTATGGCGCTCTTATTTCAAAGAGAGTCTTGCTTATTTGCACAAAGTATAGCAAATCTTATGACTGGAACTCATAATCTTAGATCAAGGAACATGCTGGAAACCTGGAACCCATAATGTTGGTTCAAGGAGAATGTTGAACTTCCCTTATTTTTGCTCATCAATTCTTGTGGAAGAAAACACAAACACCCTTAACTAGTGGCTTAAATTTCAATTTAGAACATCTTATTAGAGAACCAACTAAGGGTTAGATCTCCAATATGTTGTCTACTTGCCTTCTACTTCTCGTGTTTCTGATAGATGTCTTGCACTCTTAGAATTACTTCTTTAAGAATAAAAAACTAATCTGCACTTTAAGGAGAGGCCCAAGACATAAGATCATACGATTATTCTTATGATCATCACAAAATTTACCTGCATTAGTAATTTGTTGTCCCTACAGTTTTGACTTGGTTGAGGGTACCAACACGAGTAAATGAAGTGTGCAGGGCCCTGTGAGACATTTTTAAAGAGAAACAAGGCATCTGATATATGTCAACGCAATTATTATAAGAATGGTTCTCGGACATTTGATTGCGATGAGCAACTACTGGTCATATAAAATTTCAAAGTATCGCAAAAACTTTACGAGAAGTCTTCGGCGTAACTCCATACCTATATGCGATTTTTTTATTTTTTTTAGTTGAACTCTTGGAACTCTAAATAAATCATTGTCGGAGTTCAATAGACCTATATATCAGAGAGACAATTTGATAGGAGAATATAAGTTTAATTAATCAAATTATACATAACTCAATTTGATTATTTTAATTGATTAAAAATTATTGGGATATTTATTTTGGAAAATTTTGAAATTTTCATAAAGAAAGAGTTTAGGTAGAGAATAAATATGTATTTATAGTTACCTTCAAAATTTATGTAAATGGAACTTATTAATGAGCTTAAATAAACCATACATGAAACATATTTAATTATATATCCAATATATGAACCTAATTAAACACTTAATGAATTTAGTCTTTTAATCTAGATATAGTTTTAAGTTAACTTTTAACACTTCTCTTTAATTTAAAACTTTCTTCCGTGCTCTAAGTCATGTTCTGAAGTGCCGAAGAACTTTAAATTTGAGTGATTTAATAAGTATATCTATAACTTGGTCATTAATCTTGACATGCTTGAGCTTCACTTCATTCTTTGTAATACATTCTCTAATAAAATAATACTTCGTATGTATATGTTTACTCCGATCATGAAAAACTGGGTTCTTGGCCAATGGTTGTGTAGACTTGTTATTAATGCATATTTCATTTGCTTCTTTTTATAGCAAGTGAAATTCTTTAATGTCTTTCTAAGTCAGATAACATGACAAGTGCATAAAGTTGTAGCCACATATTCATATTCACAATTTAGACAAAGTCACAATAAGTTATTTATTTGAACTCCATGTAATAGCACAATTTACCATAAAAAAAATACGAAACCAATTGTGCTTTTTCTATCATCAACATCTCCTATAAAATCACTATCACAAAATCCGACTTGATTGAAATCAACAGATGACGTACAGACCAACCCATAATCAATAGTACCTTTCATATTGGAGAATTCTCATAGTTGCTTTCATATTAGTACAAGTAGATGCTTATATGAAAGGGCTTATCACCCCAACTATAAAGAGAATATTTGGTCTTATACATGCCAAGTATCGCAAACATCCAACAAGGCATTTGAATACATTGGAATCTTCCTTATCTCCATCATCAAACTTTGTCAATTTGAATCCACATTCTACAGTTGTATTCACTGGATTGTAATCAGGATTTTAAACTTCTTCAATATTTCTTTTGCATACCCTTCTTGTGAAAATAAAAATTCCATTTTTCATTTGCTTCATCTCCAAACCTAAATAGTGTGACCTTAGTCTTATGTCCATCATCTCAAACACCAATAACATAGTTGGCCTGAACATTTGAAACAATTTTGGAATATTATTAGTGAAAATAAGGTCATCCATATAAAGAAAAATGAGTAGAATATCTCCATTTCCATATGATTTAATGAAAAGAGCATATTCATGAGAGCAACGAACAAATCCATCATTTTGGAAGTACTTATTGATGTGAGTATTCCATGCTCTTGGTGTTTGCTTTAATCCATTTAAAGTATTTTTCTTCATAAATTTTGACTATAAAGCTACTTGATTGTTCAATAAAAACCCTTTCCTAAAGATTGTTATTTAGAAAAGTTGGCATTACATCAAATTGATGATTTTACATTTCATTTGAGCTGCCAAAGAGGTCGTCAGTAAATGAATTGTCTCCATACGAGCAATAGATGCAAACGCTTCATCATAATCTACTTCACGCTTTGCTTGTAACCATTAGCAAAGAGCCTTTCTTTATATTTCTCTACATCTCCATTTGCATTCTTTTTTATCTTATAAACCCATTTGACTCCAATAACATTATGACCCTTAGGAAGAGTTGATAATTTCCAAGAGTAGTTTTTCTCTATTTCCTTGATTTCCTCCTATATGACTTGTTTCCATCCTTTATCCTTTGCGACCGCCCTAAAATTTAAAGGCTCACTATCCATAAGAAAAAATAAATTACTCGAATCAAATTCAATGGTTTCTTATGTCTTTTTATAGATATTATAAACACTCTTTATTTTTTGTGCCTCATCACTTGAACTTTCTCCATGCATTAATGAAGAAGGAGAATGAGGTTTATTAGCAAAAGGAGGTGGAGCTGTTTCTTGAACATTTATTGTGGTTTCTTTTTTTTACATTATTTATTGTGGTTTCTTGCTTCTCATCTTCAAAGTATGGGGAAAAAATCATAGGAGTTTTTTTTTTGTTTCCCAATCCCATGTTGCATCTTCTTCAAATTCAACATCTCTACTCATAACAATCCTTTCATTGCTTAGGTTGTACAATCAGTAGCCTTTAGAATTATATCCATAGCTAATGAATACATACTTAACACAAAGATCGTGTAACTTAGATAAATTCACAGATAAGCAATACTAAGCTTCAATCCATTTTATGCCTACTGTGGTGTTTGATCTTTGACATTTTTCTTGGGAGATCAGTTTGACAAATAGATTGCATAAGAAACAACTTATGTTCAAAATTATTTAGGAATATTTTTTCCTTCAAAATAGATCGAGCCATATTAAGAATAGTTTTGTTCTTACTCTCAGCTACTCTATTTTGTTGGGGCAATTATGAGACAGTTAGAGGATGATGAATTTCATATAACTGACAAAAATCATTAAACTCCTTGGATGTGAACTTGCCTCCTCTATCAGAACTTAATGCTTTAATTGCATGGGGATTTTGTTTTTCCATAAATGCCTTGAACTTCTTAAATACTCCAAATGATTTTGATTTGTGTTTTAAAAAAATAAACCTAAGTCTTTCTATTATAATCATCAACAAAAGGTAAGAAGTATCCATTTTTATTCATCGATAATGGCTGGATTGGTCCACACACATCGGTATGAAAAAGATGAAACATTTTAGATGCTTTTATCATAGTTTCTTTTAGAAAAGTCATTTTTGAATTCTTTTCAAGTAGACATGCTTCACACAAATGATGTGGGTGTTTGATGGAAAGCATTCCTCTCACCATTTATTTATCCCCTAAAGATTTGAGTATGTCAAATTTCATAAGTTCGAATCTCATATGACAATGCCATGCTTCATCTCTCACATTCACACTTAAACACGTTGCTTCAATTATTTTGATATTCAATATGAAAATTCTATTCTTCGACATAAATACCTTAGCAATCAACTGAGCAAGTTGATCTCTAAGCTAAAGACAACAATCCTTTATGTGGATTTTATATCCCTTTCCTTTCCCTAAACTTAAAATTATCACTTTTCAATTTGGGCACATAATAGACATCGGTGATAAGTTTGTAGCTTTCATCTTTTGAAGAAATTAGAATTTTACCTTTCCCACAAATTTGGATCTTTGAAGAATCTTTGAAAGAAACATTACCTTCCACCTTTTCATCAAGCTCCATAATATTGTCTTTATCTCCATACTTGTGATTGCTTGCTCTATTATCTAAGAACCATGAACTTTCATCCTTTCTCGCATCATCTTGAAGTAAATCATGCGTTAGTATAGACTATATGTTCGATATACAAAATGCACAAGAAGGGGGGTTGAATTGTGTATTCTTTTTCTTGAAAACAATCCCCTTTTAAATTTTCTTTTGAAAACTTGCTTTCTCAATTCTATTGAGTAACAGTATCACGAAGTATTGCAATTAGCTTCTAAGTGCTTGAATAAAACAATAGAAATTAAAAGTTGAGAGTTGATAGTAGAAGTTAACAAAGCAGTTTTATCCTAGTTTACCCCAAACCGTAGGCTACGTCCAGTCTTCAGAATTCTTTCTGAGATTTCACTATACTTCTCAAAAATACAAGTATTTTTTTCACCGGGCCTCTTCAGGTCTCTCACAGCAAGTATTGTTTTTCTCACTTAGCCTCTTCAGGCTCTTAGCTTTTCTTCTTTCTTACAGAAAGATGTTGCGAGCTTTGTTACAGAGA
>JANVCL010000002.1:17708369-17718426 GCA_026546855.1 Erythroxylum incrassatum | reverse complement strand
CTAAGTAGGAAAAAGCTTAAGTTAAATCCCTAAGAGGTAAGTACTACATATTTAAAAGTTTAGGCTAAATATAAGAGGAAAATGCTAAAAGACCTCTGAGAATGAAAAAGATCTCTTTATAAGAGATCTTTAATCTATATCCAGTGCACCAAAGTTTTCTATTACTGGTCATGTCCTCGGTAAGCTTCAACAATGTTATATCATTCTTGATCACCTCCTCCCAATTCTTCTTAGGCTTTCCTTTTTTCCTTTTATAGTCTCTAAGTACAATCTTCTCGTATTTTCTCACTGGAGCATCTGGATGTCCCCTCTTAACATGTCCAAATTACCCTACGTCTTGTCTCTCTTAATTTTTCAATAATATGAGACAAATTGTGTTTGAGTGTCCCCTCTTAATATGTCCAAACCACCTAAGTCTTGTCTCTTTTAATTTTTCAACAATATTAGCCACCTTTAATTTGTCTCTTATCATTACGTTTATGACCTTATTTCTTCTAATAAGAGTGTATATCCAACGGAACATTCTCATCTCTGTTACGATTAACTTACAACTATACACCTGATTAATCAGCCAATACTCCCTCTTTTTGTCTTCCTAATAGTTTGGTCTTATGAAATGTTCAAAAACAACTTAATTAGTGAGGCTGTCAAATGAAAATGTATAGAAATCTTCAGCAAATGCCACTATTGAACTTATGTAGAACAATTATTTACCAGCAAAAATTTGTAACATGCTCAGTCATTCTTCAAATATATGGTATAATAATATAGCTGCAATTCACTTAGTTTCCAATCTAGTATTCCTGTAAGGATTAAGCATAATGAGATGTTATTACTTTGTCTAAAAGTATGCTAAGCTTGATAATATTTAAGTAAGATTTATTTCTAGTGTTGATCAAATTATTAATATTCTTATTAAGCTATTGACTAAGCAAATCATTGTCTAATCGTTATAAAGACAATTTCCAACTTCTTATAATGAATTATTCTAAACTATTTATTTTGTAATCATAATTTTTTTGTTATTTATAATTCTCATCATTGGTTAAGATCATAAGTTTAATTTATGTTTATGTTATTTCTAATTCTTATTAAAAGCTATTATTGAAACTATAAATATTAGTATAACATTCCTATAAATGTACGAGTGATTCAATACAAAGTTTTTATTATATCTTATCTTACTAGGCATAACCCCTTCATTAATAAACATTTAGCTCATGAACTTTGTAGGCAAGTTTCCATAACTAAAACCAAATAATAATAATTAAGAATATATTTATTAATTAACGTAACCCCTATTATAAAAGACATAAAATTATTAAATAATTAATTCGGGCAATGTAAAAGTTAGTATGACATCAATTAAATTTACAAATTAACTCTCTTATTATAAAATGCAGGTTTAAAACAAATTATATTGTTTTCAAATAATTTAAACATTTCCATTAATAATTATGTTGTCATGTTATTTAAACAAAATTTAACTTAACCTTTTGTAGATTCTTGTTAATATTTTACCTAAATAATGGTGAATTTCTAAAATTGATACTAAAATTTTATTTAAAAAAATTTAAATATCATGCACTAAATTATTTTAGGGAGCACATGTCCATATTTACTTTTAAGATATAGTATGCCAATATAAAAGAATTAGTGAATATCTTATATGAAAAATAATAAACACCTTTAAAATTTCATTACTATGCGGAAGATCCAATACTACTACTATTTACATAAAATCTTTGTTTTGGAAACCCGACCGGTTCGACCGGTTCGATCGGTGACCGATCTGCTATTCGATTCAGTTCAATCTAAAAAATTAATTTTTAATTGACCCAATCTGAGCCGATTAATTGATCGGTCGAATCGATCCGGTCTGAGCAGTCCGACAATTATTTTTTATTTTTTATTTTTTTGTATAATTTTTTATTTTTTAATATTATTAATATTATATATAATTAAATATAATTATTACATAATTATGATGTCATATTGGTTCGACCGGTTCTCGAACCGATAACTAATAAAACCTCCTATTCGATAACTTATCCTAGTTTCAGAACACTGCATAAAATTAGAAGACTAAGTCATGGACAGAGACGTGGATCGCCTACCAGAAGTTTCAGAAACGGAGCTCTTCGAAGCATTCAAAAGCTGGTACTATCCAGCCGTCGAGACATCGTGGGCTAGGATCGACCCACATCGGATTCCGGACCTACCATACGAATCTTGGAAGCATAAGTTGTGGTGATTGATGATGCCTTTAGCCATACGTATAATAGTACGGTGACCCAAAAATGAAATCAATCACATCTTCAGGCAAATACAATACAATCGTCCATTCCACATTAGGTAGGTCCCACATCTCGATGGGTTCTGAGGAAATAAATATTGGTGACACTGTTAAGGTGGTGAGGAATCGTGGACGTCCTGGGTTTTGCTGTTAGAATCTCAACTTTCTCACTCTCATTTGCTTTCATAAACCAATCTTTATAAATACTAACGGACATCCATGTTAGATCTTAAGGGTTTATGTTAATTGAAGGCAACACTCCATCGCTTGCTTGGTTTTGGGAAACAATTGTAAGCAAGAAAGGGAAAGAATGGGGAATGGTTTAATGTTGCTTTCTTCTCCTCTAGAAAATTCCCATCCCTACATATTCAATCCCATGCCAACCATCCCTTTCTATCATAATACGACACATTCTGTGATAAAAGTTCTAATCTTTATCTGTTTTAACAAAGTTTTGTTCTTCTTCAATAAGTCGTAACGACTGAAAGATATTTTCTTTGTTACCTTTCGTTTGCTTGTTTCGAATCTGGGCTTTTTTCTTAATTTTCTCTGTTGCGCTCTGTCAGGTTTGTATGAAGATATATAATCGTCGTAACTCGAGCATGGCAAAGCTTTGAGTTGCATTGCGAAGTCATTGTCCCTGTATATTCGTTCCTGCCTTTTCTTTTCTGGGTATTTCTTTTTTGTTGGAAAAGGTTGGCTCTCGTTCAATCTTCATCTTCGCATTGTTTTGTTCCATGTATATCATTCTCTTTTGATACCAACGGGGTTTCATTACTTTGGATGCATTTGATTATTGCTCTTTTTGAGCAACGTCCATAACTCAGTTTTCAACGTCTTCGATTCAATTTTGTTGCATCCCTATGTTCATATAGCACTTGACATTTTTAGTTATACTGTTTGATTTTGAGAAAGCGAGGGAGAAGTAAAGTGTTCTTAATTGTTTTTTCCTATGTGTTGTAAACATAAATGGAAAATATAAATTTTCAGAAGACATATGTTCGTTATCTCGATCAGAAGGGAAAACGTAAATGTTTGTTGCTGATTGATGAATTCTTTCTTTTTTTTCCTTGTTTGCTCACTGGCTTCAATTTTTAGCTGTAGGGAGTTATTTTCATTCTCAATTGCATGGCTTCTGGTGGCACCATAAGTTTTGATCTGTCAACAAAGGCAAAAAGGTTATAGGTGGTCGTTAACATATGTTTGGCAACAATACTCCGTAAACTTATTATATTCCGTATCTTGAAAGATGGGGGATCATTTCACGCTACTGGTTGATAGATTGCTAACTGAATCAACCCTTGAAGCTACTATCGAGAGCCAAAGACTCTTGCAATTAGCTGCAACCTCTGCGAACAAGATCACTGCAGCTGAATTTTCACACCAAAAAATGGATTTTGATTTGAAGTCATGCCCAAGAAAATTGGTTGACTGCAGAATTTGCCATGAAGAGGACGAAGATTCAAATATGGAGATGCCTTGTTCTTGCTGCGGAAGCTTGAAGGTCGATTGTTAAACTTTCTTGCTTATTTTCATTTGAAAATAATATATTTGTCTTCAGGAGCCAAAACAGTTTCTTGTGAAGCTTTTTGCTGCGGCTAATTAGATGAAATTTGAAATTTTCCTAAATCATACTGCACCCTGATGGAGTCCAAGAAATAATTTTTACCACTAATAAGATGTAGTCTAACCTGTGCCCCATCCGGATGATTCATTCCCAAAGTTATGTTAAAAGCAATCTGTAAAAGTAAAACTTTTTTATTGTTCCCATTCTTTATAACTCTGTAATTCTCTTCCCTTACTGTATTGAGATAAGCATAGGCATTGTTTTACCTTTAAAGAAGCTGTAGATTCAGACATGAATGCATGTTTAGCATTGGCAATCTGTCTAGAGCATAAGAAGCTCAATCTGATTTATGACACCACATAAACAAATCACATTTACTGTGGGCCTAATTTATTTACCAACTATTTTGGTGATCTTGGTTTTCCTCTTCTCTTAATTCAATAGTTCTTCAATTCCACTCCAGGACCAGCTGTCTGTTTATGTTTTTTCTTTTACCGTTGCCCCTTCCATTCTAATTGAGATTGTCTTAAATTCAAGATTAGGTTTTCAATAGCCCAAGTAACTAATTTTTCCCTGGGGTCTGTCATCCAGTGAATTATCTTCCAAATTATGGCAAATCTTAGCCTAGGATACTCTACCTGCAGACATAAATTTGTGAATTTTGTGGTTTAAAACATGTTCAACCAAGAAATTGAAGTACGCATTGTATAGCTGGAAATTAGTTGATGACACCGTCTTCTTCCTGGTACAAATCTCAATTTGTTAACTGGGGTTACTTCCTCTCTTGTTCCTTGGTTTTGCAGTATGCTCATAGAAAATGTGTTCAGAGGTGGTGCAACGAAAAGGGTGACACTATCTGTGAGATATGCCGTCAGGTGCACCATTATGCCAACATTCAATATTAAGTATTGTGTTCTATGTGACTATTAAAGAGAGAGAGAATAAAATAAATAAATATTAGAAAGATTACCTTTTGATAAAGAACATTTGAAATTGCAGCAATTTAAGCACGGTTATACAGCTCCCCCACCTCTGTTCCATTATAGTAGGCTTCCAATGACCTTCAGGTATACTTTTGGTTCACTTTATTCTTCAGTGACTCCTTTCCTTTGACTCATGATAGACAGATGATTAGTAATTCTTTTTTGGAATTTTTGTTTTAGGGGAAACCTGGAGATACCAAGAAGGGACATACACAGTCATCGATTTATGGATATAGTCCCAAGTAATCATGAATTTCTGGACTCGGACTTTGATGATTATTCACCTCCTTCACCAAGAAGCCTGTTATGCTGCCGAATTGTTGCTATTATTGTACAACTCTCTCTCTCTCTCTCTGTGTATATATATATATATATACTGTTTGCTTGGCAAACGTAATTTCCTTTTCCCCTTTTTCATATGCAAATATTTATTTCTTAAAAATGGAGATAATAAATCAGATAGCTTTTGATGGTTAGAGCTTAATTGGCTGAAAGCTAAAAGCCACTGTGGTTAAATAACTTACCAGTTTCCTTCTGCGTACTTACATAATATCTGAACCATCTCTCTGCATATTCTCATGTTTTGTGCTTGCATCTCCTTATTCTTTCTGCATAGTTGCATTGTGTGCGTGCGTGCCTGCTCAATACAAGTTTATTTATTCTCATGATGTTTTGCAGTTCATGGTTATTCTAGTTTTACGCCACACCCTTCCAATCATAATTAGTGGAGCTGGGGATTATTCATTGAGGTTGTTTATGGTAAGTGTGGAGCTATACTTCATCTTCTACAGATAGAATTTTATATGGAGATGTACCAAATTATGTTTTATATTGTAGCTAGTGTTGTTAAGGACTATGGGAATTCTGTTGCCAATTTATGTGATGGTCAAAGCATTCACTAATGTAAATCGAAGCCGTCACCAACTGGTCAGTGACCTAACTTCAGCTTTTACCAACAGTAACTTACAAACATTGAACTCCATTTAAGCCAAAAAGTCTGTTTCTAGTGGTATAAACAATAATAACCCAAAAGTGCTAAGTTTGGAGGTGACTGCTCTTATTGCTTTAGGATCCACATTTATCGATTGATGCATTCAACGAGGAGACAGAGTTAACCCAGCTGTAGCCTGTGCCCCGTTACATTCCTGTTGGTTGATCATCTCGGACTGATCAGCATCAAGTTGAGTCTTCATTGTGGTTTAGCATTAGTGTTACAGTCTTTTAACTGAAAAAATAAATGTAACGATGCAGGTCATAGGAATGGATCCATCCATGTGGACATTAGAGTTGATGTATGTACAGGCAGGCACAACTATGTACAAAGATATAACTACATAATGTATGGAAGTTTCGAAATTACAGCAAAGAATGCTTACATTATGCTGCATTTGAAATTCAATATTTATCCTCTCTACATTAGCTTTGATGTTGATCTCACTATTCAAACAACTTAGTTAGGATTAGATTACACAAAAAAGGAAAAGTTCTATAGCAGGATGCATGATACTATTTAAGGGATTAAAACATTAAATGTAAATGTGATAGGTTGGTGGGTTTGAGCACATTATTTGATTTCTCCTCTTTATTGGGCTGTACTTCAATATGCAAGCAACTAGTACTCTATTTATGTGTTTGACTGGGTAATCCTTGCAGGGATGATTGGTGTTATGTCAACTCTTTTGTATTACTAATTACACATTTTAGTACGTACGATGTATGTTTTAATATGTTTTTAGTTAATATAATGTTTCTAGCGATCGAGTATAATTGGATGAGTGTATTGGATAAAATATGTGAAATGTTTTGTGATGAAGAATTTGTTGAAGACATCATCTTGTAATATATAGAGTTTGAATTTTTCAAAAAGAAGAGAAAAGAGTTTGAAATATCACTGTTTTTTTCTTTTCAACTCTCTCACACAATATAACTAATAAATTATACTTTCAAATTTTATATTTTTTGTTTCCCTTTATATTTTAATTAAAAATTCTATTTTAAATTATTATTGTTAAAAATGAATTACTGTTTTTATTAGTAAAAAATACTAATTTTGCTTAATCTTACTAATAAATTATATTTGACAAAATTTAAGTTTTTTACTTATCTCTTTATACTTTAATTGAAAATTTTTAAATTATTATATTTAAAACTAATTATTATTTTTCTTATATATTTGTTTAATAAATTGAATTATTAATTCGTATATATATAAGTAATTTTGCTTAAATAATTTAAGAATATATTTAAAATAATATTTAAACTATAAAGAAGTATGTTTATAGGAAATTATAAAGAAGTTAGAATAAAAATTAATATTATTTTTCCTTACCTTAATAATAAATTGTATATAATTAATAATAAAGTAAAAATATTAATACAATTTATAGTAATAAAAAATAGAAAATATATTTTTAAAAAAAGCAATTCATGTTATCGTCACAGTAACGTGAAAGTTACAGGACGCGATGGGTTGTGCATTTGTGCTTTGAATTTTCTGTACCATGTTTTTCTGTGCTCACGTGATCGAAGTAACATAAAGAAAAAAAGGTAGTGGAGATTTATTTATAGTGTATACAGTTGGTTTTAGCTCGAAAGCCACAAAATTTGAAAAGAATTGAAAGTTGCTACACGTGCATGAAACCAGAACCAATCAAAGTTTGCATGCAACAGTGAGCAAGGCTGTGATGGAGACTTCAATGTTCCCAACCAATTTCCAGAATTACGTGGCTGGTGAAATGCAGACATCTTTTAGTTTTGTGTTATTTCAATTAATTAAAAATATAATTACGTATTACATTTTTATTAGCATTCTATTGTTGTTGTAATATATATGATCGTCGTTAATGGCTATTGCACTTAGTACATTTAAGTAATCAATCCCCTATTCATTCATTGGGTGTAGTACTATCTTATCTATAATATATAGAATAGAAAGCTCTGGATTTGAAAAGGAAACATCCTTTTGAACTATATATATATATATATGTTCACCTAAATTAATCACATTATTATTCAATAATATAGTGTACATTATATATGTATTAGTCACTCAATCGACAGTATATCTATCATATGATGATCTGGTGTAACATCTTCGACTCTATATATGACTGATTAATGTTAGTAATTATTATTTTTATAACTAATAAAAATGTTTTTTTAATTCCCATTTAACATGTTAAATGAGAAGCTATCATATAGTTGGTCGCTTCCTAAATTTATTGATGGAACTAAAGATATCAAACCAAATTAAACTACTGATATATATTAAATAAGAAGTAAAAATTATAAGAGTAAGTAAAATGTAGTATAAAATAAAATGCTTTATTAAAATAAAAATGCATTAATAATGTCTATTAGTATGTAATAAATCTAATAATTTAATCTAACATAATAATAAATATAAAAATTATATTATCATTTATTTAAAGACTCATAAAAATTGAAGTATGTTCAAAGAAAGTTAATAGAAAGGCCTCTAACTTTATTTTAACTTTTTAAATCTCTTTTAATTATAGTTTAAATATTATATTTTAACACATCCTTAAATTATATATCTTACACAAAATTACTAATTCAGTTTATCAAACAAATTCATGATAAAAATAAAAATTAGTTTTTAACAATATTAATTTAAAATTTTCAATTAAAGTATAAATAGATAAATAAAGAATTTAAATTTTAATAAATATAATTTATTAGTAAGATTAAATAAACAAAAATAGTAATTCATTTTAAATAATAAAAATTTAAAATAAAATTTCTAATTAAAATATAAATTGAAAAGAAAACAATTGATTGAAAAGTGAACAAATCTTTCCTAAAACACCAACTTCAATTTGCAATTCTCAAAAAAAAAAAAATCACTCAATGCAAGCTCTGTTCATTTGTCAAAACGTACGTATTGGTGTGCAACGCTTACTGCTCGCCGCCGCCTCGCCCACATTTGACATCAAATTATTTTGTCGGCTTGGCCGATTTATTACTTATAAAAGGTTATAATCGTAATTTTATAACCATCCAGCTCAATTTAATGTTAAAAAGATTGGCTAAAAGTGAAGGATGCATTGTCAGGTTTTAGCAAGATTTTTATTAGGATTTTTGTCGTTAAAACTTTTTTACTGAAAAATAAAGTATTTGTATGCACCTAATTAGGTTCAGTGCTGTCTGTGCCTCACACCACACCACTCTCTTTTTTCTCTATATATACGTGACCAATGGGATCGAGTTGGTACACAGTTGGCTAGAATAAAAAGGCAACAGAGGCATACACATAAAGTTTATAACAAAAGCTAGCAAAAATATGGCATCCATGCCTGGAATTCTCAGTGAGTGGCCTTGGAAGCCTCTTGGAAGCTTTAAGGTCTCCTCTTCTCTTATTACTGTTTCTCTGAATCACACTCGTAGTGCCACTATTATGTATCTGCAAAATGTAACTAAGATAGGAATATTGTACGTGAAACAAAATTTGCTGCATGAACTTTGTTGTTCCAGTGAGTTTTCAGAATCTTACGACTTACTTGTATGTTGTGTTTTGTGCTTGTTATTACTTGAACCAGTATTTGTTACTAGCTCCATGGGCGATCCACAAAACCTATAACTTGGTTGTGAAGGATGAAAAGGACATCTCAAGCTTTCTCATCTTCCCATTTCTCTTGTGGAGAATGCTTCACAACCAGATATGGATCAGCCTTTCATGTTACAGAACCGCCAAAGGAAGTAACAGGATCGTCGACAAAGGCATTGAATTCGACCAAATCGATCGAGAAAGAAGCTGGTAGGTTCCGTACAATAGCATATCCATTTGAATTATATTATATATTAGACTTTTTGTATTTTATATATATATATAAAACATCTCATGAATCTAACATTTTCAGGGATGATCAGATACTATTCAATGGGCTCTTGTTCTATATTGCTGTCATGATAGTTCCAGGGACGGTGTGATTCTTAGTGCTCTTCTTCATGCAGGACCGGTTGAGTTCATTTACTGTTGGCTTCATCGAGCTCTGCATCATCACTATCTCTACTCTCGTTATCACTCACATCATCACTCTTCTATTGCCACCGAACCCATCACTTGTAAGTTTCTTAGTTACTCTTTTTTTTTTTTAGTTTCTTCGTGTTGGTACGATTTGACTGAGACATCACTTTCTCTTTATTCCTGTGAGGAATGATGAATGTATATAAACGACAGGACAGCTGTTC
>JANVCL010000002.1:17677605-17691333 GCA_026546855.1 Erythroxylum incrassatum | reverse complement strand
CTTAGGGTATCCAGCGCGACTCTGTTTCGAAAAAGTTTATTCGCGGATGTCGGAATCTTTGAAAATCCGTTCTTTGTTCTTCGTTTCCGTTTCATTTTTCGGTTGGGGTCCGGTTTTGAGATCGGGTCCCAACAATTGTGGTATCAGAGCAAGAGGAGATTAAGGAATCATATGTACGTATGAGGGTTTCGATTTAAGTAGTTGGATTCTGGAAACGGGACCCAACAATATGTATAAGATTTAACAATTCAATACCACCATCATTCTTTTACCAAAGATTGATTTGGTTTTTCATCAACCCAATAAGTTTCATAAGTTTTATATGATTCAAAATCAAAAAGATACATATACCTTTGTATGTAACGTAATGACTCTCATCATGTTGATTTAACTAACATGGCATAAAAGGTTAGTCTTGGTTATCTAATTCTGTATTCTTGTCACTTATGTTAAGCATAAGACTCCTTTGATCTATCATATACAAGCTATTTGTATAAATATGGATCAAATACTTTTATGTAACAAGTTATTTCTTATCATATCTTGAACATTCTAATTATGTTTAATCTAAATTCAGGATCAATTACTCTAAAACATAAATTAGAAATATATATGATCTCTATCATATCATGTATTGGTAAGAAATTCATGCGATCGTTTTTCTTATAATGAAAACTATTATCATTCTATAACAAAGTCTTCAATTGTAATCTATGTTTATGCTTTTAGTAGACTAAATTGAGTGAAATAATTTCATCAAGGTACTATTCCTTTCAGCTCTACTCTATGCAACATATTACATCTTGTTTTCATGATGTTGACATACATCTTACATGTTGTCATCAAAATTTATGAAACATTATTTAACTCAAAATGTCAATACATTTTGTCACCTACATGATATTAATATATCTTTAAACTTTATCGCTAAATCTTTAAAAGGGATTAATAGAAAATTTGCCTAATGGACACACAACTTCTCTATCAAATTTTGAGAACTCTTCTCAAACTTAACTTATATCTATGAAATTTGGTTCACAAATTTAGTATCAACTATACTAAATAAGGTAAATTCTATTCAGCACAAAATATAATTGTAAGAAAAATAAATGTAGGTTATATGCCAGAACTTTAGTTTTACTTCGAACAAATATAATTGTAAGAAACAAATGTGTAGGTTATATTCCATAGCTAACAATAGGATCTAGAATTTAGTCATTTATTTGGTTGCTTCTACTATTTTATCATAAATAATAGGCCTCACTATTATTCAAAAAGATTTATCTAATCTCTCTGGTGAGTTAAGATCTCATTCAAATTTAGTTGAACGTGAGTTACTTAATAAATCAACTAAATTTAAATTAGGTAAATAGCGTTTTTATCAATCATACCTCATGTGACTCATAAATTAGGTGACAACTCTTATGAAAACATATCTTATAAATCATACAAATTTAATTAAGTAGGACCTATTACTTTAAGATAAATCATATTAAGGTTAAAGGAGCCTTAAGTCACTTAATAAGTCTTACAATAAACAGAACTCTAGTTTTATACATAAATAAAGGAAGGCAAGATCACGTTTTCAAATTGTACTCAATATTTTAGCAAGAGATTTAATTTTATTCATCTTATCGAACATAAAATTGCATATAAATATCATATATATAAAAATACAATTTAATATGCATCTAATATATATATCAAACACATAAATAAAGGGTGCAAGTTCTTATGCTAATATAATTAGATTATATGCATAAAATATCAAGCTTTGTTTGATTATAGGTATTGATCTTCATAATTTAAAATGATATTTTTAACTCTTTGGATAATTAAATTAACCTAAATTCATTGATTCATAAATGAATTAAATTATTATTCGAAATAGAAAATTAATTTGATTTGAAGATAATTTTCAAATTCAATTAGAAACTATTTCTAACGTGACTCCTTTAACAAAATTTAATTGAAAATACTTTCAATGAATTATGCTTCTTATTTATTATAATTTAGAAAAAAAATCAACAAGTAAAAAATTCTTATTCAATTAGAAAACCATTTCTAATCTAATTAGAAATTACCTTTCCTTAATTAAAAACTATTTTCTAATATTAAAAAAGGAAATTATTTTCAAAATGAAATAAAACACTTTTAATTTAATTAAAAAAGTTCTTTACATTATTTAGTTAGAGATTGATTTCTTAATTAATTATAAATTCTTTCCTTAATAAAGTAGAAAAATATTTTCAAAAATATTAAAGAAAGCTTATTTTATCAATTAATAAATGAAAGCACCTTTTCAAATTTAATTAAAATTATGCTTTCTAATAAATCAAGAAACTTATTATTCAAGAATAAAGAAATAATTTCTAAATAAATAGAACAATAATTCTATAAATAGATAAAATATTTAATTTATCTTGATCAAATTGAAATAAATACAAAAAAATATTTCTTAATTACTTAAGAATTTTTGTTTGATTTAAGGAGTCTAATTTGTTAATGTCGATCCAATTGAAATATAATTAATTTTATTCTATAAACAACTTTTCCTAAATTTTTAGTTAGGAATCAATATAGTTATTAATCTTAACCTAATTAAGAAAGAATAATTACTTTAACATTAAAATTAAGATCTCATCTTAATTAATATAATTTCATTATATTAATTTATCTTATATAACCTAATGATGAAAGTTAATCCTTTTAAATCTTTGCTTGATTCTAATTATTGATTTAATAAATAATTTAATTTAGTGATTTATATTCTTGAAAATTTAAACTAAATTTAAAAAATACTCTTAATAAAGCTAAATATTTTGAAAACTTTTTTCAGACAATTAGAAAAACACTTTTCTATGTTTTTTTAGGAATTTGAACAATTTAATCTTACTTAAATTAATTTAATTAAAAGTAAGACTTAAAACACAAAACTAAAAGAAAAATAAAATTTATGTGGGACTGTCTGGCGCTAGCATTGCACAGGCCAGAACATTTCAACTAGGCTTATGCACCTAATCAACGGCTATCGTGACCATCTCACTACATCAAACGCAATCTCTTGTGAATTGTGTGTCTTACACGCAGCCTATCATTTTTCAGAAACTAAGGGTTTGTTTGATCGATGATTTTATAATGGAATGAGATCGTACGTAACACAGTTTTATTGTTTGGAAGAAAGTTTTATAATAGAATAAAATGAGATAAAAGTATAGGGTTTTATGTTACGTTCCATTTCATCCTAAATAATGAAAATGAGAAACTTCCAATTTGAAAAATTTAGGTAAACTAATAAATATATACTATCTAATATGCCTTAAATAATTTTTCATAATACCAATTATTTCTCGCCCTACCCTAATAACAACTAACACAACACAATAATATTTTTATATAATTAACAATAAATTGTATATAATTAATAATAAAATAATAAAATTTTATTAATAAAAATAGAATATATATATATATAACTTATTCTTTAATTGTTTGTCACAGTGCCGTGACATATTTTTAGCAAGTCACAAATATATTTCTATATAAATAAAAATATAAAAAATTATTTTTAAATATAAATCAAATAGAATAGAATAATATTTAATATAATAAATTTTATTATATAATTAATAATAAATTGTATATAATTAATAATAAAATAATAAAATTTTTATTAATAAAAATAAAAAACATATTTAAAAAATTAGTATTCAAGTCACAACTGTAACATATTTTTTGTAAGTTACAAGTTTTTGTTATTTTAAAATCATAACATTTAAGTGTTTTTATATTTTCAGTTTTATGATGTGTGAGAATATTATATAAAAGTATAATAGTCATTATTATATATTATATTCTTTTTCATTCATTTTTTAAACAATATTTCATTACATTATATTACGAACCCTTCCATCCTTTTCAAACAACTTACATTTCATAATCATATCATTATAAACCGTTATATTTCGTTCTATCTCATTCTATTCTATTTCATTTCATTAATTAATATCCTACCAAATATGCTTTAATGTTTACGATTTATGCGTCATCCCTATGTTTTCTTCCGCCTCTTGCTGTCAGGCCTTTGCCTCCAGCCTCATCTGTTCGTTTTGACTCCACTGGGTTTGCTGCTCCATCACCGATGCCTCGTCGCCCTCCCTCTCTTCGCTGGTGGTTCTCCCTTATTAGGCATCTGAAGGCCAAGGTAGGGGCGAGTTTTGCCGTAACAAGTGGCAGACACAACACACATTACTTGTAATGACAAATAGTCAAGCAAAATTGATCCATGTCTTTAGAAACTTCATCCAACTGATTCGAAAATTAATCCAAGGAAGCATGCTTAATAAAAGGTTTTCCATAAACCATAAAGCGGCATGTGAAATTCTCAATTTCAGAACATAGCAACAAAGAAATAGATTTTCCAGAAACAATTTCCCTTTTATTTACAACTAAAAGCTTTCGAAGAGGAAAAATAGAAACATATATTTTCAAAAAAAAAAGAACAAAATGATGGGGCAGGCCAAATTGAAAATTAATTTCCAAAAGTCAATAAACATGTGGGAGTCATATTTTGGCCTTCCAAAAAAACAGAAGGGGCAATCATAGTTTTGTTTTATTAACAAAACAACCATAATTATTAACGATATCCTAATCAACATTAAGTAAATTATTTAAATAATTAAATTTTAATCCTTAATTTTACCAAATCAATAACAATCAATTAATTTTAATCAAATTATTGAATTAAAGTTGACTATGATATTACTAACTCTGCCCAACCTAATCCTAGGCAGTCCGATTGAATTTGAGCTCAACTCAGCCCTAGTTGAACTATTGTTTAAATTAAAAATGTAAAAATGATATCGTTTTACTTATAAGTATCGAGCCTCAGGTCGGACCTAGTAGCTCGAGACCTAATCAACCTAAACCCAGTTTGTTGACTCTAGGTCGGGTGGCCCTTAACCAATTGTCATCTCTAATAAATATGAAACTTATTCGTTTGATTTATGAATGTCATGATTACTAAAATTTTATAAAATAATTAACACATAAATATAATAAAGCAAGAATCATAATTCGTAGTTTATTCCAAAACTTAATCATTTTCTTGTCATCCGTAACTATTGTAGAAAAAATTAAGCAAGGAGTGCTATCTCCTTTATAGGCTAAGCTATTTATAATAAGATTTGAATATTTTATTAATTTAATTAAAATTAAAATTGAATTTTAATTAAATATCAATTATGCTCAAATAAGATTCAATATTTTATATTGATCCTTATTTATTAAATATCTTATATTTAATCATAAAGTTTCTCAAACTTTACAATCAATTCCAATTATATTAAAATATCTTTTCCCTCTTTAACATGACCCATAAGTTCTCAAATATACTGACAATGGATATAAATTATAACCCTAAATCATATTTATAATTAGATGAATTAAGCTCTTTTGGTAATGGAATCCTTTTAACATGAACCAGTCCACTATATTTATATTTGGCTCTTTTTCATCGACAAAAACGAAAAGATATAATTTGTGTGTAATTTTAAAATTTGAAATAATATAACAAGACCAAATCTCACGTGTGTATTAAATAAAATACACACTACAAATTATTTGGAAAAATGAGTCGAAATTTATGGACTTCTAAATATTTTTATAGTCTTTGTTTTCAACTCTGAATTTTTAACTTGTTTATATAACGTTTTGATCATGCTTATTTTTTGCCGCCTTTTGACCATGAATTGGACTACTCGAATGCCTTTGTATAGCGTGAGTAGAAACTGAATGAAAACCGAAGAAACTCATCTTACAAAACTGATTGTGTAACTCACCTAAATTGCCTGTCAAAGTTGAAGAAGCTCTATGGCTGTTGCTACTTTCTCTTCTATTAGTTCTTTGGTCAATCCGTCTCTAAAGGGAAGAACTCGGCAAACCTACTTGCAGGTCAGGGCTCGGAGTTTAAGAGATGAAGGTAATCCTATATTACAGCTTGGTGTGTCTGTAAGTACTGACATAAATTAAGAGCCAGAAATAGAAGAGTGTTAATATTATATCTGTTTGGTTTGACAGGTAGGTCAAATGACATGGTAGACGCAAGTCTGAGAGTTCTAAGAGAGAGGATAGGGGAAGTTAAGGTGAAGGAGAGGCTTGAGAGATGTTGCAGATGTGAAAATGGATGGAATTATGCTCACGGGTATCACTACAAGCACAACAAGGAATCAGCTTTATCCCAAGTTTTTGATCTTGTGGGCTTGGTTTTTGGTATTGTTGGCTTCACTTGTCTTTCTGGTTCATTTCTGCTTTGCCTTGTTTCCATGTTGATTCATTTGAATCAAAATCTCTAAGCAGTTTTATACATCATTGTATCTGGTTCTTTTGGTAAATTTAGTCCGCCATTTTCATGAGAATAAACCTTTCATTCATCTAGTAAAAGATTAAACAGCCATTGGATTCCTTTTACAAGGTTGAAAGTAAAGAATAGAATAGCCACCAAAAAAAAAAAAGTGAGGACAGATTGAGACTATTATTATTATATCATAAGATGTTTACCGACTCCCACCAATTTGTTTTAAGTTTGAACAGAATACACCATCGTTCTTGGCCTTTTCTTTGGATCAACCAGCAACCAACCATTCATTTATTGAATTTCGTAATATTAAAGATTATAAAATTTCTCCAGCGTCTTGTCTCTGTAGTTTGCAAATTAGCATCTTGCTGGCAGGCGGCGGCGGCCTTACATTAAACTAACTCAATACATCATAAAGCAAAAGAACCTTCTCATACATTGTTCATTCATTTTCCTTTTTGGTCATTTTCTTTATTTTTCTCACTTTTCCTTGTTTTACAACAAAATTTATTTACTGCGTTTTTAAAAGATCTCCAGCATATCATTTGAGTAAATGAATTAAAGCTATTCTATTTGCTAAAACTCATTTTATGGAATAATTGAACTTAAACTTTCATCTAACGTACACATTTTAAGTAATTTCATTTTCATAAGATCCACTATAACTTAAAAATTTTACTTTCAAAGCTAAAATTGAATTATCAAGTTAGGATTTGAGAAAGACTCCAACTCCATTCCCAAAAGCATCAGCCATCAATAATTCATTAATAGTCCAAGCAAGAAACAACTCCAGCTACAGGTTTAGCCAAACCACAACAGAAAAGGTAGAAAGAGAGCTACAGTTAGTTTCGAAGAAATGCAACAGTCGCCACACGAGAACCCACCATTCCACCAAATGTGAACGTTGGATACGTTCTAACATGGTTGAGATATCGGAATGGAGGATCCCTGGACACGTCTTGATCCTTTGTAGTCTCCGAGTCATGGGACACATCAATCATTCTTCTACTGTTGAAATTTTCCACCTCTTGCACCAACTCGTCTTTTGTACTATTGCAAGATGTAATCACCTATCATCATGATGATCAAATGAAAATTGGAGTCAATAACAACATCAAGCAACCCTACCGTTGCACAACTACAAATAACATGAATACATTAAGCAAAGCAGGTCACTCTAATGGCACATCGAGGTTGTTCAAAATGACCTTTTTGCAAGCTAGCGACAAGTGGGATATTCAAAAACAAGATAATCTCAACATACACATCCTTACCAATATTCCACCAGAGGAAACCAATTTTGCAACCGAGTCCCAGTACATGATCCTGTACAGAATTTCAGTTTATCCCAAGGAAATAGCCAAGTATGGCAGGACTTCAAAAGAAAATGGATGCAATGGAAAATAAACAAGACTGGCTACCATGATCATTAAGTTTAGTTGTTGGTTTACCTTTTAATCGGACCATCTGGATGCAATCCAATGGCATCTAAAGTGCCTTTGTCCATAACAAGCTTAAACTGCCTTTCTAGCTTTGTTTCAAGTACGTCATCAACCTGTATGCAAGTCGACAATATCAAACAATTAGAATTACAACATATAACAAGGTTGACGCAGAAACTTATCTCAAATTTTCTACAACAAAGGCTGCAGCAGACACTTTTTGTCACTAATGTTATGAATTGCAATGAACATATACTTAAACAAAGCATATAAAATTTCCACACATATCTCGATATGGTATAAATTCAGACACAAAAGAAACTTCATAAAATTGAATAATCTTTCTATACATGATGAAATCGAGTCACAATTCAGCTTTACAAATTAAAATGACAGTGTAAACAGCAATATACATGTGAGAACAATGCTCAATTTCACCAAGAAACTTGATGCTGTGAATACTTCCCCATTACATGGTGAAATAAAAAAACAAGTCAGTTCACAATCAAAGAGCACAATACTGGAACAGGACAATGCCCAATTTCACCAAAAATTCATGGTTCACTGGACAGTGGGCTTTGTGAATGAAAATCTCGAGATACAGTAAACAATATCCGACGGGAGGTAATCAAGAAGGGACAATAAGAAGCTAATGATCAACTGACTTCCTTATTCACCTATACGATGTGGGTGATTCCCTATAATGCATGAATTAAAGCAGGAGCAAAACAATGCTAAAAACATACACATAAAGAAGGATGAAGGAGCAAGTAGCTCAAGGAGGGAAGGAGAAAAACTATCAGGTAATAACTTTATCTGATGGTCCTATACACTCTAACCATTGACAAAAGAGGATGATCTACAGTAGGATCAAAACCATAACAGAACATGAGTTATCATTCACATGAATGACAAACCCAGACTATTAACATTATCCGAAGAGTTTATAAGCATTCATTCCTGAGTGTAATGAATGAACAGGATTCCTATAAAGCTTTTTAAGAAGACTAAATGTGATGAGAAATAAATGACTATCAGGTAATAACTTTACTGATGCTCCTATACACTCTGGCCATTGGCGATCTACAGCAGGATCAAAACCATAATAAAACATGAGTTGTCATTCACATGAATGACAAACCCAGACTATTAACATCATGTGAAGAGTTTATAAGCATTCATCCCCGAGCTTAATGAAGGAACAGGATTCCTGTAAAGTTTTTTAAGAAGACTAAAAGTGATCAGAAATAAATGACTATCAGGTAATAACTTTACCTGATGCTCCTATATACTCTGGCCATTGACTACAGAGCATGAACTACAGCAGGACCAAAATCATGAAAAACATGCATTGTCATTCACATGAATGACTGACATACCCAGACTATTAGTATTATGTGAACAGTTTATAAGCATTCATCCCCAAGTGAGTGCAATGAATGAACAGGATTCCTTTAAAGCTTTTTAAGAAGACTCAATATGATTGGAGATAAATGATTCACCAGCAAACCCTTTCTACAAATGGCATTGCGTAGACCTTTGAAAGTTTCTAAATAACATTTAGGAATGAGGAGACTAGCACTGAAGATATATGGATTAAGAACCAATAAGACTCGCAATAATTCATTTAATAAAAAGAAAAGCCTTGTCAACTTTTGAGGTTAACATATCAAATGTAGGATATGATAAAGGATTTAGGCAAATATCTTGATGAAAAGAGGAAGATAAATAGTCAACAAAAACTGAAACTGGGAACAATGACTAGTACTTGGTGAACAAGGTAGAAGTCTGTGAATCTTGGTTTATGAATTTCCGCTACGAACTAGGGTCACATGGAGCATCAGCAAATGTGTTAAAAGTACAGGAAAGCTTCCACCTAGCGCTATACTAATGAACTGTAACCCCAACAACATTTCGTGTCATGTGGAAATATAGATCTTGTGTTGATAAACTTTTTTCGGTGAAGTCCCTTAATTTATGCAAGTTTTATTGGAGAGAAACTCAATCTGCTAAATATCCATAAATTAAATGTTAAAAACTAATTAAGAATTTTAATAAATAAAATTAAAAAAAGACCATGCAATCCTCTTTTACAACATAGATATCTGCTATCAAAGTAAGAACAGACAACCCAGCTCTGGCATACCAAAAATTCGATGTTAGGAAACCCATCACGAACAGCAAGTCTACGAGCAAGTTCAATTGCCCCTTCACTGTAGTCGACTCCAGTCAACTCGCAGAACCTAAAGACACAGACAAAATAACATTCAAATGCATATCGTGAACAATGGAAAAGTGAAACCTTTATTTCTCCAAATGAATAAAACAAATTTGATGATACTTTGTCCCTTCTAAAGTAGGTTTCAGTTAAGCTATTGTGAAATACAACTTAGCAGCATCTTCTAATATTTTGATATTCCGCAATGAATACAAACATAAAAATGTATTGGATAGAGCACTTTCTCTTTTTCTTTTCAGAAAGATGTGCAAGTTTGTTTTCTTTGGTATTTTTAATTTCCCTTAGAGCTCAGCGGAAGTACACCATTATCTTCATAAGCATTTCAGCAAAGACTTCGTTGATTGAGTAATGCAAACCAGATCAAAGTACACCATCTGGCAATAATTTTGAGCAAGTTCTGTTCTCTTGTGCTCTTTCCCGCACAAACTACTACCAGCAATATTGGTAATGGACGTTGAACATTTAAGATCACATAATGGAAGTCGACAATTTGGAAAATGACACATTTGTTAACGGATGTCAACAATTTAGCATAAGTACTACAACAAATGTTTTGAAGATCTTGAGGGAAAAGGCCATCCTTGATATTGGGAAACACAGCAGGCACTTAAGAATTTTCAAGGAGACATGATACAACAAAGATCTATACGATTTATGATCACAATGTGACATGGGAAAAGTGTCCCATATGCATGCTAGTTCTTGCAGATTTCATATTTCTGAAACTTTCTGCCACTTGTAGACATTATAGAACAAATGAATTCAATTTCCAATCATGTGAAATATTCTCCAGCATCAATCAATCATTTTCTCCTTGGAGAGTTTTCCTGTTTGATTAACGGATTATACTTTTTCCAAAAATATGTGCTAGTAAGGACCAATATGAGACTATATTCACATTTTTTTCTTACCTGCAATCAAAAGGTCGTGCACTGGTAAGTGGTAAATGATTTTGGCATTAATTATTCCACTGGTTCTCCATCATCTACGTTATAAAGAAATACTTTAGCAAAATTTAGTGGTTTAATATGTTCCCCAACCAATCAGCCTTTTATTTGCGAAGCTGTTCATTCAGCTATGAAGATCATTCACCATTCTTAATACATAAGCTGATCTTTCTTGGTATACCCAACTACAATAAATTCACCAACTTAAATATAGTTAGAGTAGTTGCAAATTGGAATGAATTCTATTTGTTATTAAGCACTTTAAGAAACTTTAATTAACCTACACCAACGAATTATAGTTCAGACTTTCACACAAAAACCTTCCTTCAAATAACAAGCTACTCAACAAGCTTTACCCACAAAATTTTACAACACAAATCTTGTAGAAAACATTATCATGTAACTAATCTTTTCCTTTTCCAACATATGCAGTGATATCATCTAAATATGCATGAAAGAGTAGATTTTTTTCTTAGAACTTCTATATCCAAGCTTTTTAGTCAAAACACTTTTAGCCTAATGGCTAAACAATGACATATACTCGATAAAATACGCATCAAATCCCAGAATTGCTAACAAATTTTGAGGAATTATCCAGTTATTCAATTGATTGCATAGTACGCCATGGTCATAATTAAGCAAATAAATGCCTGTTTTTGAAAAATAATATTATTGTTGTCCATTTGTATGAACAACCAAAAGGGCTATAACTTTCAAGACACTGTATCTATTTTGTGGTAAATATGATACGTTGCCATATATTAGAAATGGGAGTAAAGTGGGCAATGATATCAGAAAGACTCTTTCTTTCGATCTAAATTAATACCAGACCTATAGGAAAGTTCTCATAAGTGTACCCCTGCTTAGCCAGTTCTTGCAGCAGCAAACCATTGCCAGTCCCAACATCTAGCACCGTCCAGCTGGACAAATACTTTTCACCCTGCTCAACAGGTTCAGACTTGAAATCGTCAACGTGATTGGGAAAGTGACCTAGTGACATGTTTATACACAACTGTTTGGTCCAAGAAACAACAACATCCATTACATCAGCCCCAAACCTACAGAAGAAAGAGAAATAAGGAAATTTAATTTAGAAAAAAAAAGAGAGCGGCGAAAGATGAAATAAATGAATTCAAAATAAACAAAAAGTATTACCAAACTTCACCAGAATGGCCATGTTCACGAAAGTTGGACAACTCATCTGCATATGCAGCATCCCAATAGCTCTGCATACCCAGCATGGACGGGACTCCTTCGGTGTCTGTTTCATCCTTGTCAGAGCTGTCGTGCACGTCAACCAAAGTGTTTTAAGGTTTTGCAGGAAGTACTAACACTTCACTAATAATGGCTACAGAAACAGAATGCAAATGCCTCGATTTATAAAGTATTATCAGTTACTCAAGGATCACTAACTGAAAGTTGTAATTTTGATGCAGGTATTGAAAAAGAAATCAAACCCAATTCCTAACAACTGAACCAATCCAACTTCGTGACGCAATATTATGCAGAATTCTATCAATCATCTCCCAAAGATGGGACAAGAAAAATCTTGAATCAATTGAAAGTGTAATAAAAACATATAAATGAGGGAATTTTTCAAAAAATCACTAAACCTGTAATCAGAAGCAGTACGGAAGTTGGCGGCGGAAAGAGCCTCGGCGGCATCGGCGTGGCGCTGATCGTCGTCGAGAGTGCTGCCGTAGTCGCTCTTAATGGACCAGGAGTCAGCAGCCACGGACCTCTCGTCATCGGAGATATGATCCCCAGCGGCAGCTCGTGGCTGTAGTTGAGAGAGGTCGGAATCCTCTGGCGGCAGACGAATTCCAGCCATTTGGATTGGAGTTGAGAAAGGAGAGACAGCAGGAAAACCGATGTAAATACACTTTCAATAAGAGTTGAATTAATTAGGGTTAAGAGACAATTTTACCCTTATTAGTTTAAACTCTAAGATCTATTAATTAATGATTATTAGGGGAAAGCAACGGGTGCTTGGATTGTTTTTTAATCATAATTTTCAATCGACCTATTTAGTTTGTTTAAATTATTAAAAATAAATAATATCTTTTGCTTTTTAATATCATGATTGAGCAATATTATAAAAGATGAGAAAGTTATATTTAAAGGAGTAAATTTCTTAAATATATTTTTATACCTTAAATAATATTTATTAAAATAAAATTTATCAACTAAGTAAATAATTTAAATGAAGTACTTAACATGATAAATGTATTGATTTCATAAATTAATAAACGTAATTTTATATTAGTAATAATAATAAAGAAAAAGTAATTCAAAGAGATAATTATTTTAAAAATAAATTGTAAGTATTTTATCATTATATTGCTAATTTTAAAATTGTTATAACAAAACAGACAAGTTATTTAAAATAAGTTGAAAGCAGCACAATTTTCATTTAAGTCAAATACACATTAAAATAGAGTAACAATTTATTATTATTTTTAACATAACACTTTCAAATTTGAAAAATAAACACAAAATGCCTAATTGTAACTAAATCGACAAGTGCCATTATTATTATTATTATTATTATTATTATTATTATTATTATTATTATTATTATTATTATTATTATTATATGTTTTAAGGGATAAATCGTCATCGTTCTTCTTCAAAGTTAGCATCCTTGCAGAACTTACCTGTTGAGCCTCAACGACTTCGTTTTGTTCTAAATTGTGAACATTGTTATGCAAAGAGATTTTATCTTGAACCTCCTTCATACTGTTG
>JANVCL010000002.1:17633491-17656834 GCA_026546855.1 Erythroxylum incrassatum | reverse complement strand
GTTTAGATCTTTACGTCGATCATTGAGTCTGCATGGGACTCTAACATCTGATAGGCCGAGCGGGCCGTGAATATGTAGAGATGGGCCTGGGCCTAGCACAGCCGACCCAACCAATATATATATATAAAGGGAAGGATGATAGATGAAAATTGTAATCGTGGAACTTGCAAGGGGATAGAGTATAGACTGATAAGTGTTACATGTAATTACAACTTTCCATGTACTGAAAAAGTTTCTACATGGATGACATACGATTTGTCTTTTTGGAGTTATGATGACATTTTCTCTACAAAACCAAGATAAACGTGATTAATTGAATCGTTTAATATTCTAAAAGAGAATTCATAAAAAAGGATGAAAGATTTAGTTTGAATCCTTCTTTCATTATGGCGTCGGCACCATATTGGATTTGTTAACCTAATGTTTACGTATATAACTTAATGAAAGATCTTTTGCGGGAAAAGATGTCCAGAAAGTGGGATAAAGCAGATGGAATTCTTATTATTTATAAAACCGAGTTCAAATGTTAAATAAAACAAACCAAGATAACAATCAAGTGTTAAACTAGACCACGTAATTCAAACGAGTCTTTTCTATTGCTGCCGAATGCACTAAAGTTAAGAAAGAAAGCAATTGACTGTACGAAGTTAGGAATAAAAGGAAGAAAAAAAGGAGGTTAATTGTGGGTGTACGCATATGGAAAGCCTATAAATAGGCCTTCTCATATCAGTTTTCTAATATTCCAGAAAATCTCTTCTTTACTAAATCCTCACAAAAGTTTAGAACGTGTTTTTCTTATTTAGTGAGAAATTTAATATTTCTCTTTATAAAATGGAGAGAGGTTGTACTTCTAAATTTCATAGTGAAATTTCTTTTTCTTGTCCGTATTTTTACCCTAATTTAGGAGTTTTTCATGTAAAATCTATATGTTCATTACTATTCCTTTAGTCCTATTTAGTTGCGATCCTGCTCTAATCCAGTCAATTTTTACAACAAGTGGTATAAGAGGATGTCAGAAAATTACAATAAATTTTTTGGCGTAATTTGTTTAGAGTTCAGGTGAACACAGAGAAAGTTGGTGAACAATAACCACAAAGGAAGCAATGACAGCAAAATTTGAAATTAGAAAGTTCAATGAGAGTAATTTCTCATTGTAGAAGTTGAAGATGAAGGCTATCTTGAGAAAAGATAACTGATTAGTAATCATCAGTGAAAGGCCAACAACATTCACAAATGATAATAAGTGGAATGAGATGGACGAGAATGCTATTGCAAATCTTCATCTAGCACTAGCAGATGGGGTGTTGTCAAGCATAGAGGAGAAGAAGATGATAAAAGAAAATTGAGATCATCTCATAAAATTGTACTAGGTCAAATCACTCAACAACAAAAATTTTCCTAAGAGGAAACTATACACTTTACGCATGGCGGAATCCACTTCATTGACAAAGCACTTAAATAATTTAAATACTCTATTTTCCTAACTCACATCATCGGGGCACATAATAAAGATAAGTGAACATGCGGAACTTTTACTCTAAAATCTACCAGATTCATATGATCATCTCGTCATCAATTTAACAAATAACACAGACACTCTAGTCTTCGACAATATTGTAGCTATTATTATGGAAGAAGAGAGTCGGCGTAAAAGTAAGAAAGACGGGCTGACAAATTCACAATAAAAGGAGGCCTTGGCGGTGACGAGAGAAAGATTAATGATACATGGCCCAAGTGGGAGTTATAGTCATAATAGATCAAAATCCAGGAGTAAGAAGAATTTCAAGTACTACAATTGTGGCAAGAAAGGGCACCTGAAGAAGGATTGTTGGAATCTGAATAAGAAAGAATATATTCTTCAAGGAAATGCGGCAAATACTTAGATGATGGAAGTGTAATGGTCTGTGAAACAACAACGACTATTAGAGGTAAGAGAAGATTTGTTGATGTATGGCTTCTCGATTCAGCAACTACTTTTCATATGCCCTCTCGAAGAGAATGATTCTATCAGTTTGAATCTATCTCTGGGAGATCTGTGTACAGCTGTAATGATCAAGCTCTAAAGATCGTTTGTATCGGCACCATCAAGTTAAAAATATATGATGGGACAACTTAGACTATTGAAAAAGTGTGACACATGGAGGGCCTGAAGAAGAATTTGTTGTCTGTAGGATAGCTGGATGATCTCGTTTTCATATTTGAGATTTAAAACAAGATCATAAAAGTGATTAAAGGAGCGTTGGTATTTATGAAAGCAAAGCAGATTGTTGCAAATCTATACATGCTGAAGGGAGTAACTTTGCAAGAAGAAGAGGTATCCGCTGCGGTGACTAATCTAGATAACTAATATGCAATGACGTGGGATAAAAGCTTAGACATATGTCAGAATAAGAAATGAAGATACTTGCAGAGAAGAATCTACTTCCAGGTCTCACAAAGGTATCACTACTCTTCTATGAGCATTGCATTATGAGTAAGCAGCATCGATTGAAGTTCAACACATCAAAGTTCATCAGCAAAGAAATTCTAGAATTGATTCACTTTAATGTATGATAAGCTCCAGTTATGTCCCTAAGAGGAGCAAATTTCTTTGTATTATTCATTGATGATTATTGGAGGAGAGGTTGGGTGTTTCCTATTAAGAGGAAGGCAGATGTGTTTCCAACTTTCAAATTTTACAAAGCGCGGGTTGGAACTTGAACTTGGTAAGAAGATCAAGTATTTGTGCTCAGATAATGGAGGCGAATATACTGGTAAATAATTTGATGAATTCTGCAAGCAAGAAGACATCAAAAAGGTAGTTCACAATGACATACATTCCTCAAAAAAATGGAGTAACATAATGGATAAATAGAACTCTGTTGGAAAGAACGAAGAGAGATATTGAGAATTACAAGCTTAGATAAGAAATTCTGGGTAGAGGCAGTCAATACCGCCTGTTATGTGGCTAATCGAGCTCCATCAACTACAATTAAGTTGAAGACACTGATGGATATGTGGACTGGTAAACTAGTGGTTATTCCAACTTCCATATAATTAGAAGTCCTGCCTATGTGATTTTCAATGCCCAAGAAATTACAAAGTTGGATCTAAAATCTAGAAGATGTATTTTCTTGAGATATACTAAAGGAGTAAAGGGGTATCGTCTGTGGAATCCCACTGCCCACATGATTGTTATAAGTAGAGATGTTATTTTCTTAGAAGATAATGATCAAGAGCAAACAGAAGATGTTAGTACTTCAAAAGAGAATTCAGAGACTACAACAATACAGGTGGAAAGGGAATTTGGTCAAAATGATTCTACTAAAGCTGCACTAGAGCACGAGGAGCAAGAACCAGTTGAATATGATGTTTCAAATACTCAGAGATCAACTCACACAAGAAAAGCACCGAGCTGGCACTTAGATTATATTATGGAGAGCAGTATTGCATACTATCTTTTAACTTAAGACAGAGAGCCATCAACTCTTTAAGAAGCAATGAATAGTTCAGATGCATCTCAGTGGATGACAGCAATGTAGGGAGAAATTGAAGTTTTGAATAAGAATAAGACATGAGAGCTGGTATCACTACCACAAGGAAGAAAGTTTATTGGCAATAAATGAGTTTACAAGATCAAACGGAGTGGTGACGATCAAGTAGAGTGATATCATGCTAAATTGGTTGTAAAAGGATATGCTCAAAAGGAAGGAATTGACTTCAATGAAATATTTTCTCCTATGGTTTGACTCACTATAGTTTAAGTAATCCTAGAGATGTGTGCTACATTTGACTTGCATTTTAAGCAGTTAGATGTGAAAATTGCATTTCTTCATAGAGATCTTAAAGAAGAAATTTATATGCTCCAGCCAGAAGGTTTTAAAGAAAAAAGTAAAGAGAACTTGGCTTGCAGGTTGAACAAATCTTTGTATGGTTTAAAACAGGTGCCGAGGTGTTGGTATAAGAGACTTGATTCTTTTATCATGAGCCTTGGATACAACAGACTGAATGCCGATCCTTGTGCAATTTCAAGAGATTTGAGAAAGATAATTTTATAGTCTTACTGTTGTATATAAACGACATGTTGATAGTAGACCCCAATAATGTTTGTATCAAAGAATTGAAGGCACAATTGGCTAGGAAATTTGAAATGAAGGACTTGGAACCAGCAAGCAAAATTCTAGGGATGTAAATTCACCAAGACATAGATAATAAGAAGATTTGGCTTTTACAGAAGAATTATTTGAAGAAGATCTTGCGGCGATTCAACATGCAAAATTGTAAGTCAATTTATATCCCTCTTTATGTTAATTTCAAGTTATCTCAAGTATGAGTCCTAGCAATGAAAAAGAGAGGATGGAGATGTCTCGAGTACCGTATGCATTAACAGTGGGAAGCTTAATGTTCGCTATGATTTGTAAAAGACCAGACATTGCACATACAGTGAGAGTAGTTAGTCAATACATGGCGAATCCTGATCGAGAACATTGGAGTACTGTTTAGAGGATTTTTCTGATATATCAAGGGAACCTCGGATGTTGTGTTATGTTATAGAGGATCAGATTTTACTATCAAAAGATTTGTTGATCCTAATTATGCAGGTGATCTTGATAAAAGTTAATCCACTACAGGATATGTGTTACACTAGCTAAAGGAGCTGTAAGTTGGGTTTCAAAACTACAGTCAGTTGTAACTACGTCAACAATAGAAGCAAAATATGTAGCAGTTACACAAGCCAGTAAAGAAGCAGTGTGGTTGAAGTTGATGTTGGAAGAACTCGAATGCAAACAAGAGATCACTATTTTGTTTTGTGATAACCAAAGTGCTTTGCATCTTGCAAAGAATCCAGCATTTCATTTAAAGACAAAACACATTCAAGTTTAATATCACTTCATTTATGAGAAAATGAAAGAAGAAACAGTAGATACGCAGAAAATTCATACAATGAATAACCTGACAGATTTTATGACAAAAGCAATCAATGGTAACAAGTTTATGTGGTGTCGATCCTCATATGAAAGACGTAAGCAACATGTAGGGACAAGGTAGAAAGAATAGTGTGAAGATTTGATTAACTCTTAATCACATCTTCAAATGGGAGATTATTGCTGTCGACTGCACCAAAACCAAGAAAAAAAAGCAATCGACTGCACAAGGTCAGGAATAGTAAGACAAAAAAAAGAGGTCAGCTTCACAACTGGGTGTACGCGTATAAGAGGCCTATAAATATATCTTCTCATATCAGTTTTCTAATATCCCATAAAATCTCCTTTTATTAAATCCTTACAAAAGTTTAGAGAATATTTTTTCTATTTAGTAAAAAAATTAGTGTTTCTCTTTGTAAATAAAGAGAAGTTGCACCTTAAATTTCATTATTGAATTTCTTTTTTTGTTCATAATTTTATCCTAATTTAAGAATTTTCTATGTAAAATCTATTAATTCATTACTATTCTTCAGTCCTATTTAACTGTGAACTTGCTCTAATCCGTTCAATTTTTACAACATTTTCTTCACAAATAAGGCCTGAGTTGCTAATACTAACAGCAAGAAGCACCGAAGACTCGACTATTTCAACCATACCAGGAATCTCATTTATCCAAACTTTGTCATTGCCTAAAGAGCAACCAAATCCAGCTAGTAGGTGTACGGGCATATTCATTTCACCTCATAAACATTTCAAAATGACCAAATTGCTTTCAGCTCTCTAATCTCATTCTTCGTATAAGGACATCCTCCCTATAAGCTCTCATTTTCCAATTTCTGCAATTTAATTCCCAACAATTCTTGTCAGTTTTGCCCTATATATCAACCACTTCCAACATTAGTCATTGCCTGATAATGGGAACTCGGAAGTAAAGTAAAATCCTGATCACTGATAAGAACGGCATAATCAATAAGCACACGCGAAGCAATGGATGAAATAGACTCTTAGCAATAGTCATCTAAACTCTGGACGGTTGTTTAGGAGTTTTCAACAAGGAATTAAAGGACATCCAAGGCAGTTCACTACAACACACACAAGTTAGCAGTACCGCAAAAAGAAAAAGGCAGGTTCCCGCCAAGGTGGGTTAAATCTCAAGGTTGTGGGTATACCAATCACTAAAATAGTTACCTACCAGACGACCGTTCTTCCATTCAAAGCCTTTTCCCCCCTAAGTACAAAAGGTTGCAGCGAAATCTTTCCAGACATAAATTCAGAATTCGCATATTCTGATAGCAAATCACAACTTCAACCTTTGAATTGGAAACAAATCTAGACTCGTCATACATTGCATCATAATTTGTTGAGAAATACACTATTGGCCGATCTCCTGAAGCAGCTTTTGAAGTGAATCAGTTGCCAGAGGAACGTACAAGCAGTCTTGGCCATCACTGTTCCTCTTTATCTTCACTAACTCGTGATCTTTGAATTCTGTCAAATGAGAATTGAGTGTAACTTGGCTGCTCACTAGAAAACGCTCCCGAGACGTTGAATACAGATTATCAACAGGCATGCCTGAAAATAACAGAAAGCACCATTAACGACTTTTATGACCATGAGTTACAACCTAAAGTGCCAAATGGGCTACTTACCTTCTTCATCAGGATGAGACAACTTATATTCAATAAGAATTTTAAAGACACTACGAGCATTAGGAGTCAAACTGTGCAGAACTAATGCAGCTGCTTTTGCACTTGGAGCTGTACCACCATGTGCAAGAATCAGTGGATAGAAGATCCCTTCAACCTTATAAGGAGCAAATGTAGGCACATGATACCAGCACCAATTGAACTGTGAGTGAACCATCTGCTTGTCCCACACTGCCACCAAATGCAATATTATGTTATTGGGTTCAACTGTAATAAAGGTATGAATAAGAGAATCACTCACAAAAAATCATATCAGAAGTCAAGAAGTTACAATTCAGATAGAAGAAAGAAAGTTTTTCTCCGCAAAAGAATAGGAAGACTAGATTTGTTTCAAATTGATCATTGGCAATGAAATGAAACTGTCATGAAATGAAAATGCAGGGTCCAGTATTCAGTATGAGCCCAAAAACCACAATTTTAAATTCCGAAAGCAGACTCCATTATACACATATTTTTGCTCATTTCCTATATTGTTATTTTAACTTGCATTTATCCTTTAACTTGCATCACTTATTCTCCCAAGAAAGAAGTAGCAAACATCAAACTGTAAGCTAACAAATAAATAACATTGGTTTAAAACAATTGAGGAACATTTTGAAGGCTTGCAAAGAGAAATTTTGATTAACTAGAAATTTCTGGTTAGCATAAAGTAAAGATTAGAAAGGAAGTACAAAGCTTAGCATGCCACATACAACCAACAAGTCGTGCATGAATATTAACAATGATGTGTTCACACTCACGAAGTGGTGCATTAACATGGTCTATAGAGGCAACAATACGAATATTTGAACAAGATGCCATCCTTGCAAGATACTGTTGACTCTCAGAGTCTCGTACTCCAGGGCCGTCAATATTGTGCACAACAACACAAACAAAAGAATCACTACCATTTTCGTGTGGACAATCTAAGAAAGCCAGAAGATCTTCTATAGATTTAGAACTAAATGGCTGCTGAACTTTAGGCAAGATCTTTGATGGAGTTCGTCGTTTGGATTTCAGTTGTTCCCACCAAACTTCGGCTAGGGCTGTCATGACCTAAACTGATAGTAGATTAGTAACTTAGTCGTGAGGTAAAGAGGAAACAGAAAACCTGAACACTCCATCTGCTGCCCATACCTCAGTTTGCAAAAGAGGAAAATATGTTTACGAAGAAAAAGAACATTCTGAAATATCAGGTCACCTGTTTTATATTAACACACTGAAGATACCCATTTATCACAACCACTGAATATTTGGTTAATGCTGTAGAAACAAAGTCTTCAATCAAGCCCTTTTTGGATCCAAACCCATACATTAGAAGGCCAAAACCACATCTGGAATAGAGCAAAGAGCATAATTAAGAAAAAAAATAAAAATAGTGAGAGTCAATAACAAAAAAAAACAAATATCATAAGCAATTGTCTAAAACAAATAAACCAATCAACAAGCATCATTTTGATCAACCAAGAAAATTACTCCCTTATCACTTTTGTTCATTAACAAATGCCTTTTAAGGATTGCCACTATTACAATACCTTAGGTCAAATACCCATTTAGAATATGAACTTTTATAACCATTCAGAAGAGACTCTATCTCTCTCTCATGTTTTGGTTCGATATTTGCTACTGCTGCTCTTAGCTCCTGCAAACGCAAACAAGGAAAAGAGAAGGGTCAACAAAACATAACAAGGAAAATTCATAAAGTCAAATTATTGATTAGTTTTAGGAGGTGGTTAGAAAACAGAACCTGTTCATCGACGACATCAATATCAGAAATCTTGCGGGTTGATTTCTTAGTGGAACTGCCACCTAGCTCTTTAGCCAGGAAGTAATTTCTAGAGAATCCCAATTCCTCTTCGTCGTCTTCATTAATTTCCATGTATCAAACTACGAGAAACTAAGAGTAAAGTAGTTGGTTCGCGAGAAAGTCAAGGACGAGAGGTCCCAAATGGATTAAGAGAAACGAGGTTAGTTTAAGCGAAAATGCATGGGAAGTCCATTATAGCAGGTTTTCATGTAGAGAACAAAAGTGACTTTAAAGGGATTAGGTAGCTCTTAATGGTTAACAACAAATAAAAGCAATGGGCAGCTTTAGCTCAAATGAGAACTCTCTCAAAGCAAATAAATGGGCACATGAGGATTTCAACACTCCCAATTTGCAAAACTCAAGCAGTGATGGCAGAAATTTGAAGAGGTGATACCAGAAAAACCACACATTAGCCAAAATGAAGTTTCAAGAACAAAAATCATGTTAAATCTTCGTATTATTTTAAAAACAGGTGGCAATTGCTATATATATTTGGTTGAGAACATAGTTAGCATTTCATATATCAAAAAATGAAAACCAAATCGCATAACAAGCGACACCTCTCCTTTCACAGAAACAATTAAAAAATGACTTATCTGTTCTTACCAAACAAATAAATGGCAGCAATTCTTCCCGGGTAATTTCAGCAAGAACTTATCCTTCAACTCAACCCGAAACAGGGATAGATCGGTTGGAACGTGAAAAAGGTCTCTGTACCACAACTGAAGATACCCAATCTGATTTGTTAGTGCAGACCGGTACCGCCGGCAACTTGGTGAGACTAAACAAGTGAGAGTGGGAAAGAAGGTGGAAGTTTGATTTGCATTTTAAACATAAATTCAATGGGCTTTGAAATTGAGTTTAAGAATTACTCATGGACTTGAGCTTGGGATCTAAATTACTTAATTTGACGAAAGGGAGGCCGGCCCAAGTAAATTTACGGGCACCAATCCGAAATGAATATTGACCTAAAGTTTTCTTTTAAAGTATACAAATAAACGTAAAACAGCAAATTTAAATTATAGGAGAATTCGATTAAATAATATTATGATCAGGTTAATTTGAAAAATAAATTAAATCAACATGTTTTTGAAGGGAAATTGTGAACGATTTCATATAATTTTTTTCCTTTAACATCCATCACCAACAAAACCTTCACGATATTTTTAAACTTTGATATTATGCTCGAGCATTACATGATACACGGTTGGTTAGCTAATTATTAATTCGTATAAGATTTTAAATATTAAATATTACAAATTATGTTGTAATATTTAGAATGCAAGTTAGATGAGACCAAAGAGGAGGTCAATGTCAAGTTAGATTGCTGGCGATATGCATTAGAGTCGAAAGGTTTTAAAATAAGCAGGTCTAAGACGAAGTATTTAGAATGTAACTTTTCAGGAAACCAGGTGGAGCATGACGTGGTGGTAGCAATTGGCACCGATGTCATATCACAAAGTATGAGTTTTAAGTATCTCGGGTCTGTCATTCAGAGTGATAGGAATATCGATGCTGATATTGTACATCGTATTAGATCAAGGTGGGCTAAATGGAGAAGTGCATCAGGGGTTTTATATGACAGGAAGATTCCTTTGAAACTCAAAAGGAAGTTTTATACAACGGTGATTCATCCAACCAGGTTATATGGGGCAGAGTGTGGGCCTACCAAACGTCGGCATATAAAACAGTTGTTGGTAGCAAAAATGCATATGCTTAGGTGGATGTGTGGCATTATCAGGAGAGATAAGGTCTGGAACCGGGTGGTAAGATATAGACTACGGGTAGCTAGCTTTGCTGACAAGTTGAGAGATACTAGGCTTAGGTAGTATGGGCATGTGTGGAGGAGGCCCTCAGATGCTCCAGTAGAAAGCTGTGAGGGAATAATACTTAGTGAATATTAAGAGGAGGAGATGGAGGCCTTACAAGAACTAGCGGAAAGTGATTAAAGAGGATATGTCAGAGTTGGCCCTTAATGAGGTAGTCGTAAGAAATAGAAAAGTTTAGCGCGATCGGATCAAGGTAAAGGATTAACCGTCTAGTTACCCAATATCAATACAACAGTTACTAGGAGTTACCATGTCACGTGTGAAGATTGCCCAACAGGTGCAGGGGGGACAATAGGGGGCATTCTAACAGAGTCTCTGAGGGAGGTCTCCTTACTTACTGCGTGACAAGGAGGGGTGGACTTTGTAGCCTATTTAAGTTCTCGCAAATTTGGCTTCCTTCAGGAATTCTCTTTGATTATTATTATTATTATTATTATTATTATTATTATTATTATTATTATTATTTTATTGATTTGTTTCTGTAACTTGCATCATTCTTATATTATCTCATTTGTATGTGAGTCCACCAGAAACAACCTCTTTACTATATAGGGGTAAGGATAAGACTGCGTAATATCGAACCTCCCCAAACTCTACTTCATTGCGAGATTTTGGACTGGGTGGTGATGATTATGACGACAAATTATGTTGTAATAATATATATGATACGTAAAGTTAAATGTGGAATTCAAAGAAGTTTAATCATACACAACTTTATTACTAACTAATAAAGAGGTTGTTTCTAAATGATGATTTTTAAAAGATCCGTATTAAATATAATATAAATTTTATTAATCGGCTAAAGATTAATTATAAACTTATATTCATAGAGATAATATAGTAATATATCTTATTTGTTATTCATTTTTATTTGAGTAAGCTATTGAAGACTTCAAGTAAGCTACTCGACTTTCGAACATATAGTTATAGCTTTCGATCTTCCCTAACAGAAGTTACCTAAAATAATATTGACAAGATCTTCTAGTCTTTTCTCAATGCATCGATCTCCTAACAAGTTAGAGAAAGCTATATCTTCACTAACTTATTTAACTTGTCAACAAAAAAAACTTAGAAGATATTTATAGTAATGTTATTAGGCCTTTTTATTACAACTATATATTCACTAACTTATTTAACTTGTCAACAAAAAAATTAGAAGCTATTTATAGTAATTTTATTGGGTCTTTCTATCACAACATATCCAACAAGAACTTGACTTATACTAATAACGTGTCATTTTTCATCAAACTTTAACTCATATAATTAGATCACTTTATTATTTTTATCTTAAGTCAAAATTTATTTTTCTTATTCTTTTCAAAATAGTAATTAATAAATATCTTATAGGAATATAATTATAACATTCTCCCTTTTAGACAAATATTAATTATTTTATTTTTAATAAGGAAAAAAATAATAAAGGATAAGAATACTGAATTGGTTAAACTTTATGTTTGATGTAAAGTTATTAAATGTTCATTATATAGTCTTGTAAGGCTTCTAATATTGGTATATATCATAAGCTTGTATCATATATGACACAAATCTGACATGACCACACATATCTAATAAACTTACTAATATTAATGAGAAAATGAAGTGTAAAAAAAAACAATGAATCATATATTATTTATTTTTATCATGTTTCTGTTGTCGCTCTTAAATTTTCTAAAATTTATGCTAAAATACAATGGAGAAACAAAAAAATATGTTTTTTTTCTCAATTTATATTAAACTGTATTAGATAAAACCTTTATAAAATTAGAAAACATATATCCCTACTGTCTAATAAGCTTGTCAATAACTCAAGATATTAGGATCAAGAACATAACAACCTTCAACTTTCTTACTAGAGAGAGAAGCTCTGCCCTCTCTCTTTAGTTTTTCCCGCCTCTTCTGTTGTTTTACCTTCATGCCCTTAGTTTTTAAATGTTCTATCCTTACCCTTCCTAACCGAGTACCTACTTTTCCGTCTTTTCCAGGGTATTTGGTTTTTAGGGCAGCCGGACTCTCCCCTTGATGGGAGATACGGCCCCATCGCCGGTCTCCTTTCCTCCATTGTTGCGGGAGCTGGCTTCCAGTCCAAATCTAGCTTCTATCGACGTGGTTCATAGGAGTGCCCCGACGTCGGGAGCCCCAGGGGGTGGCTCGTGGAAAGAGAAGGTAGGCTTCCGAAAATCTCCAGGTAAGCTCACCTACTACCCTGATGTGGTGAAGGATGGTGTTGTTTCTCCTCAGGCGGAACTGCTACGTGCTGGGGCCCGTGCTTGGTCTCATGCTCTTGTGGGTTTTTTTTGGTCCAAACATCTGGCGTTCCCTTTGGTGAATGCGTGGGCTAGAGCCAAATAGGGAAAGAAAGGGTTCGAGAAAGCCATGTTGATGGGGGATGGGTCGATTTTATTCAAGTTTTCGGTGAACTCCAATCTTGGGGAAATTTTTGGAATTAGGGCCTTGGCACATTAGGGATCAACCCTTGCTCCTAAGGCAATGACGTCCTGGGATGGGACTCGATAGCGGTTTACTGGAGGTGCTGCCCATTTGGGTTCAATTTCATGGCCTTCCGATGGAGTACTTGACATTGGAAGGGTTAAGCCATTTGGCTAGTGGAATTGGGAAACCTATTTCAATGGATACGCAGACGGTTGCCATGGATAGGATTGGGTATACCAAGATATGTGTGGAAGTGGCGAAGGATGCTGACTTACCTGAAACGTTGTCCATCTTGAGGCTGAGTGAGACTGGTGAGTTAGTGCGCGATTGCATTTCGGTTACTTATCCGTGGAAGCCCCATAAGGTTGTGAAGCAATGGGTTGCTACTGGACGTGTGTTTTAGTCTAGGTGGCAGGATGAGTTATTGTCGGAGGATAGGGGCATGGAGGAACAGAGTTCCAAGATGGATCCGAGTAGAGGATGTGGCCAGGGGATGCTGATGGAGTCAAGTGTGGCGGGCTTGGGTTGGAGTCAGGGGGAGGTAGGTGCAAGGGACCAAGTCTTGGTATAGAGCAGGCCACAGGCGCCGACTACACTTTCAAACCACGGGTCAGGGGAGTGTAGGCCTTTATCAGACTTGGGGAGAGATGTGTCAGAGGATGTTCTGCCCAAATGTCCTCAGGTTCGTCCCATTGTGGCTGTTTCCAATGCTGAGCAGCAACATATTACTATTGCTACTGAGGAGGGTGGACTGGTAGAGTCTTTGAAGCAAGGAGGAGGTAGGAAGGAGGAAACCGAACCTAGTGTTAGTTCAGGGCTGGAGGCAAGGGTTCCCTTTAGAAGCTGGAGAGATCATGCAGATTAAGGTTGGGATTAATAAGGGATCGGTGGCCAAGAAGAAGAGCAAAAACAAGAAGCACAAAGGGGTAATATCCCCTGAGTGTCTTTTCTGATATGACGTTCTTAGTCTGGAATATTATGGGGTTGAACGACCCCCTAAAAAAGTTGATGGTCAAGTAGGCAGTAGCGGACTATCACCCATACTTTTTTGGACTTTTGGAGACGAAAATTAAAGCTTCGGTAGCTAGCAATAAGTTAGAGTTTTTAGGGAAACAGTGGAAGCTCATTACTAATCTTGATTTTCACTATAATGGAAGAATCCTTTGTTGGTTCAATGAGGATAAAGTGGAGGTTCAAGTAATTAAGATGGGGGTACAGTTTATGCATTTGCAATGTCAAGTGCATAGGAAGGGCCCATTTGAAGTTACTTTAGTTTATGCTTCCAATTTTGCTTTTCAACGAGCTGATTTGTGATCGGAATTGAAGGATTTTCAGACTGGTTTGCACGGTCCATGGATGGTCACCGGCGACTTCAACTGTTGTCTTAACTCGACGGAAGTTGAGGGAGGAATGACATTTCATGGAGGGGCTGGTGGTGAACTTCAACATTTCCTTTGCCACACAGAGTTGGTTGATTTAAGAGGAGAGGGTAGATGGTTTACTTGGGAGAATAAACAAAAAGGGGATATGTTCATTCGGAAGAAATTTGATCGGGCCTTGGTTAATAAGCATTGGCCTGATGCTTTCCCGCTTGATTCCGTGGTGTTTGGGGAACCAGGGATGTCGGATCACGCTCCCATTCTCATCCAGCACCCAGATACTGAAGTTAAGGTAGGGGCACCTTTTCGGTTCTTTAATGGCTTACTTCAAGTTGAGGGTTTTATGGAGATGATCGCGCATGTGTGGCAGACAGAGATACCGGGTTTTAAAGCTTTTCAATTGATGCAGAAATTGAAGATGGCCAAGAGAGTTATTAAGGAATTTAGCAAGAATCGATTTAGAGATTGTAAGTTGTTGGGGGCCCAATTGGCTGATATCCAGAAGCAATGCTACGTGGAGCCGACTAATGACAGGTTGAGAGTTCTTGAGGTGGATGTTCTGTCCAAGTACCAGGAGGCTCTGAAGTTAAGTGACTATTCTGAAGCAAAAAGTTAGGCAGCACTGGATTAGTAACTTCAATAATTAAATAAGGGTTTAATTTTCATAAATCAAATGATATGCACCAAAAAATACTATAAAATTTTAAAGAGTTTGAATGTATGTTAATAGTCCTTCAAACAATTAAAAGATTATTTCAAAAGTCCATTGTTACTATTAACTTTACTCCTAAAAAAAGCGACATATCTTTATATAGTCATTCTTGAAGTGGTGCTTAACTTATTCTTATTAAGAAAAAAGATAATGATTAAAGGCCTATATACTATATGAACAAGATGCTACAAGGCCTAGAGCTAAACTGCTTAAGGTTGGAAAAAGGTAGTATATGTAGCACAAGAAAGTTAAATTCATAATTCCAAGCTCAAACAATTAATGTGTGTATTGACCTTCCATTAAGGAAAATGTTTCACAAACCAAAGGTATTACAATACTTATAAATGGTCAATTGAGTTAGGGAACATGTTCATTAAGTACATATCAATAATTTCCTTAAAATCACAAGTCATAACATGTTTAATACTTGAAATGTAGACATTTCTAAAAAAGAATAAAATACTCTTTAATAACTCTACATCTAATAGCAAACACTCATCATGAATTGTGTACGTGGATGGTGTAATTAAAGAAAAGGGTAATAGAGCAAAGATATACTTAGAAGGATCGACGGGAATTAATATATAATATGAAGTGTGGCATTGGATTAAATCATCCAACAATAAGCTAAAATATGAAGCTTTGTTGTTTAGGCTAAAGATGGCTAGTAAACTTCAAATCAGGCTCATAACCATTAAGTCAAACTCGTAACTTGTAGTCAACCAACTTAGTGACATCTACAAAGTAAAAGAAGATAAGTTAGAAAAAATACAAGGAAAACTTTAGACAAATGAAAGAGAACATATAAGAAATCATTGAGAATAATAATAAAAACAAAATCATAAGGCTAATCGTCTGTAAAAATAAGAGCCAATAATGATGTTTTTCCTTAAAGAATATTTTATGAATAGTAGGCAAAGCCAATAAAATTACATATCAAATAAGTAATTAGTATAAAAGAAGATGAAACATATTGCACACATCCATTATATAAATACTTACAAAAGAGAAAGTTACTAAATGAGAAAAATGAAAATAAAAACCTTATAAATAAGGCATGGAGGTATTTGGTCATAAATGGATAGTTGTACTAAAGTTCGATACCCTACCATACCTAATTTATACACCTAAAGATGATACACAATATATCGTTGTAGACATTTATGAAAGGGCATGTAAGGAGAATGATAATAGAAGGATACTTATAGCATATTATTCATAAGGATACCTATAGAGTTTGTAAGAAATATAATAATTTCCAAAGGTATTTGAACCTAAATCACATGCCTATCATCAATTATAACGCATTATTAAAAGCCATCTTTTTTGCCAATAAGGAATGGATGTCCTTAAACCATTTCGCCCTTAATAATGCATTACAAATTCCTTCTTGTCATGACTGATTATTTTTCAAAAATTGATCGAGGTATAACCGTTAACCAACAAGACAAAGGAGCTAGTCAAGGGATTTTTAAAGAAAAATATTATAATGAATATAGTGTCCCACTAGTCATAATCATAGATAATGGGACTCAAGGACCTTCAATTTTTTTTAAAAATAATCATCGATTCATATAATTTTTGCACTATAAGTTAAAAATAAGACAATATTAAAGAAATAAAATTGAAACTTAAGGATAATAAAATTAAGCTAAAAAGATCTATAACTTAAATTGGGTATATCGAATAATACTAAAAGTGTCTATTATGGGAACATCCTTCAGTATTACATTTAGAGTTAATGTCTTAATTCTTATAGGGTTAAAATTAGCAAGGTATAAAAATATAACCTTAGGCTAATGATAATCAACTTAGTTCTAAGCTAGACTTAGTTAAAGAGAAAATAAATGTTGCAAGCATAAAAAATAACGTTTACCAATAAAGGTTTAAGCAATTAAACCCCCAAAAAAGTCAAAATCTCTAAAGAGGGGATTAATCTTGCAAAAATTCATAATCCTTAGATATAAAAAAATTATCAACGGAAGTTATCTCAAAATTGGCCAACCTTATACTTCATAATATATGGCTTGTATCGAGAATGGAACTAATATGAAAAAAATTATTATCAATAGAATAAGTTCCAAAAAACTCATATGTACAGAAGTAAAAATTTTACAAGTCAAAAAATCTTAGGTCCATGAGAAGCCATGTTAACTTCCTAGATCAAAATAAAAACCTATAAGCCTAAAGTCTTAGATCTAAAAAAAGTTAGTTTAGCTTCTTAACTCAAAAAGGAACACCTCTAGGCCCAAAAGCCTTGGGTATAGGAGAAGCCATTTTAGCTCCCTAACTCAACGAAAAAAAGTTGGTAACCTAAAATGTCTCAAACTACATAAGCCTGTTATATTCATGTTGAAAACATTATGAATTAGTTAATGCAAAGGAGCTATGCTCAATAGATTAATAAATTTCAAGCTGAAAGTTTATTGAACTTTGTTATGGCTTATGAGTATGGCTCCTTAGATCTATTAAGTTCAGGTCGAAAATTTCCCAACTTTCTCTAGAAAAAGGAGTGAGATACTATATACCTTTCAAGTTCAACCTTATTATGAAAATTTCCCACTTTTGTTAAAGCAAAAGGAGTTAGAATATACAAAATTACTGTCCTAGTTTAAAAATTATTAAATTTTGTTATGGAAAGGGAGCTAGAATTCCACTTTTGTTAAAGCAAAATGAGTTAGAATATACACAATTCTTGTCCTAGTTCAAAAATTATTAAATTTAGTTAAGGAAAAGGAGCTAGAATCGATGAGAATTATCAAATTAAAGCTTATTACAAGAATTTGTGAAATTTTGTTAAGGAAAAAGGAGCTAGACTCCATATACCTACTAAGTTTAGGTTCATGATTAAAATTTCCAACTTTTGTTAAGGGAAAAGGAGATAGACTGCACAAACTTGCCAGATTCAAATTCATTATCAAAACTTCCAACTTTGAGAAAAAAAGACTCCATACACCTTCCAAGTTCAGGTTTAAAATTTAATGATCTTTGTTAAGGCATAGGATCATGACTCCTTAAACCTTTCAAGTTTAAGTTCATCTCCCTCAAGTATTAAACAAAGCATTAAGTTTAGACTTTATAAGTCTATCATATTCATTTTTAATTATAAAATTAGACTAGACTTTACAAGTTTGATAAGAAATTTAAATACATTTAATAATATTTATTTATTCGTATCATAAAATCATGTCTACAAAATAATAAAGAGAGAAATTATCATAAATGAAAAAAATGTGTTAAACATGATCAATCATCCATACATTTACAACCCTACATATAAGGTGGGTATGAAACTAACAAATGAAAGGAAAAAGGATAATGGGGCTTAGATGGAGAGAGGTGCCCCATTAGAAGATTTCAGGGTTGGCCACGTTAATGATTGGCAATTTTGGATTCAATGTCTTTAACTTCTACACCATCACTACAAAACTCATCAAGTTCCTTAGTTTAAGTGGGATTAAACTCATCCGAAAGTGTTAATAATATCTAACCATATAAATGATAGCTTTGGGAACTTCCTCTATGTAATCTTCTTGTAAGCCTTGAACCTTATCATTGTCACACTGACGAGATTATCATAGTTATAATTCTAAAAAAACTTGAAACTATGATAAAATGAATGAGGTCAAATTTGAAGTCATATCCCTACAACTTTTACACCTGAGATTGAAACTCAATCTATAATCTTTAAAGCTATGTTATTATTCTTCAACACTACATTCTCCCTCTAATGCTCATTAAAAAAAGTTAAATAGTTATTCCTCATCATCCTCTTGACTCAAGGTTGCCATAGGCCTTTAGGGGTTACATTTTTAACCTCTTCCTTCTCTTTGATGGATTTATTAAGTTCTATGCACACTTTTTCAAAACATATAACTATAAAGATGACAAACTAGGAAAAAGAAGTTAAGCACGATAAAAAAGTAACAAATATAATAAAATAAGTAAACTTACTTTAGCGAGATGTCATTTTTAAAACCTACAAATATGGTCAATATACACGTTCTCAATACTCTTTTTATCTTTAAGGAGGATCATTTAATAGACCCACTCAAACTCACTTCCAAGCTTACCATAAATAGTATTAGTCTTCTTTAATTAGGTTAAAGTTAGGGAAGAAGCATTCTTGTTCTATTATATGTCTACTCAGAATAGGGATCCAACAATGTTCTTTACTTAATAAGAAGAGTAAAGAGGTGAAGGATATAAAGGCAGGGAGATAGGGTGAATAAACTTACGGGTGTTGGTGCAATGATAAGGACCTCATCATTGTAGGTCACCTTCTTCTCCTTCCTCTCTTTGGAAGGAAAGCTATTAGGCCTCTCTCCATTATTGTCATTGTTGCACCCCGTTTCCGAAGCCCAACAATTGGTTCAGAACCGAAAAGCATACATACATAAGCGGGTTTCCAATCTCTTTAACCCTCATCGAATAGTCCTCATTCTCATAACATATTAAGCCACAAAGGCGAGCCACAACGGAATCACAAAAATCATAATTGGCTTCTTCAAAATGGTATCTCTTAGTCTCTAGTTCATTTAGAAACAAGAACCATCTCATTCGAAGCTCTATAGCTCAAGATATACTTAAAATCCAAAATATGTTCATAGCCTGATTAAGCTCTCCAACCCGACCACTCACTTCCATTCAATAAAACTGTTTTAATTTAACTCAAAAGGCTATAAATTTTTATGGGGAGTTATAAAAACATGCTATAAATCTAACGTCTTAAGAATCACCTCAATCGAAGGTCAGACGAAGGAGTTATGGCCCAACGAACCCAACATGTTCATATCCTAATTCCTATTGAACATACTTTGGAGTAAACGCCAAAACCCTCATTATAGATGTTGGATTGACTTCGTTTTTGAACGGTTGGAAAGAAGACATCTAGGGCTATAACTTTCATGAAGACCGAAAATTGGAATTTTGTCGTTAAGAGGGTCAAAAATACACGGACCGTGTGAAATCACACGGTCAGGCCATGTAACCTTCGGGTGAAATAGTGTCCCTGCACTTAGGAAAACACGATCCGTGTGAATTCACACAGGCAGGCCGTATAACTTCCGGCTAACACAAATTTTTCACTCTCCAAGACCCCTCCAAAGGTTCCTAAACCCATCCGAACATTCACTTGCCTCATATTCTTCTCCAATACCACAAAAAAACCACTTCAAATCTATTAAACAACTACAACATCATTGAATCTCATCTCCAAATGATTCATCACACACATTCTTCCCAATTTCAACATATTCTGATGTAATATCATTCCCATAATATTCAATTATCAATTCTAATGCATTAAACTCCCAAACCTCTACTCAAATAACTCATAACATACACAAATTCTCATCATTCTCCATAGCTATCATGTTTATACCTCCTATGCAGCATCATCACTTATAATGCTTATATCTCTCAACTCCGATACCCAAAATTTGCATACTTTATAGCGTTGGAAAGCTAAGAGGACAATCTACAACTTTTATGAAGATCACTTTGTCCAAATTAGCCTATATTAATCCAGATTTTTCCCTGAAGTTGGTAACACAATTTCTATACCTATGAAAGCTTGCAAAATGCAATATCTCTTCATATCAATTCAACTACTAAAATACTTGTCATTACCCTCTTAAATCTCACTTCAAATGGTTCATCCCATAAAACCTTTCCAATCGCTAACATCCTATTCTAAAACAAGCAACAATTCGCAAACTCAACGAAGAAGCATATGCATACACAAAATCCATTTCCACAATCATCATACTCAACCTTTAAAATAACATCATCATACACAAAATGAAATCCTCAAATTCACATTCTCATTACTAAGCAAAGTAAATGCTTGAGCAAACTTTATTTACATATCAATATACATATCACAAAGTTAAAACCAATACAAATGGATGCTCCATGTTTGGCATGCGTAACAAGCTATACAAAAGTGTCCGAACTAGCTCAATACAAAAGCTAACTATCTCGGAAGTGTCCAATTGCCTTGCAAGGATCGCTAATTCTTCTTGTTCTGCACCTGAGGAGGGAAAAGTGATGGGTTGAGCTACACAACTCAGTGGATAATATATTTATAGTCATTGGCGATGAGCCACACAATCAACCATATACAAATATCCATATAAAGCAACAATGACTTTCAGCATTCACAGTTTCAATACACATCTCAAAATTCAATCCATCATCGCATAAAACATATTGGATGTAATTCGCATCTATGCATAGCACTCAAAATGTCGTCACAACTTATCACATCAAAATGCAAATGCACAAACAATTTGGCTCGAGGGTTCCGTGAACAAAACAGAGAAACCGAAGTTTACTCCGTGAATAAAACGAGTCCACTTTCGGATCTTGTGGGCCACAAGCGGACAATCGGGAGAAGGCTTAACGTCAACGTGCAAGTGACTATGAAACGGTTCCTCTCGCCCAAGCAAAGCACATAATCAAACCTTATGCTCAATTCAATCAATCATAAATTTATATTCCCATGATTTTCTTCTTTCCATTTAATCAAAATGCCATAAGACAAGGCATAGCATCATTATACTCATAATTCAATTCAAAATGTCATAACCTTTTTCAAGGTATAACATAGTCATAATTCATCATACAATAAGCCATTCGTCTTTCATGGCATGACATAATAATAAATCATCATATACTTTTCATACAATCACAATAATTCAAATTCACGAAATCTAAGCATAAACATGCAAATAGTGCATTTGCCTATCACACAACAACCATAAAGATATTACCCACCTTCTAACTCTTGAAAATCCAAATGCAATAGTTCCCTTCCTTTTGCTCTTGAATAGGGCTTTCTTGATTTCCTAAAGCAACCAATTTCTCATTTTCAATTCCAATTCAATAAAACCCTAAAACTTCAAAAATCACAACCAATGAAATCAACATAAGTCAAGCTCAATCTTAACCTACCCATAGTCCATATAGTTTGGAAAACTCAACACCTAGCTTAGAAACTCAAAAACCCTATGGATCTCACCATCTTCTTCTTCCCCCAAACATTCACAACACAAACCCCTTTCTCTCTCTATAACTTCTCATTCACAAAAACACAGTCTATTACTTAACTAAAGCATGAAGAAGATGATGAACTTACCTTGGAAAGCTTGATTCTACCTCTTCCCATGAAATTTTCCTCCTTTTCCTCTAGCTTTTTCGATTTTTCTCTCCTTTCTTCTCTCTTTCATGTTTTCTCTCCCTTCTCTTTTGTTTCTCACGATCCTCTCCCTCTTCTTTCTTATTTCAAGCCCCTTTTATTTGTTTTTTTCATTTTACCCTTCATTAATCTTGTCTTTCCTATTATGCCCTCCTTTTGTCTTTACAAATAACATCTTATACTTCTAACTTCTTAACTAAAAATCATGGAGCAATTGAAGGAATTTGCTAACACTTCCTTCTAGAAAAATGTTCCTTATTGTCTAAATTTTCTAATGACACCAAAATCATTCAATTTGGTTTGGCAATTTGAAAATTATAACCCAAACATTTCCAAACTATCCTTACACTGCAATATTATTTTGTGCTCAATTTCCATCCAAAAATTGAAACTCTTAGAGCCTGAATCAAAACTTGAGTTCATCAAATAATTTGTAGCCCTATTTCTCTAGTTTAATTTAAATAAAAAATCATCTCATTTCGATAACTAGAGAAAAATTTATGGCCAAAACATCGAAGCATGCTCAATGAACATGTTCTAACTATATTTTCCAACATTTCATATATAATAGTTTTAACTTCCAAGAACAATTTAGGATCCAACACCTTCCCTGAATTGTTGTTTTTTTTCCTGTTATTTGAACATCTTATACTTACATGATTGTGTCTTGAACAAAAACAAAGTACTGTATCGATTATAAAGAGTCTTTCTATAAAATAGGTGTAAGATTGTGTATTACTGAACCTCACTAGACCTTGGGTATCAACAAAACTCTTATTGGGTGTATTTTTGGTCTAATTACAATTAAAAAAAGTCTTTTAAAGTTAAAAGAAACTGTTTAAATACCTTTATATTACTTATTAAAAAAATCTATCAATTTAACTAAATATTTTAACACGTAAATACAATTTAAGAATTATTTTATTAACTATATAATATGCTAAAATTTTTATTATATTCTTATACATATAAATATAATAAAAATATCTTAGATTTTTCTCAAACTTTTTTTTTACAACTCAATTGTTTTTTGTTATTTTTATCCAAAACTAAACAAATGCTAAATGCTTAAGGCATCATACTATATTCTAATTCTTGAATCGAGAAATGATTATTCTTAACACAATCAATTCTTATTCTACTCTCTTTCGTTCGATTGATCGTCTTCATCGTAAAGAACAGTTGGAAGTCTTCCGCAATCATGATGCATAACAGCAATCATTCTAGTAAAAACATACTTGTAGAAGATGGAATCTCTCAAATATTTCAACCACCACTGTTCGCCGCCGTGCTGCACTCTCCCTGAGACATAGGATGCAGTGATGAGTGCGGCGGCGCGCCACCTCCTTTCTTTTGCATACCCATCTAAGGCTTGAACCACATCCTTTGGAACAAG
>JANVCL010000002.1:17606656-17621672 GCA_026546855.1 Erythroxylum incrassatum | reverse complement strand
AGCTGTAGCGAAGGAGTCGGTAATACTCCTGATCTTGTTTATGTTTTATTATCCTTATACCATATCATGTATGGATTAGCATGTTGATTTTGATTTGTTGCTTTCGCTGCAAAATGATTTCTTAAAAAGTTTTTGAAATCTACCATTTCTCCAAATAAGGCATGCTTTCTTTTTCCGATCCAACACTCCTATCATGCTCATCTCAAGTTTCCTACTCCTGCACTTAGAAATTATTTACACAAACTTTCGTTGTAACACCAAAGATAATATCATCAATATAAATTTGAATAATTAAGATATCTTGCTTATCCTTTTTAATGACTAAATTTGTACCAACTTTGCAATTTATAAAATTATTTATCAAAAGGAATGCAATTAACCTATCATAACAAGCTCTAAGAGCCTATTTTAAGTTATATAATGCTTTAGACAATTTGTACATATGGTTAGTTTTATTATGATTTTAAAAATCAAGTAGTTGATTAACATAAATTTCTTCTTGAATAAAATATTTAAAAATGTAGTTTTAGCATCCATTTAAAACAATTTAAAATTTATATAAGATGCAAATTCAAGAATAATCGAATAACTTCTAATTTAGCTACCAATACAAAAGTTTCCTGAAAATTTATGCTCTCCTCTTGATTATACCCTTTAGCCACCAATCTAGCTTTATTTCTCATAATGGTACTCAATCATCTTTTTTTTCTAAATATCCATTTAATACCTATTATTTGGTGATCTCTAGGCCTAGGTACTAAAGTCCAAACCTTCTCTCAAGTTAGTTTAGTTCTTTATTCATAATAATAACCCAACTTTTATCATTAAGGGCTTCTTCTATAGTCTTTGGTTTAATTTGAGATATAAAAGTAAGACGTGATATATTTTTGAAATGAAATTAAATAATTACCCTTTATTGAATAACAACTATGATTTTATTTGAAGTATGATTTAAAATTTTCAATCCATTGAAAGCTTCTCATCCTTCTTTCTCCTTCACTTAGTACATTTTTGCTTACATGGTGACTTGGTGATCATTCTTGTTTTCTTTAAGGGTTAATTTCTCTAGTCCCTTAGATAGACTTATATCACCATCTTCAAGAATTTTATTTGATATAAGATAGTTAAATTATAAAAAAAAATAACATATATGGACTCTATAATAACATGAGTCTTCCTATTAAAAGCTATATATACTTTGCTAGTTAAGGAATAACCTAGAAAAATTCCTTCATCCGATTTGCAATCAAAATTTCCCAAAATACCTTTAGTGTTCAAAATATAAAACTTAAATCTAAACACTTTAAAATAACTAATATTTAGATTTTTCCATGCTAAAGCTTATAAGATGTTTTATTCATAAATGGTTTACATGTAGTTTCTACAATGTCTCCCTAAAAATACTTTAGGAGGTTGTATTCGTTTATCATTGTTATAACCATGTCTTACAATGTCCAATTTTTTTCTTTTAATAGCTCCAATTTATTGAGGGGCTATAAGAGTAGAAAAATTATGTAAATTTCATTTTCTTTATCAAAAGATTCAAAAAATTCATTCTCAATTTTCATTCTATGACCACTCCTAATAGATGCAATGGAGGGTTCCTTTTCATTTTTTAACTCTTTTAAAAAAGATTAACAGATGTCTTAAAGCATTGTTCTTTGCTAACTAGAAATAAAGCCCGTGTGAATCTACTAATTCATTTACCATGACAAATGCATAACTTTTTCTACCTAGACTTGCAACTTTAGTAAGGCCAAACAAGTCCATATAAAGTAATTACAAAGGTGTAATAGAGTTTACCAAAAATTTTTCTCTTGAATGAGCTCTTCGTTTTTTGTCCATTTGGCAAGCTTCATATACCTTCCCTTTTCAAACCTAATTTTTATAATTTCATTTACAAGTTTCTTGAGGTTGAGGCTAGAGATGAGATCTTTCAAGCCTCCTATACCAACTTTAAGTATCTTCAATCATAGACATTAGACACCTCACATTTTAGTTAGAGGTCATTAATCTTAGTTGTATAAATGTTACCTTCTTCTTACCTAAATTGCAATGCTATTATTAATGATAATAGAAATAATGCACTTTTCCATTAAAAAATACTTTCTATTTTTTGTCATATAGTTGGCTTACCCTTAATAAATTATGCTTAAGTCCTTCTATTAAAAGCATATTATCAAGTGTAATATAATTCTAGTCATTAAGTTTTCTAACACAAATTATTTTACTCTTAGCATTGTCTTTATTTGTGTCTAAGATTTGTAAATTGGAATGCAGAAATTATGCATTGAGCTTCCGTATCTATGTGCTATTTGTTTCTTTTTTTTCTTAAAGATGTAGAATGTTGGGACCCGATCTCAGAACCGGACCCCAACCGGAAAAGCAAAAAATGCTACGAAAAATGGATAACGAAAAGCGGACCAAATACGAATCGGAAACCAAAGCGGAAGCATCGAATCAAAACGAATGAATCGGAAAGATCGGATAACAAATGCAGAAACAGAAATCGAAGGAACGGATTTCGAAGCAAACTAAATCGGAAGCAAAATGAAAACGAAGCAAACAAACGTTCCAATTGAAACAAATTCCGACATCCGATAATGAAAATTTTCGAAAATCCTCGCGTATTGCGTTGGAAACCCTATAGACTAAACCAATTCAAGAATTCGGTATTTTTTTATCTTATTCATTCCTTGTCATCTTTAATCAATCTTATTCAAATCAAACAAAATCCATACAATTTCCCTTTTTTGGAAAAATCATCCTTAAGCAAATCTCAAATCATAAAAACTTCTTATACATTCATACAAATCCCAAAAATCAACTATTAGCCAAAAATCTTATTTGCCCGCTAACAAAAATCGGACAGCATAACGACAATATTTTAACAAAACCCAAAATCTGCAAAGAGATTTTTCACACTTCTATAATCCCAAAACCATCCATACACACTTCATCGGACCTCCTGTCCGAAATTTCAACATACACAAACACAATTCTAAACCTAGCACTTCAATAATTCTCAATACCATAATCCATACTTAGAATCAAATTCCATTCATATACAATCCCATTCATATACAATAATCATACACAACTCCAAAATTCATATAGCAATTATTCAGTCATTCACAACCAAGGATTCTCAAACATCAAAGTCAAAATGAATGCACAAATTTTCATAATTAACAAATCATTCAAGCATAAAGTCAAAAACGAAACAAAGCCGCTGAAATTTTGAAAATCTATAACTTCTCACACCAAATTCCAAAATTCGAAAATTTGGTATCAATAAAAAGCTCAAAGAAAACTCTACAACTTTCATGAAGGATTTAACAATCAATTTAATCTCTAAGGAAGGTAAAAACCCTTTCGAAGCCACTGCCTATAAAAAGACATTTCAAACAGTAGCTGCACTTTTCCGAACCTTATATCTTCTTACTCCTAAGCCCAAAAATGACATATTATACCTTAATGAAAAGATAAAAATCTAAACTACAATCTTCAAGAAGACCTTCCAATCTAATTCAAACTCTAAGAGGGTCAAAAACTCAGTAAAAGTTTCTGCCCATAAGGTAAATTTTGACAGCATGAACAGTAACTGTAGTTTTCCAAACCTTATATCTTCTTACTCCTAAGCCCAAAAATGGCATATTATACATCAATGGAAAGAATAAAAGGCAATCTACATCTTTCATGAAGGATGCAAAAATTAATTTAGTCTCTAAGGGAGGTAAAAACTCTCTCAAAGGTACTGCCTATAAAATGACCATATAAACAGTAAAATGACCATATGAACAGTAACTGAAATTTCCCAAACCTCATAACTTCTTATTCCTAACTCCAAAAATTGCATGTTATACATCAATGGAAAGGGGAAAAGACCATCTACAACTTTTATGAAGGATGCAAAAATCAATGAAGGCTCTAAAGGGGTGAAAAATCCTTCCAAAGATACTGCCCATAAAATGACACTTCAACAGTAGCTGAAATATTCCCAACCTTATAACTTTTTCATCCTAAGTCCAAAAATGACATATTATATACCATTGGAAAACTCTAAACATGTACTACAATCTTCAAGAAGACCTCCCAAACCAAAACACACTATAAGAGGGTCAAAAACACAAACAAGTTTGCTGCCAAATTTTTACAAAAATTTGACAGCACCTCCCCTAAAAATCAACTAGCCAACTTCTTCAAGGTTTCAACCCAAACTCCAATACCTACACAAAACTACTTCAATCTCCATCATCTTCAATCTCCCAACCCTACACCAATTCAAATAATCCCATCAATTTACTCAAAATGGCAGCAACCACACTCCTATCTATTTTATCAATTTCAAACTATAAACCAACACATTTCATACTTGAAATCAAACTGCCCAGAAGCATCTTTCAAAAACTAAAATCTTATATTCATGTCATAATCAAACACAAAGTCATTCAAACATTCACAATCTCAATCCTTTGCTCATTAATTTCATCTATAACACACTATATATACAAAAACACTCATTCAATTTCATTTAATATTTCTAAATTCCACTTAAAGATCGGGGCCCAACATGTAACTTGAATTTAAGGGTCCTGATGGCAGAAAGTATATAAAAATATCCGATAAACAGTAAGTGAAATCACATGAAACACTATATATGTTTATCATTAACTTATATGCTTAAATTTTTACAAAATTATGAACTTATTTGTTCTTATATTAGGTTCATTCTGTCTGGACCGTGTTCAAGACAAATGACATCTACATTTAAAGAGAGGACTGATCCTGAGGGTTATGCATGGAAGAAGGTCTCTAACGCCATAAAGACATTTTACTATTAGGAATTTGAGGTACAATATGCTATAAATATTTTTTTCTTTTTGTTGTATACATTAATAACTTACATATAACTAGATTATAAGCTTTAATGAATTTATTCCTTTTATTTTTAGAAACATTTTTACTGGAGTTCTGAACTCGACGGGATAATACATAGTGTATGGGAGTTGCGAGCTCGTACACATTATCGCAGTTTTATTAATCAGATACACAATGCTGGTATACGACCCTCTTTCATTTCTGAGTCCACATGGAGTCATTGGTTGGAGTACTGGAGATCACTTAAGGCAATGCGCATATCGGATCATAACTCCACCAACAGATGTAGTAGGTCAGGGCCAGACAGTCTTCCAGTTCATACGAGAGGATCGATTACTCACCGCGAGCATGCAGAGAGACTTATAAGTATGTAAATATTACATTTATATTCTAAATTTTTACTTTGCTATATTTCAATGTAAGTTGATGTATGAATGTTGTGATGAACATATATGTGTAGTATGCCTAATGATCATGACTGTGTGGACTAATTTGCTGGTGCCATTTATGGCTGTGTTGAGTACTTTGCTTTCTTGAACAGGGAGTAATATCATAAAAACAGAAAAGATTCAACCGAAATTTTTATAAATTCTAGTTTAACTTGTTACATTTCATTGTTATGAAGGAAAAGTCTATGGGCATTAAGCCTACACCCCATCAGTTGTTCTTGTATACTCACACTGAGAAACATGACAGTGGGACATTCGTCAACAGCCGATGTCGAGAACTAAATGTATGTGAATTTCACAGTTTAATATTCAATTTTAATAATTATCACTTACTAATTATAATATAACCATTGCTTCCTAATAGGACCAAATACAACAATCAATTGGGCAACAGTCATAGAATGAACAACCTGTTGATGAGACCCAGGTATATTTTGATGCAATGGATGGTAGGGACAGTCGAGGAAGGATCTTTGGCCTAGGCTCATGTACAAACACATTTTATTCGCACTCTTCAACTACGTCGACAACAGCAGTATCTAGTTCAGAGCCGACAACGCAACGTATCAATCAACTTGAGGCCACATTTCAGACGTTAATGGAGGTAATAAGTAAGCTCAGAAATGACATGGACCAAATGAGAACGAGGGATACAGACTCACATCAGTCACGCTTACCAGGACAATAGGATTGTTGTTGTCATTAATTTGGTTTTCATTTATGTACTATTTAATGTTTTAATTATCAGTTAGGAAAGATTTTTTTTCCTTTTTATGATCATTTAACTTTCTGTATAAACAAATTCCATGGGTTCAAAATTCTAAAACTTATTCAACGATAATTTATAATTGTTCAAATTGAAATCAAATTTCACAACCAAAATTTTGGAAAATTATAATTCAACTACACATTTACAGATGTTTAAAGGTGACTTCAGCGATCTAACAGCTTCCACCTTTGGATTAAGTAATCAAGGATATATTTGATTAAAGGTTGAAATTACCGACAGCATGGGTTTCCATCGGTAATATATTACCGAGGGAAAACAAACACCGCCCGTATAGCTGGTAGAATCGAGTTTTAGATTATATTTCACAGCATATTTGTCAAACCCAGTGTATCTTATCCTATTTTGGTAAACGGCTATAACCCCTTATTATCCTTAATCACTATTTTCACAACCAACTGCTGTTATTGAATGACTCAAAAACAAAAATGCCCATAATCTAGTGATTGAAGTCTAATGTGAAACATTGATTACATTATTACGTATCACTACCGTTCATATGCAATATTGATTTCTTTTTTTTGGGGGGTAAAGACATTGATTACATTGTTACATATCACTACGATTTAGCCTACAAGTGGTATTTTACGCGATAATTAGCAATTTAGTGTCGCAGTTGTCATGATTTGTTATAACAAACTATTTTGATTAGAAGCAACATGAAAGACGTATCCCATTTCAATTGATATATTTTAGAATAATAACATCTAATTTATTAAAAATTGAAGTTATCGTCAGATTATTGGTTGATATTTTTTAGGAGGCTTTCAGAGGCCACGTACAATTCCTTTACGTGGATTCTTGTTCACCTTGGGCTGTACGTTGTAATTAAGTAAGGGACTGCATATACAGGTGATCGAAACGTGACAGGTTATACAACGCATTCCACCGTTTACATAGCTCTCAAACAAGATCCATTAGGACATCGAATCTTCAATTCAAAAGGTCCCCAAAAGTAATGGTGGTCCACCATACACAGTGTGCACGGTGGTCCAATTTGTACATGATGCCTATCACTAGCTAGGATTCACGTGCAAGAGAAGATGCAGTCTTAATATGATCCAAGATTGATCATATATATTTATGGGCGAATACCCATAACATAATAAGTTATTGTAAGAATAAAGTATTATGAGTGGTTCATAAATTGACCAGGTAATGATCTCTCTAATAAAAACAAAAAAAGATAATGGGAGAGCAAATTTTAGTTGAAAACATTTAACCTAGCCATTAATTATAATATCTCCAGTTTCGTTTAAACATTGGAGGAGTTAAACAAGGAATTAAGTTTTTGCCTCAAAATTAGTGTAGATGTAGGATTCAAAATGTGTTTCCGTATCTAAATCATCCTAGTTTCTTTTTCACATATTCGAGATGTTACGTTTATAGTATGAGGTAAAATAATTATATAACATCTCGAATATGTGATAAATAGATGATAAGGAAGCAAAAAGTATTATCAAAGAGATGAATATGGCATGGAGTTGAGAAAATCGTGATAATCAAATTAAAACAAATAACATAGTTATTGCGAATTGAAAATCATGAACTTGATGTACAAAATTAAGTAGTTAAATAGTTTATTGTTATTTTCTCCTTAGGACTATCTGTATTATATTTCTCTTGTACCCAAAGTTAAATCAAGTAAGAAAAATAAAAGGTCTTTCAGTTTTTCATGGTATAGAGCCTTGAAAACTTATAAGCATAAAACAACCTCATTCCTTTATTCCCTTCATTAGTTGGATATGGAAGAACTCAAACTCACAATTCAATCATTTCATCAGTGTGCTAGTTTGATATCAATCAAACTGAGCTCTAATAATTATCTCAATTGGAGATCACAAATCCTTTATCAAACTTGCAATCTCGATGTGCTTCATCACCTCGTTAAGAAACCAAGGCCAAGCTTGAAGATGGAAAAGAGAACCAACTTATAACTTATGGCTAGCAAACAATGGACTACTAATCTCATGGCTACTCGGCATAATAAAGGAGGAAGTTCAACCATCCATTGCAGAAGATGTGACTGCCTACAATGTCTGGAGTTCAATAGACGAATACTTGCAACGAACCACAATTGAAAAAAGAAAGCCTTCTCAAAAATATGTTGATGACTATCAAAAAGGGATCACGACCCTTAGATGAATATATAAAAATTTCAATTGTAAAGATCTTGCAGCTATCAGGAAATTAGTACATAGGCTCTTGATATAATAACATAGGCTCTAGTTCAAACAAACCATAAGGGAAGAAACTAACGAAATCGGCCTAGTTCAAACAAACCATAAGGGAAGAAACTAACGAAATCGGACAAAACTAAGAAAAGGATGATAAACTATTCTACCAAATTTGTGAAAAGAAAAATTATGTCGCTCTCAATTGTTGGTATATGTTTGAATATCCATATCAGTTAAGAGGACTTACCGCAGGCTCTAGCTTCTTTAACCATGATAATTGTGGTCCCTCCTCTTCAAGGACTTAGAAGCAATAACGCATATCATCAATGATGCAAGTACGTTGCTTAATCCAAAACCGTACAAAGGAAATGATGTTATATAGGTTAGAAATAGAGAGATAAACTAGTTATAACACATGTTGGCGATACAATTGTTGGTAGTTTAAATTTAAAGGATGTTCTTATTATCCTTAAACTAAAGAAAAACTTAATTTTAATAAGCAAAACCACTCTTAATCACTCTTTTACTGTTGAATTCACTGCATCTGATTTTTTTATTAAGCATCAAAACAAGAGAACAAAAGGGAAGGAGCATACAAAAAATAAGGGTTAATTACTAAACAAAACATAAACTTTACTCAATTTTTCAATATTAGTCCGAACTTTAAAAAATAGTAATTAAATGCACAAGATTTTAATTTTTTTTCAATTCTAGCCCGACGTTAGCCTCACCGTTATCTGTGCTAACGTGACACTGCCAAGTGTCAATATACTCCTACAAATCATATACATCAATGTGATTAAGAGGTGATTGTCTAACTAGTGAAACGATGTCGTTTCATAGTAAAATTGAAATGACGTCATTTGAATTTTGGAGAAAGCTTTAGCATATGTTCATCGTCACTCTCACACCCTAAATCCCTAATTTCACCTTCTCTCATGCACTCTCACTTTTACACTGTCGATCTCTCAAACCTAAATTTTAATTCTATAGTTTGATTAAATTTTTTATTGTTATTAATCGTAATTGGAATTGAAAAACTAGAAACTCGAATCGTAATAGCTTAAGGTAGAAATATGAAAAGTTTAGATTTGCAGCACTTGAATATGGAAATTGTAAATCCCAAAATAATATGTATGTGTTGTTGTTTGTGTTTGCGATTTCTGGTTGTGTTTTCTGCCTGTGTGATGTTTGCGAATCTGTGAGTTTGTGTTACTATTGGGTATTGTTTTGTGTTTCATTTTGAGTTTCTGGAAAAGTGAAACCCATAAAACAATGAACCCTAAAATTGTTATGGAGTTATTAAAACAAGGTTTGAAGTTGCCAAATGAATGACCCCTAAAAGACCCAACATATTATGCGTTTACGATTTTGGAATGGAATTTTTTCAATTTCTTGTTGTTTGTGTGTATTGATTATCACCACCGTTGGTGATTGTTGGAACCAATAGCGAATCGTCACTACCGTGTGAGGGCGGTGAATGTCTATAGACCAACACGCGAAGGAAGTCCACTACAAATCGTTGATAAGGATTTTGACAAAACTGTAAACTGCTGGAATTTACGTGAGGGGTCTGTAAGGTGTTTCCAGTGGGGTTGAATTTTGTGTTACTGTTTATGTTTTTGCAGTGGCTAGAAAGTGATAGCAACATAAGGAGGCGTGCGCGAGTAGTATCACCAGCAGCTTGAATCGCCACTATTGAGTCGACCTTCGTCACTAGTAGCAAGATCCCTAAAGTTCAAGGGCAACAGATGTCCACAAAATAGTGGCGAATCGCCATTGATGAGGGATGATTAGTTGCCCACAAAGGGCTATGTGACAACTATTGGACCTCAAATTTTTATTTTATTTTATTTTATTTATTGATTTATTTCATTTTGTTTTCTTAGAATTTAGTCATTAATATAGCAAGCATAAGTAGCGATTAGAATTTAGAATAGAAATGGTCGAATTAAGTAAAAGTATAAAGGCCAATTTTGGCATGTCACTTACGTATAGAAGCCATAAAGCATTAAAAGAAGGGCAAAGTGGACATTTTATACTCATTAAGGGTAGAATTGGAAGAAGAAAATATAGTCTTGCTCTTAAGAAAAAGGGAAAATGTGAATGAAGGAGAGAAGAAGAGAAAATAATGAAAAAAAGAAGAGAGAAAGGAGAGAGGGTCGTTTTTTAGAGGAAAAAAGGAAGACCAAGTAGGGTTTCATCTTTTCTTAGCTTTTAAGAGTGATTTTGAGATTGTTCAAGAAGAGAAAAAGAAAGAGGAAGAGAAGAACTTCCATTTGAGCCAATAATCTCTTTATTTGGTGAAGATTCAAGGTAAGTTCATTATTAATCCTTTGGATTTGGGGAAGGGTTTTAGTTCATGAAGCTTAGGAAATGCATGGGTTTAAGTATTCTATAATCAATTTTAGTGAATATGCTTTATGGGTTCTCAATTTGCGTTCCTATTGAATTGGGATTTTTTCCAATGTTAAAGGGAATCAAGAAAGGCAAGAGGAGAAAGAGGAGAGGCACCTTTAAGCAAGTTTTTAAGCAAGGAATCCAAGATGGGTTATATGTTTATAGTTGAGTTAATGAGTCATAAATGTTTTTCTAAATCAATAGAGTTAAATGATTTTAAATCGCTTCATAAATGTTGCAGTTATTACTTCTTAAATGATTTAAGAAATTGCTACATGTTTGGTACATGAATTTTTTTGATGAATTATGAAATGAAGATGGAAATGGTATTTTGAAATATATCGTGCTTATGGAAATCATGTTTCCAAAATGTGCCTTTTGGGCAATATGTTTGCAAGTCATGAAATTCATGTTTGTGTAGGTTAGTGGTGATCCACTATGTTATATCACGTTCACGTTGACCATGTTAAAGGCTTCTTCCGTCTACCCACTAGTAACATAGAGCTCATTCACGGACTCCTTTATATTTATGAACTACACAAATCCATTATGTGGGTTTGTGATACTCAATTTTGTTATGATTAGAGATTTGCAAGGACTCCCACATGGACCTACCCAAACCATTCTGATTGCTTATGTGTTTATGATTTGTTGACAAATTTGAAGAATACACAACTTATATTATTTATGAATTGTTTGACAAGTTGAGAATTTGAGAAATATGTGTTTTATGGATTCAATGCAAATTTACTATGGCAATGAATATTTTCAATGGTTTTGCTTGTTTCTCCGTTATAAACTTGTTACCCACGAGCTTTTAAGCTCACCCCCCATTCCTCCCCATCTCCAGGTGATGAGCCAGAGATCGAGTGATCGAGAGTCAAGGCATCACTCCAAATTTGCATACTTTTGTATTTTAAGTTAGTTTGTGGAAAACACAAGGCTTTAGCCCGCATTTCAAGTATTACTCTTTCATGTATATTTTTTATTTTTGGGTTATGAGACCAATGATTTACTGTGGCTTGAAATGCCCATTAAAGGTTTGTAAAACTCTTTCCTTTTTATGTTAATGAAATGTGAATTGTGTATTGATGATATTGAGTTGAAATTAGGTATATTTGAAAAAGTTATCAACTTGAGATGATGTCATACAAGTGAGATGTTATGGAAAAGAAATATAGGATTTTTTTAATGATGAGAATTAGTTGTAAGTCATGAATCAAATATGTAAATATTAGAGAGTTTAATGAAATAAAGTTGGTAGTTGAATTGTTATGAAATGATGTCGCATTAGAGGAAGTGAATTTGAGACAATTTAAAGTGAAAGTAAGGTTAAGATAGATGTAGAAACCTTTGAGAAGGCTCTTAAGTGAATTTTTTTCTCACCTATGTCCATTAGACGGACTTTAGGTCCACTGAACGGACCTTCTCGAGTCTAGAAAGACCCCTAGCCTCTTCCATGTCTGTTAAACAGACATTAAGTTGATTAAATGGACCTTCTCGGGTTTGAAAAGACCCCTATCTCGATTTATGTCCGTTTTGGTGCAGTGTATGTCCGTTTAGTGAACATTCACTGTACACTTTCAGAAATTCATGATTTTGACCCTCTAAATGGCAAAATCCCTCTTTGAAGTTTTCACAAAAATTGTAGATCTAGAAGATCTCTTCGAAACCATCTAAAATAACCTTAATCTGACATCTCTAGTGAAAGTTATGCCTATTGTCCCAAAACAGGTACAATATGATTGAGGACATAATTATAAGAATGGGTTGTCATATATCAACTGATCAAATAGGGAATTTTTGGGATGATATGAGAATGAAGATGAACCGATGATGGCTAATGAGATTTCATTGAAATAACCCTATAGGGTAATACATTCACATTTTATGATTCCAGAGTTAGACTCCGGAAATGGGGTCCAACAACAACAGAAGCGTGTGGCGACGAAAGGGAGACGTCACCGAAGACTCCAACAAGGCCGCAATAGCAGGTGAAAACAAGGGAATTGTGATGGCAAAAATTCTAAAAATGAGGTTTTAGGGCGTAAGATTTGAAGAACATATGCTAAAGCTTTCTCCAAAATCCAAATGACGTCATTTCAATTTTACTATGATATGATGTCGTTTCGCTAATCAGACAACCACCTTTTAATCAGGCTGACGTGTCTAATTAGTAGGGGTCCATTGAAACGTGGAAGTTCTACATCAGCATAGATAACGGTGAGGCTAACGTCAGGCTAGAATTGAAAAGGTTTGAAAGTTTGTGTGTTTAATTGCTACTTTTTAAATTTTGGGCTATAACTGAAAATTGAGGAAAGTTTGGGCTTTTTTTAGTAATTAACCCAAAAAATAATTATATACTTTGGATTCAATCTTTCGTAAGGCTTTATCTACAATAAGAGGGGAAAATTCATCTTTATTGTGGCATCACCTACACATCCAAATGCAAATATTATATCTCTGTTGAAAGGCAAGAAAGCTATTGATGTCACTAATTAGTGAACCATGCATTTTACTTGTGTTAATTGTCAAGCTGAAAAAAGACATACGCAGTCCTTTAATTTGAATAACAAAATTACTAATTTTGTTATACAAAAGTTGCATTGTGATCTCTAAGAACCAACTTATATCACTTCAAATCAAGGTTTTCAATTTTATGTTAATTTTATATATAATTTTTCAAGGTTCAATTGGTTATTCCTTTTAAAGAAAAGTGTTAAAAAAAGTTCTTGCTTTCTCAATTTTCAACAACTTGTAGTAAACCAATTTGAAAAATTAAAAATTTTCAATGTGATAGAGGTGAAGAATTTAAGTTTTTATTTTCTCTGACATATTGGTAACTGTGGAATTCAACTATAAATCTCATGTCATATAATGCCAGAATAAAGTAAAGTAACTGAAGAAAAAGCATGGACATATTGTTCAAACATTTATCATATTATTTCATGTTAATCTACCAGCATTCTTATGTTGGTTAAAGCAATTCTTCCAACTACATATTTAATTAACAGGATATCATACTAATTTTACATAACCAATCTCTATATTTCGAGCTATGTCATAAGGAACTTGATTATAAAAGCTTGAGAGTGTTTAGATACTTGTATTTTCTATCTTTAGGGCATTAAGGAGGAAATAAGTTTGTTAAGAAAACATATTTATGTGCGTTTAGCAGTTATATTCTAATCCATAAACGCTATAACTGTTATGGACCTCAAACAAAGAGAGTTTACATCTCAAGGTATGTTTTTTATTAAGACAAATTTCTCTACAATAAACTCCTTTAGAATCAAATATAATGCAATTGGAACTTAAATGAATATCCATCCTTTGACGAATGGTTTAACATTGAATATCCACCCTTTGATGAATGGTTTAACATCACACATGATGTTGATCTTAAGAATCAATCCAAAGTTTAATCAATAATGCTTCTTCTATTTTGAATACTAATACTAGTTATAATGTAGATAATGTTGAAACTCTTAATAACCATAATAGGCCAACTCTAAACCTTGAGAATGATGCACTATCTAATGTGGAAGAATTACAAAAAGGTGAATCATTGGCAATAATGGACCTAGTTGTCAATGCATAAGCTGCAATATTTCTAGATGATGTAGTAGAACCTGTAGATGTATAAGATATCGCATTATCAGGTGACCATATCAATAACTTAAAAGATGTCAGCATCAATAACAATATAAGTAAAGCTCGTTTTCATCAACAACAAGATAGGTATCCTCAAAATTATTTGCAGGACTATCTGTTAGACCTTGTTTTTATTTGCTTTTAAATTGTTTAATTGGTTATTTATGTTTTAATTGCTTAATTGGGTTTTATGCTTGATTGATGGCTTAAAAAAAATTTTAGATAGAATTGGCCTTTAGTTAGCATTTGAGATAAGGAATAGAATTGAATTTGAAATTGAAGTGGTAGGTGAAGTGGGGTTAATATGTAGTAAATTAGAAGTAAATGAAGTGTATTAAATGAATGGAAGAGTTGGAATTAAGTTAGTTGAGTGGGCCTAAGTGGAGGAAAGGCTTAAGGCCTTTTGGAAAGCCCAAGATGAGGAAGTAAATGAGTAGTGTTAGGTTAAATAAAATGAAAATTAGAAGAGAGGAGAAGCATTTTCGTGAACCACCAAGAGAGGAGGGAGAGTGCGTGGAGAAGAAGAAGAAGAAGAGAAGAAAAGAAGAGAAATCTAAGGGAAAAGGAAGGAATTTCGTGGAAAAGGGAGGGAATCAAGGTTTTAAGGTATGTTCTTCACCTTTTTCATGGTTTGGTTGAGAAAGGGTTGAGATTTTGTGAAAGGAGAA
>JANVCL010000002.1:17583853-17595677 GCA_026546855.1 Erythroxylum incrassatum | reverse complement strand
GAGAATCTTGTAGTGGGTACTTGCTCTAATATAATGTCTTTTCATTTTATTATCTCTCTAATCAAATAAAACTTCCTAAGTATATAATTGGACTATTAATAACACTTTAGTTTCTTTTCCTATGTAATAATGTCATCTTTATCACAGTGTAATACTTTTGTCTTAATAATTTTAGCAACCATTCCAAGTTTGATGATGAAGTTCTCGATCTAAATAGATTCCTTTCTTATTTCATACACTAAAATGTTCTTGAACTTTATCATGTAATCAATAAATATTGATTGATTAAAACTCTTCCAAATTATTGCACCACTATTTAGAGTAACAATATACCCTAACTATGATATGGTATAATCATAATTAGAATAAAAACTAACCTTTAAATAACCTTGAAATTTTAGTTTTAACTCCTTAATAGACCAAGAAAAAACATATAGTTCTTCTTCAGTAACTTAGGATGTTTTTCATAACTGTCTAGTGACAATTACTAAAAATTAGCATTAAATATACTTTTTCTGCTAAAAGCATAAGAAACATTTGATCTCATACATAATATTGCATATATAATTGATCTAATAATGAATCATAAAGAAAGTAATCGATTTTATCTCTCTTTTCTAGTGTCTTATATAAATACTCTTTAAAAGAGAAATCTCATATGATATGGGTAAGAATTCCCTCTTAAAGTTCTCCATATTAAACCTTTTTAACACTTTGTTTATGTATGTTGATTAAGATAAACCAAACATCCTCTTTAATCTATCTTTATAGATTTTTATTCCTATAATATAAATTGTATTTCCTATATCCTTTATGGAGAAATTCTTAGAAGACCAAATCATTATAAATTGGATATTACTATATCATTTCCAATTAGCAATATGCCATCTTCATATGTACTATGAAGATAACTACACTCCCACCAACCTTTTTATAAGTATAAGGTTCATATTTTTTTATAAAAATCAAACTCTTTTATTGTCTCATCAAAAATAATTTCTAACTCTGTAATGCTTGCTAAAGTTTATATTTGGAGTTTTGCTACTTACATACTTTATTAGGAAACTTTTTATATTCAAAATCTTCAAGTTTGAAGTTTATATCACATGCACATCCTCTAGAAAAATCCCATTGATAAATGTTATTTTGACAACCATTTCTAAATTTCATAATCATGGTATGCAGTAATAGCTAAAAAATCCGTTAAACTTAAGCATTGCTAATGACAAAAAGGTTTCATCAAAATCAGTTATTTATTTTTGTTTCTAGCCTTTATTTACTAGCCTTGCTTTATTATGTGTATGTTATCATTTGTAACAGGTTTTTCTCTTAAAAATCAACTTGCATATAATAGGTACAATCTTAGCAAGTGCATCCACACAAGTCCATACTTGGTTAGTGTAAATGGATTCTATTTCATGTCTCATAGCTCCATACCATTTTAAACAATCAATTTTAGAAATTGTTTCCTTAAAAGTAGTAGGCATTTCGTCTATAAACAATGCATCATCTTTTCTATTTTAATTGGTAAATCAAATCTGGCTATCAAATGATATATCCAACTAATGCATCATAAACTATATGTTTGTTGAACCCTTTTTTATATATCATATATATCAACTTGAGGTTATTGTTTCATCTAAACATGAATATGTGATTCTTAAACTTCTCTAAGTTCTTGCTTAATCTCATTACTTTCCTTAAGAACTATTTTTCTTTTTAGGAATGTAGCATTTCTTGAGAAAAATAACGTTTATTCAAGGAGATGGTAAATTTGATTTATGATACTTTCTTTTGGATACCTTATAAATGTGCATTTATCTAATTTAGCTTGAATTTTATTAGACATTACATGCTTCATATGAGCATCACATACACATTCTCAAATACTTAAGTATGATAATTTTCGTTTGCTACTAGGTCATATCTTATATGTTTTGTTATTTAAATGGAACTTAATTTGTAAGGTAGTTTTAAGGGCATATCTCTAAAAGAAAATAGGAAGGTTTGATGTCTTATTATAGAATGTACCATATTTAATAGAATACAACTTCTCCTCTTAGACACTCTATTGTGTTATCGAGTTTTACATAAAGCCCATTATGAGAGAATCTCACTCTATTTTAAAAAACCAATAACTCATAGACTAAGTACTTATAATCTTGATCAAATCTAAGTGCCTCAATAATTTTAGTAATTTATTTCTTAACCTTAAGTCTGAATTCTTTAAACCTTTTTAATGACTCCAACTTTTATTTCATTAAATAAACATAATCATAGATGAAATATAAGTACTACACTCTTGTTTAAGTAGACATAAGTCCATATACATCTAAATGTATAAGCTATAACAATATATTAGCACATTCTCTGTTTCCACTAAAGGATAGTTTCTTAGCACATTCTTTGTTTCCACTAAAGGATAGTTTCCATCTTATCTAAAAAGTTAATATTTAAATTTTCATATGATTTATAACCAAAATGATTCAGATGTCCTTTCTTATGCAACTTTGTGATTCTAATTCTATTGATACGAACCAATTTACAATGTTATGAATAAGATACATTCAGGTCACCCAATTTCCTTTGCTCATTATTTATGTTAAAAATTGGCCTTTTCAAAATCTAATTCTTACAAATAATTTTAAGCAATCTAGATCCATAGTAAACATTATTTTAATAAAAAATAATAACTTTTATTCATAATAATAATAAAGACAAATTCATTAAGATCTAAATAAGAAATAAAGATAAAGGTTAAAAGAATAATTAGAACTTAATAAAAATTATTTAGTGAATAAAGCCAAAAAGGAAAAGTTAAAATATAAGTTTCGACAACTAATGTAGCAACCTTACTCTGATTCCAACTTGCAAATCTACTTACCTTGCATCAGTGATTTACTCTTTGTTAACACCCAGGCTTCATTATAAGTGTGAGAACCATATACATTATCTAATACCCTAGATTATGGAATACAAGTAAAAAAATTGATGTCAATCAGAAACATACCTTAAAATGGAGTTTCCTTAAGCTTCTTATCTTTTAGGCTAGCAAGAAAGACTTTATAGTTTCTTTTATAGTGTCCATCAACTCTATAATAAAAAATGTACTCTTATCATCACCGTTAGGCTTTACTACTTTAAGAGAAGCTTTTCGTTTCTTAATTTCTTCTTCTTAGAGCCTTTTTTCTTGCTACTAAAAGAATACAAAATAATTACAAAAATAGGTTCCTTTTTAAGGCACCCATTTGTAGTCTTGAGCATATTTAATAGATCAAGTAATATCACATCATTTTAGTTTATAAGATAATTTATAATAAACTATGAAAAGATTAGAATAAAAGACTGAAGGATCAAGTTAATGCTTAACTCATGACCTTTGACAACATCCAACGAGCTAAATTTTTAATATAGTTAATCTTCTATAGTATATGTAACTCTAATGAAAATCCTTATACCATCTTGCTTCAATATAATGCCCTAGAAGTCTCATACTTTTTCCATCCTATTCTGTGCATTAAATATAATGCCTTTGAAACTTTTTATAGTGAGTTAGGATCCTATTTAATTTAATTTACCTTTGATTTGCTTAACAAACCAACCAAATTAAATTAGGTAAATATCTACTTATCAATCACATATCACGTAACTCCTATATCAATTGGGTAACAATTTCTTGCTAAAATATATCATATATATTATGAATAATTATTCTTATAATTTTACATGAACATGATTTTTCTCTTCTAAATCACATAAATTTAATTAAGATTGATTAATTTAAGATAAAATATATTTGAGTTACAGGGACTTTAATTTTACTCAATAAGTCTTATAAGAATAATAACTCTAGTTTTATTCTTAAATTATGGTAGGCGATTATCATATTTTTAATTTATACTTAACAATTAATTAAGGGATTTTAAATGTTTTTAAAAAGATCTCATCATGGTTAAAAATAATCTCACCATATTAATCATATCTCACATAATCTAACAATGAAAGAATTTTTTTAAACTTTATTTAATTCTAGTTATTGATCGACTAACTAATTTAATTTAATAAGTCAAATATTAAAAACTATATTAAAATCCATAAGAATTCTTGATAAACTTTAACCCCTTTTCAAAAATTTTCAATCTAGCAAAAATAATTTTCTATATTTATTTTAGATTTAAACTAATTATATCTTAACCTTATAAGAGAAACTAAATTAAGCCTTTAAAAAGAAATGAATTTTTGTCGTCTGATGCATCTCACGTGTATTCTCCTTATGGGACATGCACCCATAAATCACCCATATCAAGATTTTTATTGCCAGCCATTTGCTTCTCCTTCATTGATTTTTGCATTTGTTTATCATTAATGTGTTGCTGGAGAGGTTTCTGGTCGTTCCTTCAACTTTTGGTTATTTCTTTATTGCCTATCGCTCCTTTTCGATCTGTCACCATTGCTCTTCTAGAGGAGACTTTCTCCATTGTAATAGAATGGGGGTTAAGTCCACAAAACAAAGGATAAACAATGAATTAAATGGTGTTGTAGAGAATTGAGAAAACTTGAGATCAAAACACAAAGTTTAAAGTGTTCTAGGCGTGTTGGACACTTTCCTTAAAGTGTTGTTTGCCCCACTATACTTGCAAACCGAGTTAAAGGCAAATTACTTCTAGTATACAAAGAACACAATAACATTGAGGTTACAAGAGTATGAATGTTCTTCAAGAATTATGAATGTTGATATTGTGTTGGTAGAATTGTTCAAAACTTTTTAATCTTGATTAAAACTCGTGCATATATAGAGTTTTCATAATAGTCATGTCTGTTTACGACAAGTCACAACTCTTGGAAAGGAAGCAACCCTTCTAACAGCCACGTCTGTTTACTACAAGTCACAACTCCTAGAAAGGAAGCAACCTTTCAGAACAGTCACATATGTTCATGACAAGTCATAACTCTTGGAAAGGAAGCAATCCTTCAAAACAGTCACGTCTGTTCACTATAAGTCACAACTCTTAGAAAGGAAGCAACCATTCATAATTTCCAGGTTTTACTTTAACTACTTATATCACAAACTAATTTCCAACAATCCTCCACTTAGTTTGTGACATAAGGAAAAAAAACACAACACAAATAAGAAATCATGCCTAAAGGAAGGTAGCATTCGCCTTAAACCATCCTATAGTACAAACATATCACAAAATCCAAAGGAAATTATTGGTGGCTTATTGCTTAAACCATCATTCACAAAAGTTCAGACATGTCGCACGTGTGAATCTTCTTAGCATTCAATTAATTCACATTACAATTTTAGCACTAGTATCGGTCATGTGCTCATCCTAGTTCATGATCATATACAAGAGATTACCTTAAACTCTTACTAAAAGTAGAACCACTTTTAATGATCATATAAGTAAAAATTATTCTAGCTATGTTTACATAACCATAAACAAGCACTCAAGAATAATTTCATTAAGAGATTTCTCTCAATCTTCTTACTTAAGAGTAACAAATTACAACACTGATTATTGGGAATGGTTTACAATATCTTAGTGCTCACAACCACTGAACAACTGGTTATTACCTTTTAAACCTTAACAATCTAGGAGTAGTAGAAGAAGGTTGGGTTACCAGTACTAGTGATTTTTTATTAAAAGGTCATAATCCCATTCTAGATGTCGTCGAACTAACTAAATCTCTTGTAAGAAGTTTAGTAAACGGATCCACCAAATTGTTATGCCCTTATATAAACAATTGAGATGACATCCCTATTTAGCATTTTTTAATAAATGCATGTCTTAAGCGTATATGTCTAGATTTACCATTGTGAACTTTGTTCAATGCTTTAGGCATAGTAAACTCACTATCACAATGTAAGGTTATCGCAGGCATAGGACGAGGCTAAAGATCTATATCCAACAACAAATCCCTTAGCCACACATCCTCCTTATAAGCATAACATAGAGCTATAAATTTAACTTCCGTGGTAGCTAGAGTGAGTAATCACCGTTTGTTTCTTTGAAGCCCAAGAAACAACTTCACCACTAAGCAAGAATGCCTAACCACTTATGGGTTTTTGGTCACTAATGCTAGTTATCCAACTAGCATCTAAAAATCCTTCAAGAACATTTGGAAAGCTATTATAAAAAGGGTCCAAAATCTTTTGTCTTCTTAAGATAACCTAACACTCTTTTAATAGTTTGTCAATGCTCATGGCTAGGACTTTTAGTGTGTCTAAATAGTCCACACATTGAGTCTGAGATATTCGGTCTTGCATAACTCATTGCATACCTTAGACTTCCAATTATACTAGCATATTCAAGATTTGCAATTGGACTGCCTTCATTCTCATGCAACTTAAAGTTAGGATCAAAAGGAGTACTTACCTATTTCAGATTCAAATATTGATATTTCTTTAGGATTTCCTCAATATAATATGATTGAGCGAGTGCAAAACCCCTAAAATGTTTCTTAACTTTAATGCCTAAGATAGTATCTACTTTACCGAGATCCTTCATCTTGAATTTAGAAGAAAGATACTTCTTTAGTTTCAACCACACCTTTATATGTAGGACTAACAATGAGCATGTCATCTAGATAGAGACAAATGATCACTCCATACTCTTCATTGAATTTAGAATAAATACACTTATCAGCATTATTATATCTAAATCTATATGAGAGTAAAAAATATTCAAATTTCTCATGCCATTGTTTAGGTGCCTATTTCAAGTTGTATAATGACTTGACTAGCTTACATACTTTCTTTTCATTTCCCAGTAGCACAAAGCTTTCCAGTTGTTCCATATATACTTCTTCATCTAGATCACCATTTAAGAATATTGTCTTTACATCCATTGGGTGCATATGGAGCTTATAGATCGAAGCTAAAGCCAAAAGTACTCTTACTGATGTAATTTTAGCAACCGATGCATATGTGTCAAAGTAATCGATTCCTTCTTTTTGTCTAAAATTTTTAGCTACTAGCCTTGCTTTATAAGTTAGAATAGTACCATCTGTGGCATATTTCCTTCAAAATACCCAATTAAAACTAATTGGTTTGGACCCGTGAGGTAAATCAACTAGAACCCAAGTATTGTTAGACAATATTAAGTCCATTTTATCATTTACCTCTTCTCTCCAAAATGTCATATCCCTTGATTTCATTGCTTCACTAAAGGTTTTAGGATCTTCCTCTATACTTAATAAATAAGAGTTTTATTTAGTAGAGTATCACTATTGCCTTCAAATAAGAAAATCGTAGCTTGTGAAGAAATAAAATCTGAAGGTAGATATTTTTCCTTCCTTTGACGTTGACTCCTCCAAGGTTCACTTGGTCTTTTTAATGCACTTAAGAGTTCAACACTTGGAGAAGGGGTAGGTCCATTTGATGGGTCCTTATTTATCATTGAGTTTTTAAGAAACAAATTCTCAAAGAACTCAACGTCCCTTGATTCTACAATCACATTAGAGTCAACTTCTAGTAGCCTATAAGCTTTAGAATTTTCTGCATAGCCTACAAACTCATTTTTAAGTGCTCTTAGTTCTTTGTTCTTTTGTTATCAGGGACTCTATAGTAAGCTACACAGCCCCAAACTTTCAAATATAACAAGTATGGCTTCCTTCCTTTGCATACTTCATATAGAGACACATTAGCCTTTAAGGATAGAATTTGATTATACAAATGACATGCAACTAACAAAGCCTCGCCCCACAAGTTTTTTCGAAAACCTGAACTTAACAGTATAGAATTAACTGTCTTGCTGAGTTCTATTTTTCCTTTCAACCAAACCATTTAATTGGGGAGTGTATGGTGTAATAGTTTGGTGTATAATACCATTTTGTTCACAAAATTTTAAGAACTCATTAGAGAAGTATTCTCCTCATTTATCATTTCTCAAAATTTTAATCTTTTTACTTAATTGATTTTCAATAAGAGACTTATATGTCTTAAACATATTAAATGCTTCATCCTTGGTTTTCATCAAATAAGCAGGCACAAATCTAGAGTAATCATCAATGAAAGTAATGAAGTATTTGTTACCACATCTTGTTAAAAAACCTTTAAATTCACATATATCTAAATGCACTAAATCAAGCAATTTTGTGTGTCTTTCAACTTTAGGAAAAGGAAGTTTGGTTATCTTTGCTTGTATGCATGCTTCTTATTTCTGATTCACTTGGCCATTATAAGAAATTAGTCTATTTTTAGACATATAAAGAATCACTTTATGACTAATATGTCTCAATCTACTATGCCATAAAGAATAAGAATCATCGAATAAATAAAGAGAAACATCATTCACTTTATTAAGACTATGCTTAAACATTTCATCATAAGAATATCCTTTTCCTACAAAAATATCATTTTTAGACAAGATTACACTACTTGACTCAAGTACAGCCTCCAAGCCCTTCTTGTTCAGGATATCCGCAAAAACAAGGTTCTTAATCACATCCGGAACATGAAGAGCACTAGTGAGTACCAACTTTTTGTCAGAAGTGAATAGCAAATTCACATCTCCCTTTCCATACACCTTGGCTTTCACACTGCTGGCCATGACCACTTCATGTCCTTCAAGAATTTCATAATTCTTGAATTGGTCCTTGTTATTGCACACATGAATTATTGCACCGAAATCATACCACCAATTCTTAGAAGGATGTGATGTTGTCATGTGAAGTTTCGTCATAGTACTAAGAGTCAAGGTTGCCACAATTTCTGTACATTCATCAACAAGGTTAGTACTAGGAACATTGTTTCTTTTTTGTTTCTTATTGGATCTGTAGTAGGCCTTATAGTGCCCTTTCTTTCTATAATTGTAGCAAACCCAATTCTTTGTCTTGTCTTTAGCATTAGTATTTTCAAATTTCTTCCTTTTAGAATTGTTGGATTTCTTCTCATCCACAAAATTCACTTTTGGATCTCCTTCTACTTCTTTTCTTTGAAGAATTCTTGCACCTTCTTTAATTTTAAGACACTTCAAAGCACTATTGATAGTTAAAATTTCAGAAGTGTGCAACAACTTCTTATGATAATCATTCCAAAAAGAAGGCAACTTTGCAATAATTGTCCTACTTGTAATGATTCTGAAATTTCAATACCTAAGTCTTTAATTTTTGAAACAATCACTTGTAAATTTTGGATTTGATCCATAAGAGAGGAATCATCAATAAATTTAAACTCAAACTATCTTTTAATAAGAAACTTATCTGTACCTTGCTTTTAAGATGCATATTCAAGCTCAAGCGACGCCCAAGTCTCCTTTGGACTCTTCACAGTGGTAAAGAGATCAAAAAGGCTGTCTGAGAGGGTGTTGAGAATGTGACCCCTACAAAGCAATTCATATTCTTGGTGCTTATCTCGTTCATCCTTCCTTGTTTCTACTTCACCCTCCTTTGTAAGAGGAATTGTAGGAAGAGTGAGATCAAGTACATATGCAATTTTCAAAGCCGTGAGGAAGAACATAATCTTATCCATCCAACGATTGAAGTTGGTGCTGATTCCATCAAGGTGATCTAACTTCACAAAGTCTTGGTTCATCACTTTGAGAGCGGATTCTTGAGTGAACTCCATGATCACAACAAATAATACTTTAAGGTTGTAATAGAATAAGATTCGGAAGTCCACAAAACAAAGAATAAACAATGAATTAAATGGTGTTGCAGAGAATTGAGAGAACTTGAGATCAAAACACAAAGTTTAAAGTGTTCTAGGCGTGTTGAACACTTTCCTTAAAGTGTTATTTGCCTCCACGCAAACCGAGTTAAAGGCAAATTACTTCTTGGATACATAGAATATAAGAACATTCAAGTTGCAAGAGTATAAATGTTTTTCAAGAATTATGAATGTAGAGATTGTGTTGGTAGAATTGTTCAAAACTTTTTAATCTTAACTAAAACGCATGTATATATAGAGTTTTCAGAACAGTCACGTCTATTCACGACAAGTCACAACTCTTGGAAAGGAAGGAACGTTTCAGAACAGTTACATTTGTTCACTACAAGTCACAACTCTTGGAAAGGAAGCAACCCTTCAGAACAATAACGTCTGTTCATGTCAATTCACAACTTTTGGAAAAGAAGCAACTCTTTAAAACAGTCACGTATTTTCACTATAAGTCACAACTCTTGAAAATCCTTTCATTTCCAAGTTTGACTTTAACTACTTACATCACAAACTAATTTCTAACATCCACTGGCCTTGTCACCCACTAATAATGATGGCTTCACTATTTTTTCAGTACATCACCTTTTACTTAAAAAAAAAGAGTAACTTGAAAAATTAATCAACAAAATAAAAGGATTAGAGACAAACCTATATCAGGTATCCTGCAAAATTTTTTCTTCTCTGATGAAGTCATCAACTACAAGTTATTTAATTTTCTAACGTATCTACATTAAAAGAAAAAAAGAAAACTCAAACCTTTTAAGAGGGATTATAGGAGTGCGAGCTCCATCATTAATTTTTTCTTTTTATAAAGAAAGATTAAGGGTTCTTTCAAAGTTCAATTAAATTATAACTCTTATTATAGCTAGAATTTAATATTATAAAATTAAATGTCTTGTATTTAATTTCTAAAGTTTTTAAAGCTTCACAATTAAATATAAGTTAAATTAAAATTTTTAAATTATTCTTTATGTGTGACTCATTAGGTTTTTGATAAATTAGTAATGACTATAAATGTAGTTCTAATTCACAAATAGAATTATAAATTAGAAATTAGAAATTATTTTAATTCACAAATAGAATTATAAATAATAAATTAGAACTTCTTTTAACTTTTCTTTATTTCTCTAATTAACTAATTTATCTAAATATTATAAATATTAAATTGATTTGATTACATCTATTAATATATAGTTATAACATATAATTTATTTATTTCATCATTAACAATTCTAATTAAAAAAGAATATAAAATTATTCTCTACTCCATTAAAGTTAATCTTGTTCGATCTTATAAATGAGTAATTAAATTATAATTGATTCTCTCTAATTATTTTAGGATAATGAATCCTTTATTGACTTATACGTTTATCTCTCTATAGCTATTTTTAATACATAATATGTCATAAATATCATTAAAATATTGTAATTTTCATATGAGATATTTTAGTAATCTCAATTATAAAGATCAAGTATACAACTATCATGATAAGAACATTCATAAACACACAAGTAATGATCTAGAGATCTTTATCATTGGAACAGTTCTGTAAACTTATTCTCTAATCAATACGCATATGTTTGTTTAAGTATTTTCATACTTTAATTTATAATAATATTTAATTTTTTATAAGAAAGAAATATAATATGTGATAATCTTACTATTCCATCAATATCCCCCTCGACAAAACTATAGTTAGTAATAATTTACAAATAATATATAATTACAATTTCAATCTTATAATCTTGATTTCATCATAATTTCAAGTACAAGGTAATTATTCTTAGAATTTTATCTTTAATATTAAGTATTAAATATAATAGGAAAAATACTTGAAGATAAAGAATGCTTTTATTGAACAAATCAATAATACCATACATTAATCGCAATCAACTAATTACTTGCATTAGCATAAATTAACAAAAATATCCTATTAAACATATCTTTTATCATTTGTTATTTTTACTAATGTGCTCTCAATACTTTGTCTCAATTTCTATTTTACACATGATATTGTATTGAATTTAAAAAATCAAATAAATTTAGGTATCTCAACTTTATAACTATTTAAAAAATTAAAAATGATGATAATTTTCCTGTACAAGTTGTAATTAGGTATCGATATCAATCTAACAAAAAATTCTATTTGGCCTCGTACA
>JANVCL010000002.1:17549610-17568726 GCA_026546855.1 Erythroxylum incrassatum | reverse complement strand
CTTTTGATTGAGTTGAAAAATGGTTGTTATGATTGGTATGAGATTTTAGTTGTTGAATTGTGTGAATTGTGCAATGATGCTAGAAATGCATATGATATATGTCATGCTCATGAAATCAAGTTTTCAAATTGTGCCATATGGGCAACATGTTTCAAGTTCATGAATTACATGTATATGGGTTTGTGGTGGTCTGTTCTGTCAGTCAAGTGCACTTGTCTAAAGGCTTCTCCCACCTGCTCACTAGTGGCATGGATCTACCTCGCGGACTCCCATGAGTTCATGGCTACGCAAGACCACTTGGTGGACTTGCGATAGTACGTTCTGTTCACGGCTACGCAGGACTCTTATGGGAAATGTATAATACGTTCTGTTACGGATCCACCCGAATCATTTTGATGTGTTTGATTGATTTTGACGTGTTTGATTGGTTATGATATACTGGCAATGTTGATGAATGTATAACTTATGTGAATTTGTGAATTGGATGGACAAATTTGAGAATTAAATGTCTTATGGATTTCAAATGAGGTTTTGCTATAATTATGAAAGTTTCGAGTGATTTTTGCTTATTACCGTTTATAAAACTGTTACCTACGAGCATTAAGCTCACCCACCGTCACCTTCCCACTCACAGGTGATGAGCAAGTTAGCGAATGATCGAGATGAGCGCCAAGGCATCATTCCATTTTGTGTTTTTGTTCTTTTGTTCTTTTGGAAGTTGAAAATTTGTAAAACAATGCTTTAGTTGCATTTTAAGAAAATGTTACTTTTGTTAAGTTTGTATTTTGGATTACAATGTAAGTGGCTTGAAATTCCCACTAAAGCATTATAAAACCCTTATTTTGATGCAAATGAGATACAAATGCATTATGGTTGTTTATGCCTTTGCAAACTTTTACATTGCCATTTTCAATTTTCATAAGGGTAGGAATGTGTTTTGAATTCAAGTGAAATTCTGAAAAAATCTGGGTAGAATTGATGGAAATTGTCTTCTTAGAAGTTGTAGAAGATTTCTCTAGCTTTCCAACGATATGAAGTTTGTGATTTTTGGATGTCGGAATGGAGAGATATGAATGTTACAAGTTAGAATGTTGTATATAGTTTGTGTATGTGATAGCTTTGATGATTGATTGGAATTTGAGGTTTTGATGACCCAATTGAGTTAAGGTTTGAGAATTTTGGTGAGATGAACTTGGTGTTTGAGTTGTTATGAAGTGTTTTGGCATTAGAATAAGTGAATTTGGGGAGATTATAAATGTTTATGGTGTTAGGTTGAAGGTTGGAGGCTTTGGAGGGGCATTGGAGGGCTTTGGGGAGCCCCCATGTCCGTTAATGTCCATTTAACGGACCTTCTTGGGTGGAAAAACACCCCCTGGCCAGCTAATGTTCGTTAAACGGACATTCTCGGGTCATTTTGGCCTCCTAAGCTCGATACATGTCCGTTTAACGGACATTCACGGGAAAGATGGCGATGTTTGACACTGTTAGAGGCCGAATCAGACTTTTTGGTCTTCATGAAAGTTGTAGCTCTAGATATCTTGTTTCTAATGGTTCAAACACGAACTCAATCCGACACCTATATTGAACGTTATGGCAATCACGCCAAGAGAGGTTCAAATCGATTTGGAGTATAAGCATGGTCTATTCTTTTTGGCATAACTCCCTCATCCGACCTCCAATAGAGGTGATTCTTGGACCAATAGATTCCTAACACATGTATCTTTCTTTCCATAAAAAGTGATACCATTTGGAGGTTTATCGAGAGAGTTTGCTTTAGAACAAGTGAAGGGTCGGGTTGAAGAGCATAATTGGAGTATGTACACACTTAGGATTTTTAAGCATATCTTGAGTTATAGAACTCCGTTTGAGGTGATTATTTCTTCAAAGTAAATTAGAGACTTAAAGTTACAATTTCTATGAAGAAGTCAACTTATGATTTTAGTGATTGATTAATGTGCGCTAATGACAGCAAATGACCCTTCAAGGTTTCAAGCACAAGGTTTTATGTTTCCGAAAGTTGGGCTCCGGAAACGGGGTCCAACAAAGATCCCAAAACTTATGAGGAAGCAATGAGATATGTTCATGATACCTTTTGGAAGGAAACCATAAATAATGAGTTAGAGTCAATCATATCTAATAAAACTTGAGTTTTAGTCGATCGACCTCAAGGGTGTAAGCCATTGGAGTATAAGTGGATTTTTAAAAATAAATTAAGACCTAAAGGAACTACTGACAGGTTTAAGGCAAGACTTGTGATGAAAGGTTTTTAACAAAAGGAAGGATTGGACTTTTTTTATACTTTCTCTTTTGTTACCAAATTGCATCTATAAGGATGTTGTTTGTGATAGCCTCGGTATTTAAGCTTCATGTGCACCAAGTGGATGTTAAGAAAAATTTCTTGAAAAGTGATCTTAATGAGAAAATTTATATGGTCCAGCCCAAAAGGTTCAAAATGCCTAGTTTGGAGGAAAAGGTGTGTAAGTTGGTTAAGTCTTCGTATAGGCTTAAACAATAATCACATAAGAAATTTGAAAGTAAGATTTTCAAACATGGTTTCACTTCTTGTGATGTTGATTCTTGCATTTATGTGAAATCTAATGCCAATGGTTGTGTGATCATAACTCTTTATGTAGATGATATGTTTATTTTTGGTATTAGCTTATTTGTTATTGATACTACCAAGAGGTTACTAAGGTCTTCATTTGATATAAAAGATCTTGAATCTGTGGACATTATTTTGGGAATAAAAGTTGATAGGACTGTTTCTAGTTTTAAGTTGAATCAAACTCATTATGTTGAGAAAATTTTGAAGAAGTTTGGTTACTATGATGTTGAACCACTTAGGACTTCCTATGATGCCAGTGTTGCTTTAAAGAAAAATCTTGGTAACAGTGTAAACCAATCTGAGTATACTAAAATTCTTGGTAGTGTGATGTTTTTGATAAACTATTCTCGACCTAATATAACATACTGTGTGAGTAGACTTAGTAGGTATACTTATAGCCTTAGTCAAGAGCATTGGAATGCATCAATTTATTGTTGAGATATTTGAAAGGCACTATACATTATGGATTATCTTTTGGTGGTCATCCTCCTGTATTGGAGGGGTATTATGATGTTAATTGGGTTATAGAGAGTGATGATATACACTCTACCAATGGTTATATTTTTACCTTGGCAAGAGCTACAGTGTCTTGGAAATCATCCAAGCAAATATGTATTGCGAGATCAACAATGGAGGTTGATTTATGACTTTGGAGTTGGCAGGACGTTAGCGAATCTCTTAGTAGATGTCCCACTATGGGAAAAACTGATTCCTTCTATATTCCTTCATTATGATTCCAAGGTTGCCATTCATGTTGCTAAGAACAAGGCATATAATGGCAAAAGTAAACATATCAAATTGAGACATAAAATTGTTTGTACTTTAATTAGGCATGGTGTAATGTCTCTCAACTATATCAAGTCAGAGAGAAACTTAGCAAATTTGTTTACAAAATCTTTGAATAGGAAACTAGTTTCGGAGTATGCTAAAGGGATGTGATTGAGCCTAGTTACGTAGTAACCTCCTAATGGGCACTCGTCTTGGGAAACCAAGTTCAATGGTTTAAAAGAAGTTATGTGGTGACTACTTGCACATTGTCTATGGAATAATACTGAGATACATTCAGTTGTTGAATTGCATCCCTAGCATGACTTTACTGTGTTTGATGAGGTTAGATTGTTTAGTCCTTAATGAGTTCCATAGCCTAAGTTTAGGTGGTGTGAGCAGTACACACTTAATGAACTCACCTACGTGATTGTAGAGGACTAGCCACGCTCCTATGAGAGTATTTAGGCTATGTCTTTAGAGCGATCATGAGACCAAGAAATTTTAAGACTATTTATTTCTCTAGTAGGTTCTGTCTCTGATTTTCTTAGACACCAGGTTGAAGACTTAGTTCACCTGGTTATTCACCTATTGTTCTCCTAAATTGTTACAGTTTGTTTCTCAAGTTTTGGAGCAAGTGGAGGATCGTTGGCTTTATTAGTTCAAAACTTGGTTTAATTGCAGAGGTTGACCACCACTCTTATTCTCTACGGTTTCCATATTTTATGACGTAAACATTCATAATGTTTTTAGCAATATGACCCAAATGTTCATAACGTTTTTGTACTTTAATATGTGTTTATTTCATTGACAACGCATGAAGATCTCTTTTTATATATACCCATACATCTGCATATTTTCTCCTCCCCTGTAGTCGTGATTTTGTTCCATTTTTGCTCCATACAATGCACATGTCATATATACAAACACCTTTGAAAAAAACATCTTCGTATTTTGTGACACGTATTTGCTTTATTCCTCGACTTTTCTTCTGCATCATGGAGACAGTTCCTAACTCTACCCTTTAGAGTGCACCGAAGCTAGTGGAGAAGGCGTTAACCCTAGGGTCAAATCTTGTTGTCCTGTTATACCATAGAGGAGGAATTTTTTTCTTAGGGCAGTGATTTTTCACTACACCTTGCATTTTCAAATAAGTTGTTCTAATTTTATTATTTAAGTTATATTCACTAACAGGGCAAGCCTATCTAAGTAGTTTCGGGTTGGCAAGTACAATGTTTATGAATCTAGTCATTTTGAGCGACACAAGATCAAGAAATAGTATGGAAACTTGGATGTCTTTGGATCAACCATTGGTGTCCATAGTAGAAGGCAACACTGAGCTCCTTAACTATGCTGCTTTGAACCTAAGTCCCTTATCAATTGAATACTGAGTCTGTTTTACATAACTACGGACTAAGCTCTAGAACTAGATTGTAGGCTACCAATTTCATTCATGGGATAGAACCAGACTGTAGGCTATCAATTTCATTCATGGGATAGAACTAGACTATAAGTGCATACGGAGAGGGAAGAAGTTGATCCAAAAGGGAAAGCTTGAAGGTTCTTAGGCGTGGAGTAGTTGAAGGTCCATACAAGCATGATGCGAATGAATTGAGAAGCTTCGTGGATATCAGCGACTGTTTGTAAAAGAAAGAAGACGTGTGAGAGGGGACAATAGTAGTCTATGTCAGAAGGATGGCAGTAGTAGTGATTTCAAAAGCAGAACTAAGGGGTCGATCAACGTTGAAGGATTGAATATCAAAACTACATCACTTAGTTTTATTAACCTCAATTAATTAATCTAATGTGTATTAAATGACGTGGTTTTAATAGGATTTCTAGAACACGTGACAAGTCACGTCAACAAACTTAATGGAAACACTAGCGTTAGGCTAGAATTGAAAAAAATTGAAAGTTTGGATATTTAATTGCTATTTTTAAAGTTCAGGTTATAATTACAAAATTGAGCAAAGTTTAAGATTTTTTAGTAATTAACCCATAAAAATAGGAATCATCTTTTGTAATATGCAACAATATTAAATTTCAAACATACGTCTTAGTTTTCCAATTCCCTTTATCTTCTTAAAACAAATATATTTTATTCATGCTTACATCCTTCAAATTAAGCACTTAGTTACATAATATTTTTTATGGCTTTTATCAAAAATCACTTGTAAGTTGCATAATATCACACTACAACAAAGTTAACATTTGGCTATGAAAAAAAGTAGCTAAAATTTTAAAAAACATCGCCTATATTTTTTAGCAACATTTTTATTTTGTCGCACAAAACATCCTCAAATTCCTAGAGGTGAAAATTATAGGCTTTGTTTTCAGAAATTGTAGCCAATTGTTTTTGGCTTCATTTTATTTTTGTAACTACATACTATTAGCTACGTTTTCATAATCTTAACCAAATATTTTTAGCTACATTTTCAGAAGTATAGTCAAATCTTTTTAGCTACATTTTTTAAATGTTGTTAAATTTTTTTAGCTACATTTTCAAAAACGTAGACAAATATTTTTAGCTAAATTTCTAAATTGTAACTAAATGTTTTTACCTACATTTTATAAAACATAGCCAGATGTTATATAATGTTGTGAAGTATTATTTATTACATTTTAATCCATATTGTTGAACAATGAAATTTTAATATAATGTATCGATACGTTTTTATTGTCAATTTATTATACGAATAAATCGTATAAAATATTATTAATTCAAAATATCGAGCATTGTATACAAATTGTAAAATTATATAAATATCATTAAATTATACTAACAAAAAGAATATTCTTCATTGCAAGATATTATGACAACTTTAACAATTCTCATAAGCAAAACAATAAATAAACCAAGCAGTTTACAAATTATAAATGCTCATATTACAAAACTATTAGAGCATAACTCAAACGACTGCCTAGTATTGTCCATGTCCATGAATCTGTAATAATCCAAAAACCTTAGTTAAAATACACCAAAAATATTGTGATTATTAAAAAATAAGTATTTAGTTCTAATTAAAGCAAACAACACATAACTTTACCATTCACAACCTAATCACTCAGTAGTTCCATCTTCATCAATTTTATAATCCAAGAAAAAAAGTATTAAATTTAAATTATAATACAACAGAAATTGAAAGAAAAAAGTATAAGAGATAGAATTAATATGCTTCACTTTCCTCTTCATTTCTATCATAATTAGGGTTAAGTAATCTTTTTAATAACATATCGTGTTTTGCTATTTTTGCTTGATTTTCTTGTAATGCAGCCTTAAGTCCCTTGTTTTCCTTTTAAATTTGTAATGATTGTTTTATATGATGAGGTTGAAACATTTGTCTTAGGGTCATAGACAAGACCTTTGATATAGCCAGAACGTGTATGAAATACGATATAATAAATGTCTTTTATATAGAGCTCATTCCCCTTAGACATAGATTTCTTTAATAACTCTTACATCTTATTCTAAAATTAAAAAAAGTTGATATTCGATCCAAATATTATCACTTACAAAATTAATAAATGAATTAATATATTGAAAAAATTTGTATACTTAAATAATTGTTTTCTGCTTCTTCTTACACTCACCCTTTACCTTCCTTATAGTGAATGACTTTATGTAATGTGATCCTATCAGGATTTTGTCTATGTAGTTCCTTCTCCCTCTGTTTTATGAAAGAAAAATACAGGGCACAATAAATAATGTAGTGTCTATTGATATAGTTGTAACTTGCAAATAAAGTTCTTTCATATTCATTTTGAACAACTACAAATGATTTGGACCATTGATTATGAGATGTTTTCATTTTTGCTCTAATAACCGTTGCCTTCTCATAATTTTTCTAAATAAAGAAAAAATATTAGGTAGTCGTTAAATCATTTAACAAGATTAATGGAAACAAACATGAAGACAAAGAAAACAAACTTAAACTTTCAGGTCAGCCCAATAATCACATAAATTATTCCAAATTTCTTGAGACATTCTTTTAGGAACATTCTTCATACCTCCGCATCAGAACAAAAAGATTTATACTACTAATACAACTTGAAATGGCGATCCCAGGTCCTTTGTTTCAATAATGAAGTAATGTAATTTAAAACACTAAGTTCTCAATATCCACAATATTCAATTTCAACTGTGAATAATAAGTAAAAGTGTAATTAATCTTAAAATCACTTAAACAATATAGTATATAATTAAATATATTCAAAATTATCGAACTTTATCCAAAGCATTTTTAAGCAAATTTTCTTCCTTCAATTCTTTAATATGTTTCAAACAAGTTAATTATGTTTTTCCAATAATCCTTAGCTCACTGACAATTTTGCATATTAGACTTTGTCTCCAGGATGAACTTGGTGAGTATAATTTGCTATTCATTGTGGTTAGAGGGTACTAGCCCCATTGCCATATTGGCAAGTTTGTTATAGAAGAATCTCATGCCTTATTGTTTATTAAGCTTAATGTAACTAACTTATTTCCTTTTGTAACTATGTATAATATATATATATATATATATATTCTTTAAGAGAAAGAATGTAATAGATTTATATTTTCCTTTCATTATTTTCATTATTCCCAGCATAAGTTAAATAAAACACTTTTCTCTCTCCTCAATTCTTTGTAGTTTTCTCCATGGTTGTGTACTTGTGATGTGAGAGTTTTGGTGAATGTTCATTAGAGTTGGTGAAAATGATATGGTATTAGAGCCTTAAGCTTAATTGAATTCCTAAGTATTGTTTCTAATTTCTTCTTTTTTTTAATTGCTTGTTTTGATTCATCAATATGTCATTCTCACATCAAAATTAAACACAAACATTTTCGTTCATCTTTTGATCTTTCTATTTGTTTCATCAATCGATCTAACTTCATTAATCTAGGAATTCAATTCATTTTTTTTCAATCTATTCTTTTCCATAAAAATCTTCAATCTTCATTGTTTGATTTGATCACATTTCCTTCAAATTGTTCATTTCTATGTGCTGCACACCAACTGTTTCCTAAAATCTCTTAAAGAAAATTTTTCTCTGAAATTGATCAATGGTGATTGAAAGTTGGTCATCTGGCACTCTTGTTGTGCTTGTCTAGGATCCTTCACTTGAAGTATATTTTAATCATTCAAATCATCCAAATTTCATGCTCTCCAATCATCCTTTTCAAGGGGAGAATTATGGTCACTGGAAGCGTTCTTGTGAGGTCTCACTTACTGCCAAGAATAAGATAGGACTTGTCAGTGGAGGTTATCAATGACCTGCTACTAGACCTTCTCTTCTTCCTTACTAAGAAAGATGCAATAACATGGTCATCTCATAGATCTTAGATTATATGGATAAGGATATAATAGAAAGTGTGTTATATTGCTCTACAGCTCAAAAGATTTGGAAAGAATTGGGACAGAGATATGGTCATCTTTTGGAACCAAAATTTTTAAAATACAAAAGGATCTCAACACAATTTGTCAAGGCAATCTTTCTGTTTCTGTATATTTCACTAAATGCAAGAGGTTATGGGATGAATATGGGAATTTAATCAACATGCCACCATATAATTATGCTTCTGGCCCTGTAATGGCTACCTTAATGTAAAACTAGCAACTGATGCAATTCCTCTTGGGATTAAACAATGATTATGTTCATATAAGAGGAAATATTTTGATGCTCAATCCTTTACCACCTCTTAGCCAAGCTTACAGTGTGATCCTCTCGGAAGAGAGACAAAGGGAAATTCACTCCTCTGCATCTCTCATTGCTGATTCTTTTACTTTTGTTTCTCAGCAAAGTTTCTCTAGCATTATTGGCTCAAGCAATTACCAAAACTTTTCTTATTTACAACAACAAACTTAGTTCAATCAGAGAAAGAGTAATCTGTTTTGCAATTATTGTAAGCAACCTAGACATCTAATTGAAAAATGCTTTAAGTTACAGGAAAAGAAAGGATGGTTTGACAGAGGAAAAGGGTAGTAGCCTCAGTCAACAACATGGTGGTGAAGCACAATTTCAAAAGAATTCTAAGTGCAATTATGACAATCTTGCGGTTGTTGTACACCTCCCAGCCTCATTCATGAGCAGTATAATCAGTTGATTGCTCTGTTAAGCAAGCACAGCCTAGAGAGTTCTTCCCCCATTCACTCTACGGATTCATGTTTTACTTTACTTGTTGGTAAGTCATTTCGTTTCTACATTTCTAAGCCAAATATCAATTGGATTGTTCATAGTGGATCCATAGCCCATATTACCCCATACTTATATCTTTTTGACACTTTCATACCTTTAAAATAGACGTGTTTTATCACTATGGAAAATGGTAAGAAAGCTTAGATTCAACACGTTGGCACCATTAGACTTACCTTTGATATTGTTTTGCATAATGCTCTTCATGTTCTTAATTTTCAGTTCAATTTGATTTCTACTAGCAAACTCTCCAAGCAACTCTCCTTTAATGTTGTCTTTACACCTCATTCTTGCTACATTCAGACCCCTTTAATGAGGCAACACTTGCACCTTGGTAAAGAGTCTAGAGGTCTTTACTATATTGATATAAATCTATACAAAGATAAGATTGTTGTTACTCCTAGTTTGTTAACTAGCATAGGTTCTTCTTTTATTAATAAAAAGTGATTGTACTATTGTTGTATCTATTATGCTTGTCGTTGACATTTGGCACTGCAGATTAGGTCATATTTCTTTTAATAGCATGAAACATATAGACAATCTTCCTTATATTCAGAAAAGTATTTCTTTTTGTCAAATTTGTCCACAAGAAAAACATCATAGATTCTCTTGTCCTATAAATGCTTCTTCCATTTCTTATATTGTTGAATTGCTTCACATTGATATATGGCAGCCTTATCAATATGCAACTTATAATGGATATAAATATTTCCTCACCATTATTGATGATTTCTCTAGGGCTAGTTGGACCCATCTCTTATCTTATAAGTGTAATGTGTTCCTTATTCTCACACCATTCATTCTTTTCATTGAAACTCAATTTAATGCCCATGTGAAAGTCATAAGATCTAATAATGTCTTAGATTTCTCTAACACCACTACTACTACCAAATTTCATGCTAGTAAAGGTATCTTACATCAAACTTCATGTGTTGAAACTACTCAACAAAATGGAATTGTTGAGAGAAAACATAAACACCTACTTGAGACAACTAGATCATTATATTTTTAGTCTAAATTACCTATCAAATTCTAGGGAGAATGTTTGTTAATTTCCACATATCTTATCAATAGAATGCCTTTGATAGTGCTAAACCACAAAACCCCATATGAACTTCTCTACAACTAGAAACCCAACTATTCCCACCTTGAAACTTTGGCTACTTATGTTTTGTTGCTACTAAAAAATCCCATAGATACATATTTCAACCTAGAGCTTATCCTTGCATTTTTCTTGGCTATCCCTATGGTAAAAAGTCCTATAAAGTGTATGATCTTATTTCTCATAGAGTATATTATAACAGAGATGTCATTTTCCATGAACATCTTTTCCCTTTTCACCATATCCCTCAAGGAAATTCTAATGTTACTCTTCCCCATCCTATTTTCTTCCAATCTAAATCTCTCCCTACTTCTTCATTCCCTTATCCTTTTTCCAACCTCCACTCCCACATCTATCTCCTCCTCACACACCTATGTTCCTCCGTCTGTTCCTATTGCTTCTGCTTCACCTGAATCTGTCTCAGTTCCTTCACCACCTAGAAGATCAACTAGGCCAACTAGGCCAATTAATCCACCTTCATATTTGCAGGATTACATATGTTCTTATAGTACTGCCTCTACCTTCCCTCAGTAGTGCAATTTAGTCAAATTTGATAATTTCCCCTTTTATTTCCAAGACCATATTACCCATCTCACTACAAACACAAAACCCACCTCTTACAAATAGCCTTCACTTGATCCTAACTGGGTATAAGCTATGAAATGTAAACTTAATGCTCTTAAACATAACCAGACTTGGAAAGAGGTGGCTCTTCCCCCATGAAAGAAAGCTATTAGTTGCAAATGGGTATATAAAGTTAAGCTCAAATCTAATGGCACCTTGTCAAGATTCAAAGCAAGGCTAGTTGTAAGGGGCAACACTCAAAAGGCTAGGGTTGAATTTACTGAGACTTTTCCTCCAATAGTCAAGTTTTCCACTATCTAGGCCATTATTGCCTTAGCTGCAAGCAAGAAATGGGGTTTATTTCAACTAGATGTGAGCAATGCCTTTTTACATGGAGATTTACATGAGGAAGTGTATATGAAAATGCCTATAGGGTTGCTTCCTAATCCTCACAATCAAGTTTGTAAACTTCAAGAATCTCTCTATGGTCTTAAATAAGCTTCACAATAGTAGATCTCTAAACTTGCAGATTTCATAAGGCAACAGGGTTATTCTCAATCCAAGAATGAATACTCTTTGTTTTTGAAGAAATCTGTCTCTCACATCTCCATGGCAGTTTTCTATGTCGATGATATTGTAGTGACTGGGTCTGATTTTGATGAAATTCACTCTTTAAAAGCTCAACCTAATATAACTTTTGGTATTAAAGACCTTTGATAGCATCATTACTTCTTGGTCTTGAGGTAACTCATCTCCAAAATGGTGTTTCTCTTACTAAGAAGAAGTTTTGCTTGATAATTGTGATTTTCCTCTAACAAAATCTACTGCTACATGTCTACCTCTAAATTGCAAACTCACAGCTGAAGATGGTGATCCTCTTCCTGATCCCATTCATTATAGAGTCATAATTTGAAAGCTTAATTATCTCACCAACAAAAGGCCAGACCTTGCCTTATTGCCTTTATAGATTAGACTTTAAGCTAATTTATGCAAAACCCCTGAGCCTTTCACCTATTTGCTTTGCAACATACTCTCAAATATATAAAAGGGACTTATGGTTAGGGGCATAATCCTTCAAGCTACTTATCAGCTCAAACTTCAAGCCTTCTTTGATTCTGATTGGGCCTCTTGTCCCTCTTCATGTAGGTCTGTCACTAGTTACTTGGCGATGCTTAGTAATTCTACAATTAGCTGGAAGTCCAAAAGGCAAAGCAATGTATCAAAATCTTCGGCAAAACCAAAATATAGAGTTATGGCTCAGGCTGCATCAGAGGTTACTTGGTTTATTAGTCTTTTTGGTGAATTGGGTGTTTATGACTAAAGCCAATTTCTCTTAGATGTGACAACCAATCTGCTCTTCATATAGCCAAAAATCCTGTCTTTCATGAAAGGACAAAACACATAGAAATTGATTGTCATTTTACACAAGAGAAGGTCATGGAAGGACTATTGTAGCTCATTTATCTACCTTCCCAGCTCCAGTTTGCTTTCTAACTAAAATTCTTCCCTCTGCCCATCATTGATCTCCTTTACACAAGCTAAGAATGTCTGTTTAAGACTATTCTTTAGCTTGCGGGAGGGTGTTGGATGGTACTGGCCCTACTGCCACGCTGGCAAGTTTGTTACAGAAGAATCTCCCATCTTAGTGTTTATTAAGCTTAATGTAACTAACTTATTTCGTTTTGTAACTATATATTTATATAGTCTTCCAGAGAAAGAATGTAACAAATTTAAATTTTCCCTTCATTGTTCCTAGCTCAAGTTGAATAAAACACTTTTCTCTCTCCTCAATTCCTTGTAGTTTTCTCCATGGCTATGTATTTGTGATTTGACAGTTTTGGTAAATATTCATCAGAGTTGGTGAAAATGAAAATTACAACATTCATTCGTTGTAATTCACAACTTCTAGTTGTACCTATACATCTTTTTCTAATACAAGCATTGGAAGCTAATGACAAATCAATAATGATAAGGAAATATTAGAATATATAAATATATATTTGAACATAAGTCTATTTGTAGGTGTTAAAGATTAAAAACCCTACATTAGTTACTTCATTATTGTTTGAGGCATAATGAAGTTGTGTATAACTAATTTTATTGGTGTCTGAGGTAAAATGTTGTTAGATAGGAATTGAATTGATGGCACTTACTAATTGATTTGGTTGAAGTAATTGAATTGATGGCACCAACTGATTGATTTGGTTGAAGTTATAGATCCCTCCGTTCTACAATTTTCATAGTTGTCACCTTCTTCCCTTTGTTTTTACCAAGTGCAATTATATTGGATATCGAAAAAAAAATTTTAGTAACATTACAATACATCAAATCATCATTATCAACATATATTGAATCATTAACATTAGTCAATCATCAACATTACGCACATTAACAACATAAATGTTACCAACATTATGTTTTAGACAAGATAAAGAGCACTTCCATGATACATCAATCATCATTATCAACATACATTAATCGTATTAACATAAGTCAATCATTGGCATTACACACATTAACAACATAAATGTTACCGACATTACTTTTGAGACAATATAAAGAGCACTGTTATAATACATCTAATCATTATTATCAACATACATTTAATCATTCAACATTATGGGTATTAACATCAATCTATCATTAATATTACACACATTAACAACATAAATGTTACCAACATTATGTTTGAGACAATATAAAGAGCACTTTCATGATACCTTCAATAATCATTATCAAGATCTTGAAAATCATCATCAATAATTGCATTATGATTTGACTTTTTATGACTAATATATTCAACCAAAGTATCATCATTGCCATATAATTCATCCTCAATAGAGTCTTCATCTCTTTTTACCACAAGATTGGCTTGTACTTCATTTGTTTCTAGTGTATTGGGATCAAAATCTCTCCCATGGAATGATGACATATCCGCATCTTCTATTTCGAGGGTTACATTTCCCTTCACAAAAATAAAAAATATTTTAGTGTTGAAACTTTTGAACAACTCTGCAGTTGCTGCCTAATACAGTTTCATTATGGTAATACTTGCTTCACTTGACTTGCAAGAACAAATGTTCATTATCATACTATATGTTCTTAAAATTGATAATGTCATTCACTTTTATATTAATCTCTTTGTCACCAAGATTAAACCATTTACACTTAAATAAAACAACCTTTTTATTCTTGATGTAATGAAACTCTATTATTTCTAAAATGATACTGTAAAATTCAATAAAATCATTCTTATATTGTCCCTCAACAACAACCCCACAATTTTGGCTTCAAAGTTGACTGTCACGATCTTTTATGTGAAATCTTAATCCATTAACAATGTAACCTGTATATTTTTTTCCCATATATATGAGTCCCACATGTCGAAGCATATAATGTTGTCATCGCCTTTTCCAATTTACAATTATGTAACTGTATCATTTGTAGAAAAAATATAATTAAACTTTAAGGTTATAATCTCAGCATCAATTTTCATTTGCTCACCTTATTCCATAAATAACTTACTCAAGTCCTAAACTATTATGGGAAGTTTATCTTATGTCTTCCTTTAACATTAACATCACATTTGCTTCTAATCTCATCTTTGTACTCTTTATTTAAAAAAGTCAATTAAGGTCAGAAGATACAAGTTGAATTCAAGTAGTGGGTTTTAAACATATCTCAAATTTTGAAACACGAACTGTAAGATCTTATTCAATGTGTGCTTTTGCTATTATGAGCTTCAACAGCTCCTATTCAACTTCATTTGTAATTAAATTATTAATATCATCATTCTTAACAACCATATAAGAGAACCTCTTAAGAAAGAATCAATTACAACTCTTTATTATTCTCCTTGCATTGTACTTAGTTAGTGATTATGTAAAGGAGACTAATGTTTTGTAATCAATGATGTTTATATGGAACAACCACTCGATCTATCATGATGCACCTAACAATATTTCCAAATTAATTAAGGATTTTATGTTTTAAAATAAGCCCTTTTACCCTGGTATAAGAGGTTAAGTGCATCCTTTTTATAAAATGGTTTTTAAAAGAAAAGATTAGGATCCATACTTTTTAATGAAAATCATTAGCATGCTATCCTTTTCATTTAAATTTATGTTGTTGAAATTTTTTATGTTATGAAATTGTATGCAAAAATTAAGAATATGAAATTGTATTTTCAATAAACTATAACAAGACATCAAGAATGCAAATAATGCGTTAAGGGTGCAATAAAAGATGTGAACAACATCCGTACACTAGAACTCTTATCTTGTTATGATTAAGAACAACAGTATAAGAGTTCAACAAAATTGGTATGGAATCATTCAAATCTGCCTAAGGCCTTGTCCTATGGCTTGCAATAAAGACTGCTTAAGTACATAATAGACTTTTTTTGTGGCTCCATTAATAACTTAGATTATCGTCTATGTAGTAGTCAGCTTGAAAGCCTTGACCATATACTTTTTAATCGCTCTTTTTTTGTAAGGACCTAGCAATCTATACTTTAACTATGTAATCTTCATCATAACTACAATAATTAAGCAAGAATAATTAATAGGGCTTCAAAATTCAAGCTAGGAAATACGTACGAAACAAGGTTATTGAGAACCATCTTCACATGTTTCATTTATTATATATAGCAAGTAAGAAACAAGAGACTTTTCTCTAGCAGTTTCATAGACCCTATTTCTTTCAAGAGACATAGAATCTAGTAAATAAGGGTGATTCTCATTAATAGAATTCCCACCTCATACATTACTCTGGTACTTAACTGAAAGCTTTAATCCTCGAAACTATTAGTTGTTGCTCATCTCAATTACCTTATCTTCTACCTCAAACACTATATAAGAATAATTAATTGTGCAAGTATTTAGATAAAAATAGTGCATTTCATTAATGTCCCATTCCAAGAATCCATAATTCTATAGTTTTTCATATTTGTGTAATGTAAATCCTTGAGTTGAATTATGTATTACTAGCTTATTGCTTTAAGGTTGCATAGAGATACTCCTATCTCTAAATTAGGGAATTATGTAATATGCTATACACTTACTCCTTGTACCCATTTCATTTTGCTTGTTTATCTTCCTAATCATCGCTTCCATCAACTATATAAGTCTCTAAACACTTACAAAAACTTGTAATTAAAAGCAAACTACTACGATGAACTAAAACCCAAAGCACCTGGAGAAGAAAAACCCTTGTCTGGATGAAGACGAACACGGACAAACACCGGAGATGAAAATGGACAAAGACAGATGTATGGACCAAAACGATGACAGACATGTGCACCAAAGCAACAACAGATCGCTACAACTATTGGAACTTAAGAGGAAGATAAAGATAAGTGAATCAAATGCTGCTTCGTGATTAGTTTCTGTCCTTTAACTATGAAATCTATTTTGTAACTAAGAACTTTTGGCTACAAAAACAAAAGAAGAAAAAGAGAAGATATATTCGTAGAAACTTTTAACTTATTTCATAGCTAAAGGCATTTAGCTTTAAAAATATATTCGTAGCCAAATGTTTTCATTCTTTTGGCTACAAATATATTTTCGTAATATTTACCAAAAAATATATATATATTCATAGCCAAATGTTTTTAATATAATTTGTGACTTGTAGCTAGGAAAACCAATTTGTAACTAACATCATTAGGCTACAAAAATATAATCATAGCCACAAGAAAAAGAATGAAAACATTTGGCTATGAATATATTTTTGTAGACTAATGTCTTTAGCCATGAAGAAAATTTTGTAGCTAAAAGTTACAAATTATATAGTTTGAGTTAAAAACACTTGTATAGGAAAATATATTTATAGCCAAAAGAAGATTCATAACTAAATGTTTTAAACTGTAAAGTATAGGATCTGTGACTTTTAGCTACGAAATTCATCTCATAGCTAAAGCCTTTTGGCTACAAATGTCTTTAGCCATAAAGAAAATTTTGTAGCTAAATGTTACAAATTATATAATTTGAGTTAAAAAACACTTGTATAGGAAAATATATTTATAGCCAAAAGAAGATTCATAACTAAACGTTTTAAACTATAAAGTATAGGATTTGTAACTTTTAGCTGCGAAATTCATTTCATATCTAAAGCCTTTTGGCTACAAAAATATATTTGTAGCCAAAAGAAGAAGAATAAAAGAAAATGAAAAAACTTGCACATCAACATTTTTAATACAATTGGCTACAATTTTGAAAAACGTAGCCAAAAATTCAACTTTTAGCTACGATTTACCAATCATCACTAAAAGAAAAGTAGCTAGAAAGCTACTTTGTTATATTATCTAGCTACAATTTTCAAAATCGTCGTCAAAGGTTGATTTTTAACTATTATTTCTAAATTGTAGCAAAAAAAGAACGTAACCAAAAGGCTACTTTGTTGTGGCATGAAGTTGAAGGATCGCATAGGCAGTAGAAATAAAAAAATGCAATCCTATATTCATGTATTGCATTTAACAAACATACTAATAGTAAAACAGGTAAAAATAAATACCTAAAATTTGTGAAGATTAATTGATATTGAACTTCAAAAATACGAAGTCTCTATGTACTCTACACAGAGAAATACATCTCGCTTTCAACACTTGATATGGTTATAGTTAAATTTAACGAACCCTTTCTTCAAGAATGGAGAAAAAAATTCTCTTCTTTTTTCTTTTTTTTCCACGTAAAAAATTGATGAATATTCATATATCACTCTTCTCTTCATTTTTCATGCATGTACTAAAAAAGAAAAACGTATCTATTACTTCTCCTTCCCTTTGTTTATATTTTAACGTTGTGGTTTTAAAACTTGAAAATCACCACCTTACGCATCCTTTCGTTTTGGTTCTGTTTTGTAAAACCAAAACAAAACCACCAAATGCAAGGTCACCATCTGATGCCTTCTTTGCTTTTCTAAAATAATTATTATTATTTATAAAATGAAATAAAATAAAACTTTTTTATTTTATTATTTTATTTTTATACAAGAGAATTTTCAATATTAATTATATTTTTTATGCTAATGAAAAATATAATAATATGTCATATATATTATTTAATAAATTATCCTATAATAAATTAAATAATCATAAACAAAAAATATTACACTCGTAAGTGTGTGACCACATAAGTTCATCACTAAGCCAGTAGTAATTAATCTAATTAATTACTAATTAAGGTTGGCATCTAACAACACTCCTCAACAACTGGATAGTGTGAAGTAATAACCTTACAAAGACGGAACCTGGTTAAAGATAATGTATTATTACCTTTATTAGCCACTGAATTTTTTTATGTTATTAAGCATGGTTACATGATTTTTGGAATTTAAATGGATTAACTATTAAACTATGTTGGCATTAACTAGTATGATGGCATTAATTAGGTTAGGTGGCATGGTTAGCATGAATTGAATTGAATTAAGAGTTAAGTGGAAAAAGGCTTAGGGTATAATGGGCTTAAGTGAGGGACTTAAGAATAAAAGAGAAATGGACAAGGCTTTGGGCCTTTGGGCTTAAGTGACTTAGGTGAGAGTATAAAAAGGAGGAATTAAAAGAGGATTGTAGGGAAAAAGAAGGAGGAACCGAAAATAGAGAGGGAGAGAAGAGAGAAGGTGTCGTGGAAGGAGAAAGAAGGAGAAAAGAAGAAAGCTTGCTAGGGTTTTGATTTTTCTAAGAGTTCAAGGAAGTTTTAGAAGAAAGTCCAAGAAGGAAAAAGGTGGAGGAAGGTCTAAGCTTCATTTTGGTACAAGAAACCCTTTTATTGGGTAAGGATTTAAGGTAAGTCTTATGTTTAAGTTTTAGTTCTTGTTTAGGTCTTGGTGTAAAAAGCTTAAGAAATAGATGGGTTTAGTGTTTCTACCATCAATTTCATGTATTGGGTTAGTTAGGTTTTCCAATTTG
>JANVCL010000002.1:17531134-17549510 GCA_026546855.1 Erythroxylum incrassatum | reverse complement strand
AACAGATCGGTCAGCAATCGACCTACAATTTGGGACTCGATAATCAAAGAAGAAGTCGGTCGGCTTTATATGGCTCGACCTACAATTGAAGGCTTAGCAAACAAGGAAAAATTGAGAGGTCAGTATGATCGGTACCAAAACCAGTCAGAAATCAGTTGTGTCCCATCGCTTCGCCCTTGCACGGGCGATCAGTCAATGTTCACTCGCTCGATCGGTCGGTCATTCACCCAATCCGACCATCAACCTTTTAATACGCATAACTGTGACTCAGAACTCCCAAAGCTAGTACGATGCATGCCAAACTAATTCATATCCTGTGTCTCTCATTGAGATCACAAGTACCAGATCGGGTCCTAGCCTTTCCTTTGGGGACGAGATGTTACAATTCTCCCCCCTTAAATAAATTTCGTCCTCGAAATTTCATCCAATTAATTGTTACAATGAAGCATCTCAATGTCTATTTTCACCACAATCACTCAGTTCAGTCTAGAATTTTGGACATCTTAGAACTTGATGTCCGATCAGTTCCTTCAGACAATCGGTAGATCTATATCCAAGCTCAAGATATCACCACAGTACCGAAACATGTTCAGAACAATTTACACTTATCCTACCTCAATCGGTCATCCCAGATTTCCATTTTATCTCGAGCAGTCGATCATAATTCCTATTCTGTCGCTTAGTCTGATTTCCAGTTTAACCCATTATTGTTCTATTGATTTACTCAGTCTTTCCTATCGATCGACATTATTCGATCCGTCCGACATCATGCGAGCACTATCTGTAATCTTTACTGATCGGCATCGTTATCTACCTATCTATACCGCTCGGCATCAACAATATATCAATGTCATTATTACTTTTCATTTTAATTTTCTCAATTCCTAATCCTTTCACTTTATCTTTTTCCTAGCTCACTACAGAAGCTCTTCAGTGCAAACGCTAGGCAGTACAATCGCTCGACCAATACGATCGCTCGGTAGTGCGACCATTCAGTCAATGCGATTGCTCGGTAACGCGATCGCTCGGCCAGAGCGTCGCTCGATAACGCGATCGCTCGGCCTCACTATTCACATACTACAGTTTAGTCGATCGGTTCTATCGATTGGCCATTTCAATATCAGTCAATTGATCGGTTTTAGCAATAGGTCTCAGTCAATACAATACACCTTTAGTGCACAGTAAACAAACACATTAATTACATGAGCAATCAGTACAGAAACTAAGGAAAACAGACAGTAAGGGAGACCATCTAGCTTACTCACTTTCACTTTCATTGCACTTTTAATAGGACATACAATTTCCATGTAAGACACTCTGAGCGGTCCTATCAGTCAAGGATTCAGTATCCCCAGAACTATGGCCCGAGCGATACTGGTCAGTGCTGTGGTATCCCCGAAACTATGGCCCGAGCGATACCCACTCAATGCAGGTATTGTCCCGATCGGAATCATCATAGACAGTGGGTCTGTACCTAACATGTCTCCACATTTTCATACCGATCGGCTTCAGCATAAATATTCAGTGTGTCTGTACATTAAAATGTCTCCAAATGTTCATACCCATTTATGATAACCACAAGATTTCAAATACTACTGCCCATAAGATATGCTCGACCGATCAGTACTTGCTCGATCGGTCAGCCAGTACTCGCTCGGCCTACGCTCACTCGACCTAGTGATATACTCTGCTATTTCTCCCTGCCAGAAAGGACTCGTATCAAAATCAAGTCATTATGGCCGATCAGTACTCCTCATCAGTATCACATTTCTCCGACATTAAACAACATGCACTGATGCTCATATTTCAGTTAACTTTCACTACCATTTCGAGCTCTGTTCTTATTCACGTACGATAATCACCATATTATATTCGGCACTTTCATTCAATTCTTTTGAACTCTTTAATTACTTCAATCTGTGTCGATCGGTATTAGCACATAACACGTCTCCAAGCAGTATACCCTTTTTTATATTGATCGGTCGCAGTAAGCCACAATATATCCGTGTCATCAGATAGACATCCAAAGTGTGGACATAACATTTAACATGTCACCGAACTACCTACCGATCATCAAATCAGATCGGCATCATCATTTCACAACATGATCGATCGGTATCTTCATGTAACTACTCAATTGTGTCTGTACATGGCATATCGCCAAGCTTACGTACCAATCGGCATCATCAAATCCGATCGGCCTCATCATCTAGATATCTTTATCGATCGACATCACCAGATTCATTCGGCATCATCACCTAGCCGCATTATTGATCGACACCATCACATAATAGCATTATCGTTCGGCATCATTACACAATTAGCATTAGTATTTGGCAGCATTATCAAAATATCATTACCGATCAACATCATCTAAATATCCTTAGTGTCTCCAAGCAGTCCGACCCATTGAATCACAATACAGTCCATAAGGTATGCTTGTCGCTAGATACATCTAGTCACCTTTTTTTCCAGAACTCTTCACTGTATATTGCAACATTTCAATCAGTACAGTACAGTACGCAAATGATACATATGTTCTCCTCATAGTTTCACTTTAATCTGCCTTGCCTATTTTTCCTTGATTACCTCAGATTGCATCTCTTTCAATAGCTACTCTATTCGGGACAAGCACAATAGCTAGACAATGCGATCGCTCAGCTAATACGACCGCTCAGTAGTGCGACCGCTCGGCCGGCACGATCGCTCGGTAGTGCGATCGGTCAGCTGTGCGATCACTTGACCAGTTCGATCACTCGAGAGCGAGATTGCTCGGCCTGCGCAACCGCTCGGTAGTGCGATCGTTCGGCCGGGATCTGCAGTATTCTCCTTTCCTTCAACCTTTTGAATTTGAACGTCCTCACGCTCAACAATTTCTCTAATTAGATGAAACTTCTGCATAACATGTTTGGATCTTTGGTGTGAACTTGGTTCCTTAGTTTGTACAATAGAACCAGTATTGTCACATAATAAAGGAACAACTTCCTTTATCAAATGAACCATACCAATTTCAATTAAGAACTTTTTCATCCAAACAGTTTCCTTAGCTGCATCACCTGCAGCTATGTATTCTGCTTCAGTAACTGAATCAGTTACATTAACTTTCTTGGAACTTTTCCAACTCACTACTCCTCCATTCAAGGTAAAAATATAACCAGAGGTAGATTTGCTATCATCCTTATCTGATGCAATGCTAGCATCTGTGTAGCCTATTAGCTTTAATTCATAATCTCTGTATATAAGGAATTGGTCCTTAATTCTTCTCAAGTACTTAAGGATGGTTTTAACCACTTTTCAATGTTCCTCACCTAGGTTACCTTGATACCTGCTCGTTATTCCTAGCCGTAGGCTACATCAGGTCTTATACATGTCATGGTGTATATGATAGCTCCCATTGCGCTGGCATATGGTACCCTACTCATATGCTCCCTTTCTTCTAGGATTTTAGAACAATCCTCCCTACTAAGAGAAATTCTAGTGCCTATCGGTAAATAACCTTTTCTAAAATTTTCCATGTGATACCTTTTTAGGATAGTATCAATGTACATGGATTGGGAAAGCCCTAGTAGCTTCCTTGATCTATCTCTATAGATCTTGATTCCAAGAATGTAAGTTGCTTCCCCCAAATCCTTCATAGATAATTGTTCAGATAGTTAAATCTTTGTCTTTGCCATGGCTGGTACATCATTTCCTATTAGCAATATGTCATCTACATACAGCACTAGGAAAATAACTATACTCCCACTAACCTTTTTGTACACACATGGCTCTTCTTTGCATCTAACAAAATAGAACTTTGCAATTGTTATATTAAAGCGAATATTCCAATTTCGTGAAGCTTGCTTCAATTCATAAATGGATCTTTGTAGCTTACATATTTTATTAGGAGCATAAGGCAAAGTGAAACCTTCAGTTTAAGTCATATAGACATCTTCCTTGAGCCCTCCGTTAAGAAACGTTGTTTTCACATCCTTTTGTCATATCTCATAATCATAATATATAGCTATAGCAAGTAGAATCTGAATAGATTTTAGCATTGCCACAGGGGAAAAAGTTTCATCATAATCAATACCTTCCTTTTGATTATATCCCTTGGAAACAAGACTGGCTTTATAGGTTTCAACCTTCCCGTTTGCTCCAATTCTTTTCTTAAATATCCATTTACATCCTATGGGTTTTATATCCTTTGAAGGATCAAACAAAGTCCATACTTTGTTGATTTTGATAGATTCTAACTCAGATTCCATGGCCTGAAAACACTTCTCATGATCTGGACTTGCCATAGCCTCTTCGTAAGTCTTAAGGTCATCATCAATATGTGGGATATCATCAATATGATTATCCTTATCACCTTGTAACATTAAGTTTAATCTATCTGGTGTATGAAGATCCCTAGTAGACCTTCTAAGAGGCTTACGTTCAATAGGTTCTTCCTTTACTACTTGATCTTATTGGTGCACTGGTTCTTGGACAGGTTCATTAACCGGTCCATACTCCTCAATAGTTGAGGCTGGTACCCTATGTGTTAATTTCAAGACAACAAGTAAAGGCTGCTCAACATGCATCTAATGCTCTTGAGCTTGTGTTGATTCGTCATAATCTTAAATTTCATCAAGATCTATTTCTACACCATGACTTCCTCCATTAAGGAACTCCCTTTTCTAAAACAGTTGCATTTCTGGCCACAAACACTTCATTTTCAGAAGGGTGATGGAAATAGTATCCCATAGTTTTCTTAAGATAGCCATCAAATCTACACTTGTTAGACCTCACGTCAAGCTTATCTGGCAGTAACCTCTTGACATAAGCTGGACAACCCCAAACTTTCAAATGTTTTAAGTTAGGCTTACGTCCTTTTCACATCCCATATGGAGTTTTAGTGACTGCTTTAGTGAGAACTTTGTTTAATAAATAGGCAGCAGCTTCCAAAGCATATCCCCATAGGAAGATAGGAAGATCAGTGAGACCTATGATAGTGAACCCCATAATGGGTCTCACTATAGCCAATAAGGTTCAATTTCTCCTTTCTGAAGCACCATTGTGTTATGGTATTCCTAGAGAAATCCACTGAGACAAGATTCAATCTTGCCTTAGATAATCAACAAAATCATCATTAAGATACTCACCGCCACGTTTAGATCTTAGTGTCTTTATACTCTTACCAATTTATTTTTCAACTTCACTATAGAATCTTTTGAATATTTCAAATAATTTAAACTTGTGTTTCGTTAGATACACAAATCCATATCTTTACATATCATTAATAAAGGTGATAAAAGAAGAATATCCACCTTTAGCTTGTATGTATGAATCCTAAAAGTTCACTAGCTCTCTCTCCAGTTCTAGTAAAAAGAGATGTGGTCATTTTGCTGTTGAAACAAGACTCACAAGTTTCATATGATTCATAATCATATTGACCAAGGCATCCTTCTTTATGCAACTTGTTTACTCTTTTCTCTCCAATATGACCAAGTCTACAATGCTAAAGTAAGTTTGATTTTCTTGATTATCTCTCTTCCTTTTTTTTGACCAGAAACATTCATAATTGGATAAACAATTATTTCAGGTAAGACATAAAGACCATATTGTAAATAACCACTTACATATAATTCATTACCGTGAAAAAATATTACATTAGTTATTCTTAAAGATTGTATAAAATCCACATTTGTCTAATGACGAAATGGAAACAATATTTGAAACAAATTTAGGAACGTAATAACAATCTTCCAATAATAATGTCTTTCATATAGGCATAACAAGATAAATAATGCCTACAACTAGGGTAGCAACACTTGCTCCATTCCTAACTTGTAGCTTAACTTCTCCCTTCTTCAATCTCCTACTAATCCTTAGACCCTGTAACATATTGCAGATGTTAAAGCTAATATTAGTATCTAATACCCATTTAGTGTAATCAATAGTAGTTAAAGAAATCACGAAAACATTTTTATAAATGTCCCACCTTGTTTCTTGCCTTTCAAAGTAGCCAAATACTCTGGGCAATTCCTCTTTTAGATTTCATTCTTTGTACAGAAGAAAAATTTAGCATCCTTTTGGTCAACTTTCTTCTCCTCACCTTTAGATTTGTTCCAAACACCCTTGGGTGCAAGATGATTTTTCTTGGGCTTCTTTTTGCCCTTCCACTTGCACTTAGAAAAGTTACCAACCAGGGTCACAGACCTTGATAGTTTCACCTTCTCAGACGATGTTACTTGATTTCCATAATCGATCAACAAGTTGAGCATTTCATGAAGATCACAGTCCATCTTGTTCATGTTAAAGTTAATAATGAACGGTGAAAAAATATCAGTAAGAGACTGTAAGATCAAATCTTGTGACAACTCTTTCCCTAGTGAACACCCTAACTTCTTTAGTTATTCTATAAGACCAATCATCTTAAGAACATGGGGTTCCATAGGAGATTTAGGCTTAAGTTCAGACTTGAATAGGGAGTTAGTTAATTGGTATTTAGCAGTCCTACTTTGTGACCCATACATCTTCTTAAGATGCTCAATGATCTATAGAGGATTCATACTTTCATGCTGCCTTTGGAATTTAGAACTCATTAATGCCAAAATAATACATTTGACATTAGTACTTTGTTCATTGTACTTAAAATATGCATCCAATGCATTAGCATCACCAATTCCCTTAGGAGGTGCTTCCTTCATAGGTTTATTGATCACATCGATAAGTTTTTTATGCATGAGAACAATTCTCAGATTGCGGTACCAATCATCAAAATTATTACCCGCTAGCTTGTTAGCATCAGAAATGCTTCGCAATGATATAATAAACATTTTGAGAAATCTAATAAAAACAAAAACACCAAAATAAGAATACAATCATATATCATTAAGACATGGGCTTTTATCTAAATGATATAAAATCTTTAAAAAATGAATGAGCCCCTTGGTTGTCAAGTTGTTACTCATGCATAATTAAAGAGTGATAAATTTCCTATTTTATCATATAAAATTTTATAGTAGACTCAATACTATATAGTCTTCTAGTTGTCAGGTCGTTCCTATTAGTATAGTTTAGTTTATCCATCCAAGTGACGGAGAATTAATTAATATATATTTCATAGGTAGTCTAGGCTAAAATTAAAAAATTAAGTAATTTTTTCTCACGCATGCATCATATGCAATATAAAATATTATTTATCCATGATCTACAAGTCACCTGGTTATCAGGTTATTTTTTGTAAACAAAAATAAATATTATTATCTTCTTAGGTAGAAAATTATTTTTGATAAAATATCATATATTATATTAAAATAAACTCAATAATTTTAAAAGGTCAAGATTTCATGCTATTAAAACAATTTTAATAACATTAGTGATCATATCATGCTTTTTTAATAAAAAATAAAATACAAAAAAATTATATTAAATCATACCTAACGACAATATTTGTACAAAAGCTTTTAAAAACCTTTGTATTAAACCATGTGTACAATATCTATTTAAAGAGACAAGATTCTCTGTCTAATATTACTCTGTCTTATTTTGTCACATGAAATCTCAATCATTTATTTTGCGGGGTTCACATAGGATCCACGCAAGATCCATGCAAAATTTATATAAATAAATGACTGAGATTTATTATACACAATAAAGCACCGTAATATCATAGAGAAAATTTGAACTCCTATTTAAAAGCCTTTAATGATTTTTTTCATAAAAACCAACATATGTCAAAAGCTTTACCGTGAATAATTAATATTCTGTGAAACCAATTCACCGTGAATGTCGGAAGCTTTTAAACAACCTCCATAATCCACTGACTCTCTTCTTTTTAAACGTAGAACATCTGTGCACAACTTTTATGGACAACATTTGTGTAATGCTTAGGTAATGAGTTTGTCGTTTTTCTGTGAAACTAATTTCACCGTCCTTGAAACCAATTTCATACATATTATTGGTTGAAAGTCGTGCTTTGGTGTTGGGAATCCGCAAGCTGCAGTTATGGCACGTCTATCGAAAAGGCAATAGGAGTGCCGACAGCTTGGCCAGGCTAACTCCACGATCTCATCCTGGACTCTATGTTCTCCCGCAACCGCCGAGGGCAAGTCTTGAGTACATTCACAATGATCAGCATGGACCTTGTTGTCCGGACATATAAGGTTTTATCTTTATAAAGTTGTTATTTTATATTATTTGATTATTAAGAAGTGTTGCTAGATATCTATTTTAATTAATTATATTTTATATTATCTGATTATTAAGAAGTATTGCTAGATATTTATTTTAATTAATAATTAATTAAAATAATTACAACTTAGTGATTAACTTATATGATCAGATACTTACGAGTGTAATATTTCTATTTATAATTATTTAATTTATTAAAATATAATCAATATTAAAAATTTTCTTGCACACAATAAATGAATAAACATTTTATAAATAATAATAACAACAAAATCCATTAGATGGTGGTTATTGTTTTGGTTTTAATAATTAACGAAAAGGTATGACGAAACTAAAAGGATGAGTCGGTACTTGTACTAAAAGGATGAGTCGGTACTTGTTTAAGGTTTTGAAAAAGAACCGTTATTAAAATGACTTACAGAGTAAAACGGCAAGTGTATAAAACAGTAGTTGTTTATGACACATTCATTGAATGCATTTATTGATGTTGTATGTATGGTTAAAGCCAAGGTTGTTTCACAGGGAGCAGATCTATTCCCTCTGTGCCACAATTTGTTTCACGGGGAGGGATCGATGTGCCCACTTGCCCTGTGCCTCTGTGCCAATTTGTTTCATAGGGAGCAGATCCACACACCCTGTGCCCACTGATCCACACACCGTGTGCCTCTGTGTAGATCAGTGGGCAACTCTGCACCCTATGTTTTGCCCACTGATCTACACAGAGGAGTGGGCACAGGGCAAGCGGATCTGCTCCCCGTGAAAAAAATTGCGGCACAGAGGGCAAATAGATCTGCTAAGTGGCACAAGAGATCTGAAGCCTGTTTCACAAGGCTGTGAAATTGGTTTCACAGAATGCATTTGTTACATGTCTACCAAGTGTTTCGCACATATATACCCTACTAGCAGGCCAACCTGAACCTCTTACCAGGTGGTGAAATTTCATTATTTCACCGTCAAGGTTTGTGACTTCTACTAAATCAATTGGTAATTTCTTAAATTTTAGTGATGTAAATCGTATATAAAATTGAAGATCATAAATATCCAAATAAAGAACATTATGGATTGCGGAATCTATAAACAGAATGATTTAGTGCAGGCATTGGTTTATTTTTTCGAAATTAAAAATAAAAACAAATAGTTTCATCTAACATGCTGATATTAGAAGATTAGGTAGACAAAAGGAAGAGTACAAATTCCAATTTTCCCGTAAAACTTAATAAGCAACAAAGTAAAACAGTACTTAAAGAGTTCCATTATCCATAATTTGCACACCATTTTCACGAACTTTATTCCACCAAATCCAGCTTTAATTTACTTAAAGAGTTCCATTATCCATAAATTGCACACCATTTTCACGAACTTGATTCCACCAAATCCAGCTTTAATTGCCAAGTCCACGTACGCCTGTTGAGTTCTTTCCCTTCCAGCAGAGCTTTGAGTCATCAGAAGCACATCAAGCTGACATGTAGCCTTTGCTCCGCTGCTCGTCTCAGGCATGGCTGGAAGACTTGCTTCCACTATGATTATCTTCCCATCTTCAGGAATGGCTTTGTAGCAGTTCCTAAGCAGCTTCAAGCACTCATCATCACTCCAACATTGAAGTATCCACTGTAACATTTGCAAATTAAATTGTATAGTATATCAACTACTTAATCGTTATATTCTAGCCAGTTAAACATGAACAACATATATATACCTTCATGAAAATAGCATCTCCACTGGGAACACTTTCAAACATATCTCCCCCGACATGTTCAACATCTGCATTATGAAAGAGTCTGTCTTATTGGCTGCAGTCTTACTCTTATTTGATTAGTTTCTACACATCGCAGGATTTGAACAATATACTTTTATACGTCATCTAGCACACCTTTAAGATGTTCATATAGACATCAAATTTCCGGACATGAGAACTAAATACGCTTTAGCCATTAGGAAAGGAATATCCGACCAGACTTGACTGATGGCTATAAATGGGCGCTGTTACGAATTCGTAATCATAATTCATAACTAAGTAGAGTAACTATATATAGTCATTCAACGCAATTTGAGAGATGGGAGTTATCTAACACTCCCTCTGTTTCATAATAAGTGTCGTTTTAGATACATTTTAATTATTTAAAATAAGTATCATTCTTGACTTTGTATGCATGTTTATAATTTTACTTCCAAAATTAACCTTTAATTTCTCTCACATTTTAATTATACAGATTACACATATTATATTTTCAAGACACTTTAACATGTAATTAATAAGGGTGTATCAGACATTTCATTAACTTTCTTAATAAGTGTGCATTCCTCTAAAACGACATTTATTATGAATCGGAGGGAGTAAAAGTTATACCTATGAGTCCAACTGGGACAAGGAGATATTATAAGCTATTAACCTATTGAATTCAGCAAACTCAATACTAATGCACATGACGATCACATGTAGACTATCAATTAAAGTTAATGACAAATAATTATTATCAAGTAAACATAATGATAAAAAATTAAAGCTAATGACAAATAATTATTATCAAGTAAACATAATGATAAAAAATTAACTTCCAAAAAAAAGATAATGACAAAAAATGGTGGGAAGTCGAGAAAGTCAACTTGATTGTTGAGTAAATTACTGCTTGCTGTGAGTGTGATTCAATGAAAATGCAAATGATCACTATCAAGATAACGAATAGAATCGTACTAGGGTAGCTGGGGGCGATTCCAATAACTTGGGGCAGGTCGAAGTTAATGCCCTTCATACTAGGATATTTGGAAGTTATTACGTTGATATTGTGTCCAAGGCCTCCACCAACGTCAACCAGCAGCTTATGGTTCTCAAAGCCATTGTACGACTCCAGTATACACTTAATTACCAGAGTGCTTTGATTGTACATAGCTTTGCTGAAAACCTGGTTGAACCTAAGGTCTAACCCCAGGTAATTGTATCTTTGCATTCCATGAACCATTTCAAACGCAGTTCTTCCTTTTAGTATGGCATCTTTCAGATGAGACCTACACAACAGTGATAAGTATTTGAACTGGAAACTTGGTATTCAATTACAATCGACCGAGTAATCAACCATGACAGGATGGCTATTTCAGTCAGAAATGTCCAATCTATATGATACCTTTCAGGAAATACGTTAAATCCTAAAAGTAAACTAAGAGCACTCGCGTTCTAGGTATTAGATAGAGAACTACAAATATCCGAGCAGTTATGTGATATCACATATATATCAAAGGTAATCTTGCAGTTACAGTTAGGGTAGAATCAATCAAGAAGTAGCAAGCACAACAGTATATGAAATGAAGATAATATGTGCTGAAGTAAATGGAACCGAAATCAAAATTGGAAAATTGAATCAAACATATGTAGAAAATATCTTTCACACATATCCATAATCAAGAAGTAGCAAGCACAACAGTACATGAATAGAAGATAATATGTGCAGAAGTAAATGGCACCGAAATCACAATTGGAAAATTGAATCAAACAAACCAGCTCTGCAAGAATATTTCGTCTTGAACCAAGGCCATGAAGGGACCAAGCGAAACACCATCTTGGTTGCACACAAAATGTTTGGACACAGAATTTATACTATAAAGTCTAGTATTGGAGTCATCAACCGAGCAACCAAGAACATGGTGGGTAGACAAGAGAAAAAGAAGACGATCCAGCATGAAGGATGCTTTTGGGTTGCATGCAGGCATATTGGTTACGATCTCTGAAGAAGACAGCTTGGAACCAGGACCAGCTTTGTCAATTATTTCGAAAACTCCAAGGTCAAATGCTGTTTTCAATGCCATTGGTAGCACTGCTCCAAGTGCAAGTTGCATGCCGTACCTAAAGCTTGCTTCTTGTTCTTCCTGGACATATTCAAAATAATTTTGCGCCGAAGAACCCATAACTGATGATTCCTGCTTAATTGATCAAAGAGACAAGAATGAGATGCGTTCTTATACTAAGAGGAAAGGGTTATTAAATCTTCTCTCCTACAAGTTAAGGATGTTGATTTATGCCTCATAGCCAAGGATGTTTATCGTGTACGAATTTAAATATATGATAAAATCTATGTAATAATTATGCATTACAAATAAAAATATAATGAGATTATAATTATAAGATTTATATTGTTTTTATGAATTATCTATAAATTGTCGCTAATCATTGTTCTATTAAGATTGGACATCAACGTAAAAAGACTAGCAAACGTTATGTTTTTTTTCCAAAGGAAGTAGTAAATCTCATAGATTAAAGTATGGGTATAAAAATACTTAAACAAACGTGTGGATGTTTGTTAAAGAATAAGTTTTCTGAACAGACTCTATATGAGAAATTTAATTGGAACATTACCTATATGTTAACGAATATTCTCATTGTGAAGATTGGTTAAGTGATCATTTGACTTGAGATCTCCAAAGTTATCTTATATAGGGAGTTCTATGTTTTGATACTACTTTTAACATATTCTAATTATGGATAGTTCAGTCAATAGTCATTGGATGTAATATGAACTATATGGAGGTAATTGAGTGATCAAAATATGATTCGTCACCCTTAAGTAATTGGAGAAAATATTTCATTATCCTCAATTAGTATTGATCTAAAAAATTCTTAGTCAATGTTGAATGACGTTTTATAAATAGTTTACAATGTCATTAATTGAATCAATAGCTAATAATGGGGGCTAATATGATTGGACTAAAAATAGATTAGACATTAATTTCATACTTCGTGTCTAATCGAAAAATTATATAATAAAAAGATTGATTATAGGAAGAAATTATGCACAAAAAGGTTCATCAAAATTATTTTGACATTCCTAAATATCTAGGTGATCATGATGTGTTCTAGACACCAATCTTGATCTATAGATATGATTAACCTATTTCGTGAGTGAGTCAATATTGTAATAACTGAAAGTGCATGACATAGTTGTAGCTAATACTAGCAAATACAGGTCGATCCCGCAAAAAAAGTGATTACTAATAATTACCTTTTTCTTATTATCTAGCCTATCAATTTTTATTTTAATAAAAGAAAGTAAAATAAAATGGTTTATGATATTGAACAGAGAATTAAGAATTTACTTAGAAAATTACCAATATCAAAAATTAATATCTAGGTTTCAAATCCCCTAAACTCTTAACAGATTGATCTTTTATTATTTAATTGTTTTATTGATTTATTGGTCCGTAGAGATTCCTATGGTATGAGTCAACTAACAAATGATCCTAAGATTTTCAATCGATCGAATTACTTATGTTAAACTTTATATGATTACTTTACCAATTTATGAATCCCTATATTAGGTTTGACCCTAATTTGAAAGATTTATGTCATCTTATCTTTAAGATTGCAATCAACTCCTTCCAATTACAATAGGTATATTCAAACTTAGGATTTCTCAACCTCTATGTATAAAATTAGATTATGCTCTAATATTCCTGGGCCTATTCGAACGTAGATAAAACACGTAATCAGATCATAATATAATAATCAAATCAATTGTATTAATAAAAGAATCAAATCATATCAAAGTATTAACATAGGGTTCATCTAACCTAAATTCTAACAAGATTTTTAGTTACACATTATAGAATACGAAATCAAACATACACTGAAAGAAAAAACGAATTGAAAACAATGGGATCACAACTCTAAATCTCTCTTACTGTCTTCAATTGAATAGTCTTGCGATGTAGAGGACTAATCTTGTATTCTGATTGATCTTTCGATGAATTCCTTGTGTTTTCCGCTTCTCTAGACCAAAATCGCCCTTTGAGAATGATCTTCACATCTAGAATCACCTCCTAAAGTCTCCTTTTTGTCTGCTCCCTCAATTGTCTCCGAAAAGTGTCTTTTATATTGAATTCTAAGGTTTAGGCTGCCAATTTGACTTGGGGTGGTGATTTAGTAGCCATAGGTGGCAAAGTTGCTTTGTTACCTATTATATTAAGCATTGCTGATTTTTTGGTACATCACATTCATGCATTTATGAACCATGTAACGGTATTGATACTCTTGAAAGGAGTCAACTGAGATAAATTAAAATGGGACATACTTAATCTTGAATTTTTACCATAGTTTGTATGATAGTAGAAGCATTCAAGATAGGGTAAAAAAGAATATTTTTCCTTAGTACACAACCTGAGAGACATACATGAGCAGATGCATGGTTGTGCATCCTTTTTGTGTATCAAATCTTTGTTTTACACCGTGTTTTCATCTAAATTCTTCTCCTTTAAATCTATGAAGGTAATTATAATCTGTATACACACTTAGAGCGAATTAAGTATTTTCTTCTGAATTCTTCTCCTTTAAGTTCGTGAAGACAATTATAATATGTATACACACTTGAAACGAATTAAGTACTAAATACATAACAAAACTATAAAATATAAAGAAAAAATGCATCAAGTATCGGGTAAAAGTATGCCCAAGTGTGTAATTATTTCGTTAAAGTTAGGATTAGCTCTCGTTCCAATTTCTCAACAAAAGATAGTAAGAGAATTGATGATAATGGGCAGAGAACTTTATCCAACAACTAAAATAGTTGATTTGCTTGCATTACACCGAGTTTAACTCTTAAGAATTTCATATCGGCCGGCTCACTTTTTGTTTGATACACAATGCTTAATTGCATTAGCTAAGGCAAGAAGTCTGACATAATTACCGATGTCATCTAATATAAATGATGTTTTTATCACATATATCTAACATAAATGCTATTTGTATTCTTTGTGATTTAATTAATCAAAGTACAAATAGATTGATAAGTTTACCTACTGACGAAGCCTAACAATTTTCTTTTCTACTCCAACATATAAAATTTGATATATTCATAAATCAACTCTATCAACGATACGATGAGATAAATTGAAAGCTAATAGGTCAATTTTTTTGTGGTTGTCTTCGACGTACAGTAAGTTAATTTTACATTGAAGTGTAAGGTCTGGGTGGAGACTGTTGAAAAGTGAGTTATCCCACAATCGAAAAGGAGATAAAATGTGAATGGTTTGTATAAGAAAAAGGTTTGTAACCCAAAGAATTAAGGTTTTGAGTTGAAAAAGTTTTTTCTTATAATATAATCTTACTCGAAATCTGTTTGATTTCTTATCTTTCCATTTGTGATTTTTCTGCGATCCAACATTTAGTATCAACTCTATATATGAATATTATAAATTAATAAAAGTATGTTTTAAACTCTAAAATTATGTTTGGTTGAACGTAAAGTTTTAATGAAACGGAATTGTCTATAATAGAATGGAATGTAAATTGATGTAATATTAGAAAATTATTATTTGTAAGGCATAAAAGAGTTCATGATGGAATATAGTGAAATTTTATTTATTATTTTACATTTCATCTTAAACCTTCCAAATTAGAGGTAACTTATTTTTATTGTTTAGGTTGGAACGGGATATAATATTGTGAAACTCTACTGCTCTGTTCTATTTCATTTCATTCCATTATAAATCCTTCTTCTAAACGACGAAATAATATTTCATTTCATTCTATTCCATTAATAACGACCTAACTGAACATAGCCTAAGTCAGTTATGCTAGAATTTAACTTAATTTTTTATATTTAATAATATTAAAAAAATATAAGGGACCATCTAACTTAAATTTTAAATTAATTAAAACTCTAAATTTTGCTTCAAAATTTTTATTTAACTTTTTAAAACTTATTTCGCAATCACCGTTATTAGCGTATCATCTAAAAGCTCCTTGTGTTATGTTATAGTGTCGCTTTGTCAACTATCTCTTATAAAAAGCCAGAAATTATTCCACCACTTTGCAACTATATCTCTTATAAAAAACACTGAAATTATCATAGTCCTTCGAACTCTAATCAAATATTAATTTTTTGATTCGTTGACCACTATTTTATTACCAACAACAGGTTTAATTGTTGATTAGAGTCACCGATAACATTAATTAAGCCATAGTTAGTAGATGACGCGTGCATGGTTTAATGAGTCAACTTTTTTTGTTTTTTGAATGGAATGATTCAACTTAAACTATGTCGTCAGATGTGTATATATATATATGATCCTTCATTAATTTATGCATTAAGATCAATAGGAGCAATAAATTATTAATTGCAGATGATGAGGTTTCCTCCCAAACTTCTCACTAATCTAGATCAAATAATAGAGGAGGTAGGCATTGCTAATTTTGTAGCTATCCATAGATATTAATTTGTTTGCTTGTCGAATTTAAATTACGTTACTTAATTTCGTGATCTATTGTATACATTGTTATATTTATTTATGTTTGGAATTCAAATCATATAACAATAATTTCAATTATGATTACTAGAATGGACTCTTAAATTTTTGAACAAGATAAATTTTCCATGTAAATTAAGGGATCCTTTGGCATTACTTCTACTTTTCTATTGTAATTATATTTTTATCACTAAAAATAATTATATATTAGATACAATTTGAACATAAATTATTTTAAAATAACTTTTATTTTAATTTCCTATATAATTTTTGTGAATAAATCATTAATAAAATTATTTTATTTTATTAAAATAAATATTTTTAAATTAAATTTTATTTAATAAATTAATACTCATTTTAATTATTAAATTCAAATTTTATTTGACATTTATCTATTTTGAAAATATTTTAAATTTAATTAAATTTAATTTATTTAAAAATTAAATTAAATTATCAAGTAAAATTAAATTATTCATTATTCATATTAATAATTAAATATATAATATTAAATTAAATTATTCATAGTTCTTATTAATAAACCTGACTGATCACTATCCTTGTAAACCTGACTGATCACCACTTTACTCCCTAGAGGAGTACTAACAACCAAGAAGTTATCTAGCAACTCAGAATTTACTGCATGCAAGTTCATACTAGAAGACACAAAGGAATGTGTAGAGCCAGAATCAATCAGCACATAAACTGCAGAATTAAATAACTGGGCCATACCAGTGACAACTTCAGGAGCAGCTGCAGCTTCTTCTCTAGTCATGGCAAATACCCTGGCTGGTGCCTGACCTTGGCCCCTCGGCCTCCCTGGAAAATTAGTCTTCTTCACAGCTCCAGAACTGCCTACTTCTGTAATTGGCCTGGTTTCCACTGTTTCCGTCTGCCTCTGGGCGTGAAATTGAGAGCCCTCTTGCCTTGACCTCTGGGGACATTCTCTCATCATGTGCCCCTTCTCACCGCATAGGAAACAACCGCCAAAACCCCTGAGGCACTTCCCTGGATGAAATTTCCCACACTGATCACATTGAGGGTTCGTATAATTACCCTTCCATGTCTTCCCTGGGCCTCTCACACTAGAGACCTGCTCAGAAACTGCCCTTGACTGCTGGCTCTTGGCAGGACCACTACTGCCCATGCCACTCTGAGAATGAAAGGTCCTGGTGCTCCTCTCAGGTGCTGGAGCACTCACTCCCTTCCTAGAAGACTGCTCCCTGTTCTTCCTTTTCCTGCTCACCTCAGCCTTAATATTCTCCAGCTTCTCAGCCTGGAGCGCTGCATCCACTAACTGCTGGTAATCATGGAAGTTGTGGATTAGCACTTTCTCCCTGATCCCTAAGTGCAATCCGCCCTCAAACTTGCGGCACTTATCCACTTCATTTGCCACAATGTTAGCTGCATACCGAGATAACTGAGTAAACTTCAACTCATACTCACTTACAGTCAAATCCCTCTGGGTAAGATTGAGAAATTCTCTAGCCTTCTCTTGGATATAGACCATCGAGAAGTACTTCCTACGGAAGGCTTCCAAGAATTCTCTCCACGTCAGCACTGGAGGTACTACCTGACTGCGGGGCACTGACTCCCACCAGTGCAGTGCATCCCCTTGCAACAGACTAACTGCATAATCTAGCTTCTCCTCTTCTGTACACTTCATCTGATTCAGGACCCTCTCGGTCTGCTTCAGCCATGCTTCTGCTTCCTCGGGATTTGTTGTCCCGCTGAAGTCAACAGCTCCATACTTCCGAAGCTTGTCATACTGCCCACTCTGATCTGCTGGAGTTGGCACCTGAGCTTGCCTCCCTTGACCCATGGCATATGTAAAAGCCTGGGCGAAGGCCTGAAAGAATTGCGAATCTACTGGGCCCATCTGGGGCATAGGAGGAGGCTGTGGAGGCACCTCATGCTTCACACTTGATGCCTCAGAATCGGAAACAGGGAAGGTTCCTGCCTCCTGGGGAATATGGGATCCATCCGTACT
>JANVCL010000002.1:17483132-17526772 GCA_026546855.1 Erythroxylum incrassatum | reverse complement strand
TTCAGTTTTAGTTTTTTATCTTAGTATGACGTCAGCTTCGTCTTAGTTTTGCATCTTAGTTTTTCGTCTTAATATGACGTCAGCTTCGTCTTAGTTTTGTGTCTTATTTTTTCGTCTTAGTATGACGTCATTTTCGTCTTAGTATGACATCAACTTCGTCTTAGTTTTTGTCTTAGTATGACGCCATCTTCATCTTAGTTTTTGCGTCTTAGTTTTTCGTCTTAGTATGAAGTCATCTTTGTCTTAGTTTTGCATTACAACCTGGAATGGCACAAGGAAGGATATCTATTCTGGCAGCGATAACGACAACGGTGAGTTAGATATGTAAATTAAATGGATGGGTGAAGCAATTCTTAGAAGTCGGGGTGTGATGAGAGCAATTGCTTGAGATGTTTGATTATGGACTGGTTTTCAGGGTCGGTAGAGGGGTGGGATTAGGCGGCAGAGGAGGTCTTGAGGTGGCTTTAGGGAGGAGGCCGGCCACGCGATGGCGATGGCGGTGATGGTGGTGGGAGGAAGGCCTTGAGGAAGTCTGGCGGCGGGAGCCTGAACTCTCGTTGAAGATTGTGCAGTCAATGGCGGGGGTGAAGAGCTCACCGTCGGCGGAGGAACAGGAACAAAGGGATAGAGATTTCGAAGAAGGATAAATTTGTAAGAAGGATAACAAGTTTCAGATGTAGAAGAATAGAGATTTGTGGATTAGATAAAGATAGGTAGGAGTTAGTTTTACGTATTCTTCAAAATTGAAGAATAGACATTCTTGAATAATGGGTATTCTGTCATTGTGTTTAACCAAACACAACTTTAATAATACCCGAAGAATAAGTTGGGAATAGCATTGCTATTCCCTTCAACCAAACATGTCGTCAATAGTGGGTAAAGGTGCCAAGCCCTTTTCGTGCTTATTTCTATATTAAAAATAAGAAGATAAAATATTGAAAGATTTAATACACCATAAACTTTATGCTTGAAAATATTTTACAAGTTAACAAGGTTGTTAATTAATTAATGTTTGATGGCTTAACTAAACGTAGCAACTTGATTGTTATATTTTAAGGAATTTGATTGCTATGTTTTAGGTCTTCTTACTTTAATATTTTGGAAGTTGATAAGGTAATATTTTTAGTTATTTTTAGATTCTCATTTGATTTGATGTTGATATCTTAACTAAACTCATCATGAACTCGATCGTTGAATTTTACTTTTTACTCTAATTTGTTGTGCCTAAGTTTCTTACTTTGTATTTGAGCTTTACACTCCCAAACTACCAAATTTCACATTAGCATCACAGAGTGTACTTGAATAGGTCGAATTTGAATATCATAGTCCAATTGTCTTATTTATGTAACACATTTGCAGCCGATTTCCTAAATGCATGCATATAAGACTACAAAGAGCATTCAAGGGACTTCCGTCGAGCAGATGAAGTAACCAAGCTCAAACAAAAGTATTCAGTATAATTCAGTAATTATAAGATTAAAAATAAAAAATCTAGTCTCCAATGTTATACTCTTCGTAACAGTACGTGTAAAAAAATGAACTGGTTTTTTCCTGGAAAATAGCTCAGGGAAAACAAAAGGTTGACGATAGTTATAATGAGGAGGCCCAGGCCAACAAAAAAGGATGGTAGATGACATCTGAAAGCTTGTGATTCAAGAGACTAACTCCTATCTTTTGTCCATATCAACGCGTTTGTCAACTTCTGATCCACACGCAACTGTCATCTCTTCCTCCCAATATTATTCTATATATAAAAATTTATATCAACCTCCGCATCTCAATCGCTCTTCATTCCTTACAATCTTCTTCTCATAACTCATCAAAGCACTCGCTTCTCTTTAATACATTTCTAGTTTCGTTTCCCATTTAGGAAATCTATTTCTTCTCTTAAAAAGAGTTTTGTCTTAAGTTTTCTTCGAATCTGTTTATTCGTCGCTGCTGCCGATCATGGGCAACTACGTCTCAGCAAAACTAGCAAGCCCGTCACTAATGAGCTCGAGATCAGCAAAAGTGATCTTTCCAAATGGAGAAATCAGGAAATTCCAACAGCCCACTACAGCTGCAGAGCTCATGATGGAGGCACCCAACTTCTTCATCGTCAACTCCAGGTCTCTGAAAATGGGCGCCAGATTCTGCGCTCTCAACGCAGATGATGAGCTTGAAGAGGCAACTGTGTACGTGATGCTACCAATTCATAGAAAGAACTCTGTCGTCACAGCTAAAGACCTCGGTGCTTTGTTCATCAAGGCTAATTCTACCGTGAAACGTGTTTTCCGAGTGAAGAAAGTCAGGGACCTGCCGTTCGAAGACTGCCGGGAAAATGACATGACGCCGGTGACTTCGGCCGTGCCTAGACTTAGCTTGGATGGTCTTGAAGAGGTTGCTACTGCGGAGTTTATGCATCGGTTATCCATGTCAAGGTCAAAGAAGCCATTGTTGGATACTATAGATGAATAGCTTGATCGCTTATGATGACCAGATATTACCATATCTCCTGTGATTTATCATTTATGGTGGAGCAAATTTGGTTTTAATTTTCTTTTCGTACCAGTCGAAAATTTCATGGGGGTTCAATTTTAGTATTTAGAAATGGATTCTTCATTGTCAATCCAAGATAGCAAAAAATTCAGCAGAGAAGGTTGGAGAAAATTGTACATAGGTGATTTCGTATCAACCATCATTCCTGTGTTTCAAATACCAATTCAGATACACAATTCTGATTGTAATTTTTGTTTCTAAATTCTATGAGACAAATCCACTTTCGTTAATAACAAAGTCTTTCTATTCTAAGATATAAATCTCACCAATTTGCTCAATTGCGGTGAGTATATTATTCTTTTGCTAATTAACCAAAACAATAAATGCAACATTTTCTAAAAAGATCGTTATTTCCTATTTTATTTTTCATCAAAATTCTTGAAGACTATTTTCAAAGTTGGAAAAAGAAACTAAATCCCAAAAAATTGGATGTTTTCATATAGACTCCGGTATTTGATCATCTTGCCTGAGATAATGAATAAGCATACATGTCTAATTAACTTGGGATTTTGAGGAAAGTTGTGACATTTTAGATATGTGACTTAGCTGGCACGGGACATGTAACAGTGCTAATCATCTTGAAGCAATGTATGTACAATTTCTTAACTGGGGTATTCTGTCATATCTGGACATTATGATATACTTCTTCACTTTATATAGCAAAAAAGGAGCTGACAGAGTGTATGATGGACTGGAAATCAATAACTTTAGGGAAAAGTTAATGAAATTGTTCATTCATCAAACCCTGCTGTATTATCTGAGAATTTGTAACTAGTAACTTATTTGATTTGGGCTAGGCATAAAATTAAGTTGCAAAAGAATAGCTTGTCTAAGATACTTTACATATTCATAGTTAAGATACCTTAGATATTCATACTTTAGTATAAAAGAGATGTCTTTCATAATATAATTTCACTATGAATTTTTTTTACCAATAATAACTTGAATATTTGATAAAAACGTTTATTCATTTAAAATTCAAACATTAATATAAAAAACAAACTTAAACTCTTAGCTTAAAATGTATAATTCATAATCAAAATTATATTTTTTTAAGCATACCAAATATACAGTTAAGAAAAGGTTATTTTGTTCTATTTTGTAATGTTATCATTCCATGTTTTAAGTATTTAATTTAATGTTATAGATGTTGGAATATAAACTTGTTTTGAATTTTATATATTAGGTTAAAGAAATAGGACACTTGTCTGATCCAAAGAATTAGAATTATTATAAGAAGTTTTAGAGACTTTTTTTATATATCTAAAGTGCCTTTTTAAAACGTCTAGACACCTTAAAAAAAATATGCCAACTATCTAGATAGAAATATCAAGATATTTTATGGACATATCTTTAAGTTTAAAAATGTTATAAAAAATTAGTGGTAGATATTAGCTATGTAGAAGGATCTCTTATTAGTATAAATAGAAATCTTCCTTTTTTTAAACAACAAGTTAAGATAAGTTAAGCACTAATTACAAATAAGAGTTCCTCTTCAATTAATGGTGTCTTTCTCATCTTTAAATTGTTATTAAAGTTATTATTGAGAATTTTCAAATCCTCTCATAGTTTTAGTATACTATCTACTCTAAATCTTCTTTGTCATCTTTATTCACCTTCTGACAAAGTGGCATCAAAACTCGAAGATCCTTGTGGTAGAAGATGGCAAGTGACATGGCATTCTAAGTTCCAAAGTCCTCTAAGGAATGCTATGACAATTGGAGCATCAAAATAAAGGTTTTGCTTGGAGCATATGATCTCTGGGAGCAGGGACGGAGGTAGGTGGGGGCCAGTGGTGCATTGGGCCCCCCACCCTCAGGATTATTAAATAATTATATATATATATATATATATATGGACGGGGTTATTTAGAGGTTAGTGGTGCACTAGGCCCCCTAAAATTTAAAAAATTAAATATTTGAGCCCCCTATCTTAAATTCTTAGCTCTGTCACTGTCTGGGAGATTATACATAATGACTACATTGAGCTAAAAGATGAGACTACTTTATCTCAACTTTAAAAGGATGCGTTGAAGGGTTAAAGAAAGGGAGAAAAGAAAGCTCTCTCCCTTATCTTTTCAGTTATGGATAATGAGATTTTTTTAGTTGATCTCAACCTTCAACGCCTCCATAGATGTGTAGACAAGCTTCAAATATCATGCAAAGGATAGTAGAAAGTAAAAAAGAATGCATCCAATCCTAAGAAGTGATTTGAAGCTTTATATATGAAAGAGAATGAAATTATAAGTGACTATTTTGTAAAATAATCAATTAAGTAAGAAACAATAGGAAAACCACCACTAACATAAGAGTGATGGAGCACATTCTCTATTCTTTACTTCTAAAATTTAAGCATGTTATAGTAACCATTGAAGAAATAAATGATTTATAGGCTATAACCATTTAATACCTCAAAGGCTCACTTGAAACATAAAAAAAGGCAAAAGAGGACGCAACAGATCTTGGAGCATATTCTTTATACCAAGCTCAATTTAAATGAGAAGGAAACAAAATAACTCCCAAAGAGGCAAAAAGTAAGAGGTCAAGATGGAGGACATAAAAGCAAAATACGAGAGGCTTCAAATCATCTAACCATAAAGGAATAGAATAAAGCAATTCTTCTACAAAGGAGCATGAAAGAGGAAGCATAACAAGAAATGATGGAGGCCAAAGGTATGAAAGATCTCAAGTTAATGCTTTAATTGTCACAAACTTGACCATATTGCTTTAGAATATATAAATGCCCCTAACAATATTGAAGATAAAGCTTACTATATTAAGGAAGAGAAGTAAACAGACTCCATTCTATTGTTATCTTACAAAGGAGAGGAAGGTAAGAAAACAAGCACGTGGTACTTGGGTACTAGCGCTAACTACATGTATGTGAACAAAGATACATTTATAGAGCCTAATGAGTCTAGATGCATCCAAGAGATCTATTAAAGGTAACGGTAACATCTTAATCTATTTGAAAGATAGAAGGCATGATTTTTCAAATGTATATTATGTTTCAACTATGAAAAATAATATTCTAAGTTTGGGCCAACTCTTAAGGAAAGGATATGATATTCAACTTAAAGATCACAGTCTTTCAATAAGAGATCAAAAAAATAATTTGATATCTAAGCTACCAATGATAAAAAGTAGAATATTATTAATTAACATTCAAAATGAAGTGACAAACTATCTTCAAAATTGTATCAAAGACCCCTCTTAGATTTGACACCCAAGATTTAGGCATCTAAATTTTAGAGGATTGAAGTTGTTGAGTAAGAAAGGAATGGTAGAAACATTGCCTTCCATTGATCATCCAAATCAATTATGTGATGGATGCTTACTTGGCAAGCATTTAAGAATAATTTTTCGAACTATAAGAGCCAAAGAGCTATTACAACTTGTATACACTGATATATGTAGTCCAATTTCACTTTGCTCTTTTGGTAAGAATAGACACTTCCTTCTTTTCATTGATAATTTTTAAGAAATGCGAGTATATTTATTGAAGAAGAAATTGAAGGCATTTGGTACCTTTAAAAGGTTCAAAGCACTTGTCCAAAAAAAAAGTGGATGTAAAATTAATGCTTTGAGATCGATAAAGGAGGAGAATTCATATCAAGAGAGTTTAACAAATTTTGTGAAGAGAGTGGAATTCATCATCCTTTAACAATTGTAAAATGTCCCTAGAAATTTGAGTAGTAGAGAGGAAGAATAAAATCATTCTTGAAATGGTTCGAAGATTGTTTAAAAGTAAAAAGATGCTTGAGGATTTTTTGATTGAAATCCTCAAGCATCTTTTTACTTTTGGAATGCATAAACTACTTATCTAACTACTCACCAACAAGAAGTGTATATAGGAAAACACCACAAGAGAAATGAAGTGGATGGAAATGTGGCATTGCACACTTGAAGGTATTTGATAGCATAGCTTATTTCCACATATCGAATGAAAGGAGATCAAAACTTGACGACAAAAGTGAGAAGTTCATATTCTTTGGTTATGATTAAAGCTTAAAAGGCTACAAGATTTATAATCTAAGCAATGATAAAGTGGTCATTAGTAGAGATGTAAAGTTTTTATGAAAAAGGTATATGGTAATAGGATATCAAAGAAGACAATTATGTCTCCCTTCTTCTTATGGTCCAGAGACAAGGAACAAGAGCAAGCAAATGAAGAAGTACAAGAGCCTACTACACCTCCCATATCACCAAGGGTATTATCTTGCATTGTCTCACTACCATCATTCTTAGAGGAAAGAGGGACACAAAAAGAAAGATATGTACAAGATATAATTGAGACAAAACATTAAGAAAATGATTTGAATATATTTTATCTCTTTGTTGATTGAAAACAAATCGAATTTGAAGAAACAATCAACAATAAGAAATAGAAAAATGTTATGGGTGAAGAGATTAATGACATCATAAAAAATTACATACGGGAGCTTGTAACACTTTTAAAAGTGCATAAAGCAATTTTAGTAAAGTGGATTTATTAGGAAAATAAGAATACAAAAATAGATGTAGAAAATATAAGGCAAGGTTAGTGGTAAAAGGCTATAAGATAAAGGTTAGTATTTATTATAAATAGGTATTTACGCCTATTGCCTGTTTAGAAACTATTAGATTAATCATTTCTTTGGCAACCCAAAACAAATGGAAGATTTAGCAAATGGATATAAATTTGACCTTTTAAATGGCTTCCTTAAAGAGGAAGTCTATCTAGAACAAAACAACAGGAAAACAAATTGTTGAAGTTAAAGAAAATCTTATATGACTTAAAGCAAATACCATTAGTCTGGTTTAGTAGAGTTGATAAATACTTCCAAGAAACCAATTTTACAAAACACCCACATAAACGTGCCCTTTATGTGAAAAAGAATAAGCATGTGAATATCTTAATTATTTGTTTATACATAGATAATTTGATCCTCGGGAGCAATAATCCAAGGTTGATTGAAAAATTCAAAGGTGTAACAGTACAGAAGTTTGAGATGACTATTGTCATTAAAGTAAAGCAAAAGGAGAAAGGAATACTCATCTTCAAAGAAGGCTACACAATGGACGTGTTCAAGATGGAAGAATATAAGCTGATTAAGACACTTGTTAAACGTGGTATTAAATTGTCCAAACATGAAGGAGAAAGTATGGATTCTACACTATTCAAAAGTCTCACTGGGAGCTTACGCTACTTAACATATACATAGACTGACATCATCTAGAGAGTTATACTTACTAACTGCTGTATAGAGTCAGCTACAACCATACATTTTGAGAAGGCTAAAAGATTCCTTTGTCTATTAAAGGTACATTTGATTATGATTTACTATGCTTACCATCTAATTAGTTTAGTCTTGGCTATTGTAATAACTATAGGACCATAGATGATGACGTTAGAACAAGCACCATTAGTTATGTATTTTATATGAGAGATATTATTAATAAGTAAATAATAAATTAAAAGTATAAAACTTACCTTACTGCATTTTTTGCGTCATAAGTTCTTTCTTTGTTGATGATTTAGTAAAACTCTTTAAACCTTCATGATAAAATTTAATTTCATTTAGCACTTGTGATTGCTCTTCAATAGGGAAAATACCTTTGCATTCAATCACATCAAACAAACCGCGCATAATATTAATAATACGTGCTTCTCCACTATATAAGCAATAAGGATTAAGAAAATAAGCTACTAAATAGATCCTTTGAGTAAGATGCTTATCCCATCGTTGATCAATAATATCTATATAAGACTTGTACAATTTCTCCTTCCCTTTAAAAAGATTTATAATTGTTTTGTGAGCTCTATACATACCATCATATATATACCCCAAAGATGGCTTCTCAACCGAGTCAACAATCCTTAACAGCCTTATAAGTAGAACCACAATCTTCACAATGATCAAGCAAGCATCCCAAAATTTATTATCTAGAATAATAGGACAAACTTCTTTTCCCTTTTCACTCTTTGATAATTTATGACTTGAAAAGTGTTTACTTTTCGCTAAAATTTGAAGTAGTTGATTATGTTCATAAACACTTTTCAAAGTAATAAATGTAGTTGCAAACCTGGTGGCAGCGGGATGCACGATCTCAACCCAATCTTCTTACTTTCTTAACCAAGGCAAAAATGTGCATTATTATACACAAAAATTATAATCTTAGATGTGCGTGAAGCAATACTAGAAATATGATCCATACCATCAATATCTTTTAAAATAAGATTTATATAATTAGCAACGCATGGAGACCAATAAATATGCCCATACTTTAATTATAATAAGTACCTAACTGATACATAATTAGCTGCGTTATCTTAAATACCTCGGATCCATCATGCAGAGTGATGGTAACATAGATGTCAATATATTACACCGTATTAGATCTGAGTGGTCTAAATGGTGGGGTACTTCAGGTGTTTTATGTGATAAAAAGGTCCCTATAAAACTCAAAGGGAAGTTCTATAAAATGGTTATTTGGCCAACCATGTTATATGGGGCAGAGTGTTGGCCTATGAGACGTAGCCATACGTGTCAATTGTTGGTAGCAAAAATGCGTATGCTTAGGTGGATGTGTGACATTACCATATGGGATAGGGTACAGAATCAGGTAATGAGGGCCAGACTCCAGGTTGCTAGTATTGTAGACAAGTTGTGAGAGAAAAGATTTAGGTGGTTTGGGCATGTGCGCAAGATGCCCTCGGATGTACCGGTACGAGGCGATGAGATGATAAACCTTAGTGGCTACAAGAGGAGGAAAGGAAGGCCGTACAAGACCTGGAGGGAAGTGATCAAGAACGATATGTCAGAGTTGGCTCTCACTGAGGCAGTTGCTAGAATTAGGAAAGTCTAGCGTGATAGGATAAGAGTAAATGGCACCCATTAGAGTCCTCGTGTCTCTTACTTAAACGATAGGAAGTACAATCCCATGTCCTTTACACCTTTGTGCGTAGTAAGTTATTGGTCAAGGTTTTCAGGTCAGGCGTAGTTAAGGGCAGACCCAAAGATCGTACCTTACAATCGTATGAGTGTTTTTCCTCAGGGTAGGTAAGTGTTGACTTTTAGAGCAACTAGCGACGACAAGAACCAGTCTTTATAAGGGGTACGATAAAATTTCTAGTTTCTATTTTTGATATGGCCAACCAGCAGGTATGTCCTTTTTGTCTTGTTGTGTGATTCTAGTTACTAAATTTTTATGCGTGCCAATTCTTTAATTATTGCTTCTGTTATTCTGCATCATTTTTTCAGCTGTCACATTTGCATGTGGGTCTACCGAAAAACAACCTCTCTACTTTGTAGGGGCAAGGCTGCGTACTATAAGACCTCCCCAGACCCCACCTCACTGCGGGACTTTAAATTGGGTGTGATGATGATGATGATGATGATGATGAAGATAGTAGCTTCACTTGGAGTTCCAAAAAGTAACCTGTTATTATCCTCTCCATTTGTGAAGCTAAGTATATGTCTGCTAATTCTTGTGTTTTTCATGCCATTTAGCTAAGGAGTGTGATAAACGAACTTTATATGCCACAAGAAGAATCTATAGAATTTCTTACTAACAATGAGTTCTCATTAGCCTTAACTAAAAATACAATCTTCCATGATAAAAGCAAGGATATAAATACAAGGTATTGTTTCAAAAGAGAATTCATAGTGAGAAGAGAAGTGGAAATGAAGTACATGAAGACTTAAGACCAAGCCACCAATATTTTCACAAAACCTTTGAAGAATAATATCTTAAAAGGTACTTTCAAGTTTCAAATCAAGTTTAAGAGGGGTGCTGAAACATAAACTTATATTAGATTTCATTTATTGAATAAAAAAAGAGCCACTTATGTGAATCCAAATGGTAAGAAGTATAACCTAAATTATAGAAGATGTCTAGAGATATCTTATTTAGAAGTACCTTTTAAAATATCTAAACAATTTGAAAAATATTTTCCAATTACGTAGATAAAAATATCTAGATAATTTGTACAAATATTTAGATACTTTGCAGAAATATCTTAAGTCCAAAAAATTCTTAAAAACTAGTGATAGATGTTAGTGTGTAGAAGGATTCTTGAGTAGTATAAATAAGAGTCCCCATTTTTGTAAAAACAAATTAAGATAAATTAAGTTGAGTATAAGATAAGTTAAGTGGAGTACTGGTTTTCTCTCACTAAGAGTGTCTTTTTCCTGAAGTTGTTACTAAAAAACCCTCTCATAATTTTAGTATAATACCAACTGTTTTATCATCTTTAGTAAAATCTTATCACCATCCAATAATAGAACAATAAACGTATTTTAATAAAGTCTTCCTTTTTCTTACAAGATAAAAATATTTTTCAAATTCCTGTTATGCTTTTTCGACTTTTAATCTTCTCTTCTTCATTATTTTTATGGTATATGTTTAATAAAATTTTAATAATACTCGTAATATTAGTGCACTTAATAGTTTTTAATTGTTGATTATATTCTTTTTTCTTAGTAAAAGCTAAATGTAACAAAAGGTTGCATTTCTTGTTAGAAATAAAAAAAATGCTCATTTATTTTCGCTCTTTTGAATCATACTTAGTTAAATAAATATTAATTACATGTACTAGCAATCTTTAAAGTATTACAAAACGACAGTGTTGATTTGAATTTAATTATAAATTAAAAGTTAAACTATTTAAATAATACATAAAAGTTGATTTGATAATGAAAAATAGAATTATGATAAATCTAAAATAATAATAGGTTAATATATCGTGTGTGTTAAGCATAAGATAAAATGGGGCATCTTGTAAGAAGATGACGGAGAGACATGTTGGCCGGCTGATCGTTAAATGGAAGAAAATAAATAAGTAAAAGACATTGAAGAAGAAGAAGCCATGCATCGAAGCCATTTAACCGGGCTCTAGACAGCGGGTCCGAATCCGGCCCTTTTGCCAAGCCTATTAGCCTCGTCATAAAAAATAGTCACTGAAAAAGAAGCAAGGACACTGTTTTTTTAAGATTAAATTTTATGTTGTGTCTGTATAAGAATCTTGTGGGTGGTGCAAGAAAGCGAACTTCCTGTTTTCTGGAAAAATATGCTTCCTCCAGATTACAATGGCATTGCAACCAGAACCCAGAAACATCGACTCCCTCCTCCTCTATCGTAACGCCCTCGCTTCCCTCTCCCCCCCTCAACCCCCCTCTCCCACACTATCCTCTCACCCACCTTTCTCATCTTCCAAGCTCATTCCCGATACCCGCTTCCTCGTCGACTCCTTCCGCTCCCCCTCCCCCTCCTCCTCCCTCACCTACTTCCTCTCCCACTTCCACTCCGATCATTACTGTGGCCTCTCTCACTCCTGGTCCCACGGTCTCATTTTCTGCTCTCCCACCACCTCGCTTCTCCTCTCCAATGTCCTTGGCGTCCCCTCACATTTCGTCGTCGCTTTGCCTCTCCGCGAGGTGGTCGTTATTGATGGCTCTCGTGTCATTCTCGTCGACGCCAACCACTGCCCCGGGGCCGTCCAGTTCTTGTTTATGATTCCTGGTAAAGCTCCCTCTTCTTTTCATTTCTATGTCCATACCGGTGATTTCAGATACTCTAGTTCCATGATGGAGGATGAGATTTTAAGGCGGTTCGTTGGGTGTGATGCGGTTTTCTTGGATACCACGTATTGCAATCCCAAATTCTTGTTCCCTTCTCAAGAGGAATCTGTTGATTATATTGTTAGTGTGATAGAGAGGGTTGGAGGGAAGGGTTTTATGGGGTTGAAGAAGACTGTACTGTTTCTTATTGCGACCTATGTGGTGGGAAAAGAGAAGATTTTGGTGGAGGTTGCGCGGAGGTGTGATCGAAAAGTGTACGTAGATGGCAAGAAGATGCGGGTTTTGCAGGTTTTGGGCTATGGGGAAAGTGGATTGTTTACAGAGAATGAGAGTGAGAGCAATGTTCATGTCGTAGGGTGGAATGTGTTGGGCGAGACCTGGCCTTATTTTCGGCCTAATTTTATGAAGGTGAACGAGATTATGATGGAAAAAGGTTACTCCAGGATTGTGGGTTTTGTTCCTACTGGATGGACTTACGAAGTGAAGCGGAGTAAATTTGCCGTGAGATCGAAAGATGCGTTGGAGATTCATCTTGTTCCTTATAGTGAGCATTCCAATTATGTCGAACTTAGAGAGTACGTCAAGTTTTTGAGACCCAAACGTGTCATTCCTACCGTCGGTGTGGATGTTGAAAATCTTGATAGCAAACATTCTTACAAAATGCAGAAACATTTTGCAGGATTAGTTGATGAGATGGCTAACAAGAAAGAGTTTTTGAAGAATTTTCATGTTGGGTCCTTTGCGAATGACAAGAAGGTCATCACCTCCTCATCAGACTTCGGTCAGCAGGATGAAGAGATAAACTCATCTGAAATGAATGATCAATCCGCGTTTACTCTTTATGCAGATAGTATACACAATTCAACAGTGGTAAGCGATGGTGCAAGAGAGAAACTTTTACAGGAATTAAGTGATAGCTTGCCCACATGGGTTACCCAGGAACAAAAGCTGCATTTAATTAGTGTCTCTGAAAACAATATTGTTGAAGCAGTTTCTTACTTTTATGAATGTGAAACAGAGTTTCACGAGCAAGCTTTAGGTTGCAAAACTCCTGTTCTTGCTTCTCTGAGTGGTACACATGTTGACATTGAAAAACTGTCAAAACTGGAATATGATGAGAATAGTCCTGGGTGTTTGATTCCTTTACATCAAAGGAATAAATCACCTATTTTGGTGAAGCCGTCAATTAAGCGCGACACTTCGCCCGGAAAAAGGAAGAGGACCATTGACAACAAGCCCAGCAAGAAAACAAAACTAAATGCAAAAGTGGAATCTTGTGGACCAAAGCAGTCTACCATCACAAAATTCTTTAATAAACTTTTGCCTGATGTCCCTCAAACAGGGCTCAAACAGTGCCTTGTAGACGAAAAGTTGCTGCCACCTGAAGCTACCAATTCATATGGAGAGGAAATAGATCAGTTTATTCAGATAATTGATGGCAATGAATCTTCAAGAAACTATGCTGCTGCCATTCTGGAGAAGGCCAAGGGAGATATAAGCAAGGCACTGGACATGCATTATGGTAATTCTGAGGGTGACCTTGATGAGAGTTCAGAGAGTGTGCTAGGATCTGGGAATTTGATTCAGCCTCAGTGCCATAATACTGAATCCTTTTCTGGCCAGGAGAAAAACTTCTCAAAGGAAGCAGGTCCTGTAGTTGATCTACTTGTACATCCGTTGTCAATTGCACATGCTGACAAATCCCTGGTGTCTCTACCTATAGAAGAATACAATCCTATAAAACATGGTTCGTCTTTTTCTTTATAAGCTGGTTATTTTCCTGAAATTCTAAGGACATGTAATTGTGGGACACTACCAATTATCCACTACATTTGAAACTGGATAGGACAGTTCCATGAGGAGGCTTATGAATTTAAAATTTTGAATATGCTTTCCATTCAAGTTAGGAAAAGTCGAGGAAACAATCTCTAGATTAAGGTAATATCTAGTTTTTGAAGCCCAGAATACAACTTTCCAGTTAAGGCTGGTACAACAGCTCCATTGTGTTTTTTTTTTGGGGGAACACAGCTTGCAAATTATGGACTCAGTTGAATAACTATTTTAAGCTACATGTAGTCTTCCCTTTTCTGCAAGTGTTTTTAAGTTACTGAGCTTAGTATTTGGAAAAATATGTAGCATGCTGGAGCGTTGGACAGCCTGCACCTTATGTCCATCTAGCTCGAACTTTTGACCTTGTTGAGGGTGAGAAAGGAAGGATTAAGGCTACTTCTATGTTGTGCAACATGTTTAGAAGGTTTCCTCTTCTCACATGTTTTTTTTTCAAATCTACTTTCAAAGCCAATGTGCCTCTTAAAGTTGGATTTTGAGTGATGCTCATCAAATGATCCTTAACGCTTCTTCCATTATACTACTGTATGATGCAGTTTGCTAGCTTTGTCCCCTGAGGATGTAATGCCTGCCGTTTATCTTTGCACAAATAAGATTGCTGCTGACCATAAGAATGTGGTTAGTCTTGCGGCCATCTGCATTTTTATTGACTATTATAATTATTAAAAATCTAAAATAAGTGATAGTGTAAGGCTTGAGGTTTGCAATTGCTATGGCTAACGTTTCTTGATTCTTTATAAATTTGAGTTCTTACTTAAAAGGAAGCCTGTAAAATCAAGTTCAGAAGGCTAGAACCTATGAACATATCAAATCTTTACGATGAGTTCTTAAAAGTATTTTCATATTTCCTAATTGAAAGGAGTTCAGATATTCTTCCAATGTTTGCTTCTTAGTTGCATATCTCTATTTAATTTGCAATTGGCACACTTTCCCAATGGCAGAGGGCTTGGTGTTGCTCTCTACTAAGCATTGCCCTGGTAATGCAGGAACTGAATATTACCCCACTTATGCAGGAATTAGAAATTGCTCTAGTAATGCAGGAAATAAACATTGCCCTAGTAATGCAGGAACTAAACATTGGGGGAGGCTTGGTCACATCAGCTCTGGAAGATGCATGTGGTACAAGCCGTTCTAAATTAAAGGAAATGTACAATAATTTGGGGGATCTTGGTAGGAAATACTGTCACTTTCTGATATTTCAGTTTCTTCCAGTTTTATTTTTTCCTTTTATTTTTTGGTAACCTGCTAAATGATTATGATATCCATTGTAAAAGGTGATGTTGCTCAGATGTGTCGACAAACACAGACATTACTTGCTCCACCTTCTCCACTCCTTATTAGAAATGTTTTTTCTGTGCTTCAGAAGATAAGGTGAGATAGAGCAAGCCATTTGATTCATGACCAACTATATTACTGGTGAATGTGATTGCAAATGAGTCTCTGAGATCTTTAGGTATTTCCCTGTGATGAACTTAACAATATGCACACAGTGTTAGGTGACATACGGAATTCAACAGAAAGACTTGATTCTGATTTCGAGCATTTCTTACATGAAGAAACCCTCTGGCGTTTGTTTATTTCTCTTCTTCCTTACTTTAAGGCTTAACAAAACACTTCATTATGTGTTTACACCCTATAGGCATGATTTTTCAGGTTATATAACAATTACACATTTCTGGCATTAAAAGCTTGTTTACCTGATTTTAGGGTCAAATACAGATTCAAATGCATCTTTCTCTACTTGTAGATGAGGTTAAATACTAGAGAATTTTTAGGCATTCTTATGACTATTTGGCTATTAATTTGAGCTGGAGGTGATCTGTCTGAGCTTGCACCTAATAGTGGGGAGGAGTTTGTCTACATTTGACTCTTTACAGCATGTGTGTCCTAGGACAAGAATCAATAACTTTTGAAACACATTAGAGTACTTAGGAGACAATCTTGCAAGAACTTGTTTGTTTGTTTCTCAATAGAACCAGCATCGAATTTGTATGGTTGTATACGTACCTAGTAGTCATGATGTAAATTCTTTGCTGTGCAATCATTAACCATATTTTTGTACAATTATCAGTCAGCAAACAGGTAGTGGAAGCACTGCTCGTAAGAAAAACCTTATTGTGAATCTCATGCGGACATGTAGGGAAAAGGAGGTGAAATATGTTGTTAGAACTTTGGTAAGATTCTGCCGTTCATATTAATTTAAGTCTATGCAATTAAATTAATGAACTTATTTTGGAGAAAAACTAAAAATGAAAATAAGCAGAATGTATTCTCATTTTTTCTTATTTCTCGACATAAAGCCATGACTGGTCTCTCTTACCTTACTTGCCTTTCGTTCATTTAACCAAAAAGATTAAAATATGGTTTTAGTATGTTTTGTTTCTTCCGTTTCACAACCCCAAGAATTCCATCCTTTTTTGTGTTTAATCTGGAGGAAACACATGCTGTGTTGTGAACTTGAGGTGCTTCTGCAGAAGCATTTACCTTGCTTTTGAAAGTAATCTCTTTATAGGTAAGGAACTTAAGGATTGGAGCAATGATGAGAACTATTTTGCCTGCTTTGGCGCAAGCTGTTGCAATGAATTCCTTAGTTGGCACTTCTAATGAATGCAAAGCTGAAAACTTAAAGGAGAAACTTCAGGTTTGTTTTGCTTTTTGGCAGTGACCTCAATGTCTTCAAATTTTCTTATTTATACTTTAGTTGATCTAGCTGTGCATCCTGAAGTGATTTTGTTTTCACATGATACGTGGCATTTTTATTATACTGATGATAATCGTTAAATCTTATATTGACAAGTTTAACCTGAAGTTTACTAATCCAATCTTTGGTCACTCTGCAGTGCCTTTCGACTGCTGTGGTTGAAGCCTACAATGTACTTCCAAGCTTGGTAGGTTCCTTGTATGAATCTATAGTTTTTTGCTTGTTTTATTTATTCAAACGTTTTTCAGTTTATTATGTGAACAATGTTACAGGATTTGCTTGTTCCTTCACTCATTAGTGAAGGCATTGGATTTTCTTCATCTGCCATATCAATGGTTCCAGGGATTCCAATCAAACCTATGCTTGCAAAGTATGAATATATGTTTACCCTTCAAACTTCAATTTTCTTTTACTTTCTTCTGAAACTTGTGTTCTAACTTTTGTCCTTTATCAGAATTACTAATGGAGTCTCTCAAGCTTTGAAATTGTTTGAAAAGAAAGCTTTTACATGTGAATACAAGTAAGCTCGTCTTTGTCAAGGCCTTTATGCTTTTCCTGAAGTTGCTTTTTCTTTATTCATTTCTTCTGAAGTCTCAATAGATTACCTGTCTGTCATCCAAGTTGCTAGGGAGTTAAGGATTTGGTTAGCTTTGCAGTTAGGATTCATTGTTGTTAATGTCCTTACTTCTTTTTGATCTTTTAGTGGGTTCAATTTAGAAACCAATAAAGTCTATAGTCTATATTTCCTTTTCCAGAATTTAGTTCTGCATTATTTATCTGGAGTTTCTTCACTTAATTCTTTGTTAAGGTGAAGCAGTTGTTATTTTCATCATTTGGATGGATGGACATATTTTACCCATTTCCTAATGCTTCAAACCTTTAGATAGGGATTTATTTCAGCAATTTTGTGTTTATATTTAACAGGTACGATGGTCAGCGGGCTCAAATTCATAAATTACAAAATGGTAGCATTCGTGTCTTCTCAAGGAATGGAGAAGATGCTACATCTAGATTTCCAGATTTAATAAATATCATTCTAGAGCACTGTAAACCTGCTGCGGCGACTTTCATATTAGATGCCGAGGTCAGGTCTTGTTATGCCAAAGTGCTTTTTTATTTTTTATTCTTTAAGGATCAATTTGTTAGGATACTTTCATCTTGATTACACTAGTGGAGTGTTCTTTACTGAATTAGAAAAGTTCAATTTTCTAATCTTGTTACTGCTTTTTTGTTTAGGTAGTTGCAGTTGATAGAAAGAACAGCTGCAAAATGATGTCCTTCCAAGAACTTTCTTCGAGGGAGAGAGGGAAAAAAGATTCCTCAATTACAGTTGATAACATAAAGGTTGATATATTGAAAAACTGGTCCATGTGTGATAATGTGATTGTGCAATCTTAGGGAGATGAGATGCTAACTGGACACTGATTTACTCAATTCTGCTTTACTAAATACTAATATACATTAGTGTGTAAATGAGACCTCGACTCTGAATATTGCAATTGCTAATGAAAATCTGATTACAAGTCATATGATGCTTTATACTGCTAGATGCATATCATTTTTGCAAAATTTGTTAGAGGGAGATAATATTAACTATTCTGCAAATATAACTTCACATCATGATGGTGGTGAATAGTAGTAGCATCTAGGTTGATTATGTAGACTTTTACCAATTTAACTGATGCCTTATGAAAGGACATATTTGCTTCTTCCTCTGTGCGTATTCTTATGAAATCATAATTAATTTGACTCCATCGTGAACCCTTCTTTTGCTTGTAGGCACTAATCTCTACTTAGTTTTAGACACAAAAAAAAACTTTTTCAGTATGAAAATGCAGATCCATTCCTCTTTCACTTTTTTCGCCAGAGCACCAGTATGATGTGCCATTTATTTTTGTCCCTGTCATCTTCGTTGTTGGTTTACTCCTTCCTTGCTTTCCTCCATTGTACTTTATTTGACCACTGTTGGTGGATGGTCTACAATGTTAATATGGTTTTATTAAATTTTTTGTTGCACACGGAAAAATAAACATACTGTATGTAATTTAGATTTATGATTATTATATTATGCTAACATAATATTTAATTGAAAATTGAATTTGTTGATGACAAAACACAATAGTATATATTATTTTTATTATGACCGCAAATATTAACATCATAAATCACCTTTTTCGTGATGTTGCTTTTGTATTTGTTTTAAGATTTATCCTCTCCTAATTTTTTTTTTCCCATGGATCTTTTTCCCATTTGCAGGTTGAGATCTGTGTTTTTGTCTTTGATATCATGTTTGCTAATGGCAAGGGGTAATCCTCTACACCTTTCTCTTGAAAATGTTTATACTCTTCTATAACATTGTATACATAGGAAATTCAAATGTGCGAAGTGAATGCATTAGGGTATGCTACTAATGCAGATGAGGAAGCAATTCTGTATGGTCAGTCACAAATTTGGGAAAATTTGTGAGAATTTGTTTCAAGACAGTATTTAATATGTTTTCACTGAAACATAGTCGCCCATATTAAGTGTAGAAGAAGTAGACCTGTCTAGCCTCATTCATTCCAAATTACTAAAAAAGAACCCCGTAGTATTAGAAACTCTAAAAATGGACCTTCTCTTAAGTATTCATCAAAGTTATTTTAATTCAGATCATCATATAATTGACTGTTATACGCGTTAGAGTGTCTATGTAAACACTGCTAGGTACACAACAGTCAGCTATGTAATAGTTTGTATTGAAAAAAACTTGGCAGAAACTTAACAAAAGGTCCTTTTTTATAATTTCTAATGCTGCTTGATTTTTTTAATTAATTTAAAATAGTAAAAATACTTTTTGAAATAAGTGAAACTAAGGGTAGTTCTGTATCTTTACGTGCATGTTAACTATGATAAGGTAGTAGATTTGCCTAATGTTTAGTAGTAGTAATTTGGATCACTGCATACTGATCATTTTATATAAAATATTACCATATGCAGATACATAGATTACAGATCACTGTTCAAATGAATCACAAACAAGTGAAGCAGAAGTCTGTGTTTGTTTAGAATTCTTTTGGACAATATATGTCCTGATCTGGGTTTGCTGTGTCTATTTTTGCCCACTAACACATTGCATATGGGATGAAGTTGCACAACTTGTGCTACTCCATCGTGATGTTATTGATTTCGTAATCTCAAGATGCTACTCAAGGATTGAAGTATGATAACAATAATGTTCCCATTTTGTTATTCACCCAGTAGAACCAAGTAGAGACTTATAACTAAGTCTGAATGGCATACAAATAAATAAGAGGTTAATTTAGGGATGTACTTAAAGTCAGTAAACAAGCCAGTTGGGTGTAGCTGAGGTAGGTAAGGATGAAAATTCAGTGCCAAAATCTGTGGTCATGACAAGGTGCCTTCCTCATATAGATTTGATCCCTCTCACGTTGGTATGGCATGACCAAAAGTGTTAATTGCATCTAAAATTTGGATGTACAGCTAACAGTTGGGATTTAGCCACACAGAAATTCAGACTGTACCTTGACTTCTATAAGCACTCCTCATATAATTTTTTTCTAGTGATTTATTGTTATATTGATTGTCCACCTGTAATTGTGGGTGTTTTAATTTTACCAAACAGAGGATCGTTTCCTCTCTTTGCATAAAACTCCCCACAACATGAACCATTTGACCACATAGTGATATATTTGATGTTCGCCACCTGAGTTGTTCACCACCTGAGTTGCATCGTATTTTGAACAGTTCAGTTTTCATCATTGTATCATTGAACATATTGGTGGTGTCAACCGTGCTTGTATGGTTTTAGCTCAGATTGGAAGATGTTTCTTTTGAGAAGACCAATTCAGCAGGATATTGTTAAAGTCTATAAAACATTTGGATATTGTTTAAGTCTATAAAACATAGTCCCAAAACTGGCTCTAGAGGATCTGGAAAAAGAAAAACCAATTGCCTTAAGTTAATCATTAATGACAGAATCTGTATCAGTAAATATCTCTGGTTTGATCACATTACTTTTCTTGCATTAATTGTAAAATGGCTCTTCATGCTGTGCAATATCTGATTTTCCAGAGTCCATGAAGCAGTAGGGAATGATCTTCAATAAAACTCTGTTATGGTTCTCAGATGTTGTCTTTTTATTAAGCTTATCCATCATTTGTCGCAGGTTGTTGGAGATTCCCCTCCGGCAGAGGCGGAATTGTATGATTTTCTGTTTTCCCTTTTTAACACTTTCTTCACATAATTCTTCTTCCCTATTATTCTGGGTTTTAAAATGTAATGTTTCTTTTCTTTTTGTTTTTGCATTTTTATGCAGACTTGAGGGATCTATTTTCTGATGAGAAGCTAGGTTATTTTGAATATGCCAAGGAAATCATGGTAACTATTCTGCTTTTGCTAGTTTACTTCATGAGTGCATGCTTTTCCAGAGGTGTTTGGACTACTTATGGCTTTGTAGGTTGAGGCAGAAGATGCTTGTTTGAAAAATGAAGTAACGATTGCTAAGATAAGCTCTTTTCTTGAAGATGCATTCCGCTCCTCTTGTGAAGGGATTATGGTCAAACTCTTGGATGTTGATGCTGGATACTTTCCAGATAAACGAGCTGAGTCATGGTTAAAGGTTGCAAGTGACACAACATTGTGCAGTTTAATTGTATGATACATTTGAGCTCAACACAAATTATGGATTGGGACCAATCTCTTTTTTAGGTCAAGCGAGATTATGTGGAAGGACTCAGTGATTCTCTTGATTTGGTTCCAATTGGTGCGTGGCATGGAAATGGGAGAAAAGCTGGATGGTAAACACCTGGATTTTATCCCTTTGGTAGAAAGTTTGGCCCTTGCAAGAAATTCCTTTTTTAACTTTTCTTTCTTATATATATTGGGTCCCAAAATCTCATGCTAAGAGACAAGCTGTTAGCAAGGAAAGTGTTGAGGTCATTCTGAAATAATGGAAATAATTGTTCAATAAAGTTTGAATGAGGCTGGAAATTGGGGCCTCTTCCACATATGATCTAAAAGATTATGGGCAGGCAAAGTGTTTGGGTAATTACATAAGTACCACAAAAAATAACATCCTTTTATCAGAAGTGAGATGGGCTTTGTGGATTGCCAATCAAGCATATGAAAATTGTGATTTGAGTTGCATGATAACTACTTTTTACAGGAATGCATGATATGTTAGAATACAAAGTTACCAATATGATTTACTGAATTCGGGTGTGTTTCTAGGTACAGTCCATTTCTTATGGCATGTTATGATCCTGAGATGCAGGAATTTCAAAGTGTATGTCGTGTGATGTCTGGCTTTTCAGATGCGTTTTACATAGAGGTAAATTTATAATGAATTCTCATGATTAAAGTCATTAAAAGAGTTTGTTAGATACGAGTTGGTTGTTAAAAGCACCTACTTCCTGTCCAACTTTTATGCATGTATGTTGCTTTTTCATCTATATACTTGCAAGCTGCTTAGACTGTTGCTAATGCATGGCAGTATTCCAAGCAATTTGTTTTCATGTCACAACTCTGTGATAGTGAAAATCCTGCAAATTTGTATCTATGAAGACACGTTATCATTCTAGCATGATGACATTACTCGATACTATTCAGACCATCTGAAAAACATCTTTCCTTATTTCTTGGTTCCAAGATGAAAATTATAACAATAACAACTGTACGATGGGTCGACACTATGCGGACCATCTCAAAAAGATATTTCATCTTCTGGGGTCCAACGTGAAGATTGTAACAATAACAATTGTTGCATGTAATTAGCATCAGTGAATAAATCCTCCAGCATTGTAAATACATAGTTTGAACTGTTGAATTGCAGACGAAGGAATTTTTTTCCGGGGACAAGATATTGCCCAAGAGGCCATTGTATTATCAAACTGCTGAGATGCCAGATATTTGGTTTTCTCCTGAACTTGTTTGGGAAGTAAAAGGTGCTGACCTAACAATTTCGCCAGTTCATCAGGCTGCTGTACGTCTAGTTCATCCATCTCGTGGCATTTCCATCAGATTTCCGAGATTCATTCGCCCTGTGCCTGATAGAAATCCAGAGGAATGCAGCACAGCAGCGGATATTGCAGAAATGTTCAGTTCTCAAACCAGGAAGATGGATGTGACTGCATAAACTTCTTGTGTTAGAACTTTGACGTCAGGCGTAAAATTTTTAGATTCTGTACATAATATATTTATTAATATCTTCTATATACTTAAAACTGATATGTGAACTTTAGTTTCCATTTTTTAAAACAATCAATCAAATGCGGTTGGATTGGAATCTTTATAAAGATATAGGAAGTGGGAGTTTTAAGTAATTGTTAATTTTATTTACAAAAAATAAAATATTTACTTAAAATGTAAGACTAAGGAGAGAATTATTAACGGATAAATAATTTCAATAATTAGAAATCCTTCATCTCAGAATTAGGTACACAATTGTTTTTATAGAGTTAGAAAACCAATGTTTTAAAAATCAGACTGGATATGGAACTGGTTGAAGGAAAGGTTTAAGGTTTAGAGTTTCAATCGGTAGTGAACCACTATAAATTGGTATATAATAAATAAGAAGAAAAAATTATAAGAATAAGTAAAAATAAAATATTTTATTGAAATAAAAATACACAAATATCTATTATTATATAATGAATTAATAATAAATAAATGAGTATAATATTAATATTAAAATAACAAAAAAATCAAAATTGTATTTCTAAAGGAAGTATCTTATCATCGTCAAAAGATCAAATTCTTCAACGCTATTTAAAGATTCGTAATCTACACTTTTATTTAAAATATTTGCATTACCTTCTTCTACTGTATTAAAATAAATTACAAATTCATAATGTATGAAATTATTCTCAATTGTAAACTTGTAATACGATATAATTTTAACTTAAATATAATCAAAATAAGATATAAACTATAGATGTTCTTAATTCATTCGTTATGACAAATGTATTTTCTTCACAAATTATCTTTTCAAGTTCATTATAATCAAGATCAGGCGATGGTTCTTCTTCTTTGATCCAAAATCAGTATGTTCGATATAATCAATATCAATTGGATCAGATGTTCTCTTCTTACTCAACGATCTAAATACATAATAGAGAAATTATAAAATTATTAATAATAACAAAATTATTGAAATAAAAGCAAAACTATAAAACAGTAAAATACTTGTTCTTCATTCTTAAATTATAAGTAACGTAAACAAAGTTATTAAGTCTTTGATGTTCTACACGATTTTGTTTCTTTGTATGCATACGTTCAAAAACACTGCAATTCTATATTCTCCATTATGATTTAACCTAAAAATATTAAAAAATAATTGGGTATACTATTTTCAGAGAAAAAGTATACAACTTAAATAATTCTCATTATTAATTGTAATAAAGAAGACAAACAGCAGCAGCAGAATGGATATACAAAAGACTAACAGATGCTACTCACTTATTAAGCGTTGCTCCAAAAATTGCTCCACTTTAAATAGCCTAACTGAAATATTGCTAGTTTTTAATTTTGGTGCTTTAGATCAATAAATTGAATAGTTGAAAGAGTATATATAACTTAACTATCAAAACTAGAAATTGATACAAAATAGAGTTCTAAATATTACATAAATTGATATGAAATAAAGTTCTAAATGTTACAAAAATTGATATAAAATAAAGTTCTAAATGTTACAAAAATTGAAACCTTATGAAAATCTGTAGTTATGTACGGTGACATATTGGTTTGACTAGTTTGACAAAAAAAAACGAACGGATGGTTCAAATTATTTACTTCCAATTTCAATGGAATTTATCGTTGATGAAGAAATCACTCAAGGTCAGCAACGTTTTCTGTCATCTCTCCCACGGATAACTAGGGAAGTTTTGTGTAAGTCAGCTTTGCACATTCTTTTAATGTTAGATAAAATAATAAAGTTCATAGATAGTTAAAAATATTTAGATATTTTTCTTTCATTCCGTATTTTATTTGGTGATCATTAATTTTCCATACATGGATTCTTCGTCATTAAATTTTTCCTCAGCATGCTAGCAATTAGCAATAGATCGAGATAAAATAATGTGGTGATGAGAACTAGTCGAGCCATGCAGAAGCCCCCGAGATGATCCTTACATAATATATATCTCAACTTACAGATGAATTCATTATCGGGCAAAGCGCTAGGTATTTGTGCCCCACTTATCTGTCATACACGTAAAACCGTAGACTAAACAACTTTTTCTTTTTAGTTTCCAATTTTCCAGCGGGTAAAGTTTCAAGTATAAGGTTTTAACAATTGGACTGGACCGTCTGGTTTGACTGAAAAAATTGAAACCGGTCAGTTTTTATATATAGAGAAAAATAAGTTTAAATCGGTCAATGATTCAGTTTAGTTTTACCTGATAGTTTCTATGTATAAAAATTGATCGGTTCAAATTTTTTCAGTCGGACAAAAAGGTTCGGTCCGTTTTTAAACCATTGATAGTACTATATATATAAAAAGAGATGAATGTACTAAAAATGATTGTGAGACACGATATTTAATTTAATTATTTTTATATAAAATTGGTAAAATAATTTGATTAAATAAATACATATAACTTATTATTTATTCTGAAAATGTATATTAATAAAAATAAAAATGGAATGTTTTTACTCTTATTAAAAGAAAAGCAATTATATCACTTCCAATCAAAAATTAGAAAAAAGTTTTTTTTAATACAACTAAAAAGAATTAAAGTTATAATATTTTGTAAAAATAAAAAAGATAGAAATTATAATGAATTGATCTAATCAAGAAATAATAATATATTCGCTCCATTTTGTCTTTTTTATATTTAGAAAAGCTTGGTAATCAATGAAAAATATATAAATACTCTACTAAATAATTCTACCCTCATAATTATATAATTTTTATTCTATAATAAATAATTTGTTTTCTGTTACTAAAACAATAATTTGTTAACAAAAATTAAACTCACTTCCCCTCTGGCTCCACCATTATTGTGCATTTGTGTCTTTATTTTATTCCACTGAGTCAATATCAATTGCAAAATTTACTTACCACTTAATACTAGCTAAAGATAATCAATAAGTTAATAATTAATTTCTCACTAAAAATTAGTTACACCAATTAATAAATTTCTGTACTTAAGATTTTTCTGAAAACCACACCGCTAAATTATAAAACTAGATTCTTTTTTTTACAAGAGACAAGAGATTTATTTATTTTTATTTAATGTATTTTTATTTTAATAAAATATTTTATTTTTATAAGTTTTACTTCTTATTTATTATATAACGGTTTTATAGTAATTTATTATCGGTTGAACCTCTAAACTTTAAATCTTTTCTTCGACCAATTCAATGTCTAGTCTGATTTTTAAAACATTAGGAAAACTACAAATTACAAATACCGAATCAAGTTTATATCATTACAGGATGTTCTATGTAAGATTGAATCGAAGTCTCCTGTTTTTATATAAATTAAGCTATATATTTAATTTTTTATAGTATTTTAACACAGAAAATATTATTATTTGTAGTAGTTTTTTACTACAAGTTAATTTTAATATATATTTTGAAAAGTACACAAGTTTTACCAAAATTATAAAAGCTTCGGAGCCCTTGAAACTTGGGAGTATGATGACCTGCGACCGGTGGGGGCGGGGGTGGGGGCGCAGTGAGTTGTAACAACTTTACCACAAAAGCATTGAATTTGTATTGTTATACGTACAAAAATGCAAAGCAGAGCTGACCCTTTTTCAATACTAATTTGAGAGAGAGCACTTGAATTGAATTGAAAGCCCTAAAACTTCAAAGCCCCAATTCCCGCTTCACTCATTTCATACCTCCCTTAATCTCCCGCCACCCATCTGCAATTCTTCTTCCCCCAACTACATCTACATTCCATCCTCTCTCTCCCATTAGCCCTAAATCAAACCCCCTTTTCTCCCACTGCATTTCCCTTTTTTTATTAACTCCAGATTTTTTCTCTGTTTTTCTTTTATTGTATCCGCTCTAGGTGATTTGATTAGGGTTGTTGTTTAGATGAAGCTTGTGGGACCTAGGGTTTGGTATTAACTACGTTATTGAAGCATTCTACCAGCAAATATGAGTGCCGTCAATATTACCAACGTCACAGTTCTGGACAATCCTGCTCCGTTTCTTACCCCGTTCCAGTTTGAGATATCTTACGAATGTTTGACTCCTCTCAAAGACGGTACTGATTTCCCCCTTCTTTTTCATTCGAAATCTTATTTTTAATCTCTTTTTTTTGGGAATTTAACTGATTTTCGTTTGTGTGTTCTGTGGAAGTATGTTTTAGCCTGCTTCTTTAGTGCCACAGCGTGGTAAAGGTGCCAAATTGCTTTCTTAATTATAGTTATTGTGGCCGAATGCATAATTAATTATACATGATATTGACAACTTGGGAAATGATATCATCCTGTCATAACTGAAATTTTTTCCTTTTCCTTTTCCGAAATTCTATAGGCATTGTGATTTTATGTTCTAAGAGTAATTCATACTTCTTGTAAGTTTCAAGATCGATTCCTGAGCTTATCCTTTTATTTTTTACCCCTTAAACTTTAATACTTAATTCCAGCGGCCATAAAACTTATTTAAAGTCTAACAGCGCCATCATATAAGTGTTTTTTTGTCAAAGAATTGCTATATGTTTTTGTTTGTCCCACATCTCTACCTACATTGTGGGCTATCTAGGTTGGGTTATTCTGCGCCAATCTTCTGACCTGGCAGCATGAAACTGGATTAGAGAGCACGTAAGGGTTTTCTGAAAGCATTTTCTCTTCATCAATGTCACAAAAAGCAGTGAATTTTTTTTCTCTCTTCTACATTTTACTTTATCTGCCATGGATTTATGGGTACTTGACATTCAATTTGAGGTTGCAATTGATTGTTATTTCTGTAATAATCTTTGTGTCAATATTGTTTGATGGTTTGGAATCACTTGCTTCAATGTTGACATTGCTGCTGTTTTGCCCTATATTAGCAAATGTTTCTATTTGGAGCAGACTATTGAACAATGGTAATAGCAAAGTTCAATAAGTAGCATTTTGGGCAGAGAAACAAGACAGTCCTCCTGTTCTTTTCTCGTCTTGATTTTATTTGGTTGGTGTTGTTTGATAAGTTTGCTATGGAATGGATGAATCATGGCTTAGAGCACCATTGTAACTGTTCAGTAAAATGGATAACATCTTCCCAAACTGATGAGTTAGCAAGACTGTGCAAAAATTTGCATCTGCCAGAGATAATTTACACCTTTTAGCGATTTCAATAATTGGACTACTTATCATATTGTGTTACTTCTTGGTGCTGTTCATGAAGCTGTTTGATAGCCTTTATGGATTATCATACATTTTTTTTCATCTTTCAACTTTGTTGTCTAATAAGTTGCATGAACTGATCATGATTTTTTAGATGAATTGCTCAAGTCTTCAATCTTTTTGTGAATTTCTTTTCAATCTACACTACGTTGTGCATTAATGTTTGAGGAAATAATAATATGGATTCTTCTGTCTTAATTCAGATTTGGAATGGAAATTGATATATGTGGGCTCTGCTGAAGATGAGACTTATGATCAACTACTCGAGAGCGTACTTGTTGGGCCTGTCAATGTTGGAAATTATCGATTTGTATTGCAGGCAATATGCTAATCCTTTTGTTTGAAATTTAATAACGGATTACCGCATCTTCTGTGTTTTCAAGGAATTCTGACTCTTGCCTGTTATTGGATATGGTGCAGGCAGACCCGCCAGATCCTTCAAAGATTCACGAAGAAGACATCATTGGTGTGACAATACTTTTGTTGACCTGCTCTTATCTGGGTCAAGAATTTGTTCGAGTTGGGTATTATGTGAACAATGATTATGAGGATGAGCAGTTGAGAGAGGAACCTCCGTCAAAAGTGATTATTGACAAGGTCCAAAGAAATATCCTATCAGACAAACCCAGGGTTACAAAGTTCCCTATCAACTTTTATCCTGAGAATGCTGATAGTGCTGATGCACCCCCTGCCCATGATCAACCTGTTGAAAATGATGGAAGTGAAGAACTGCCTCCTGAACAACCTTCGGAAAAAGAGGAACCTTAGAAACTCCCTACTGGCTGACTTTCTCACCATCATGGTAACCATTCCTTCTGTTGTTTTCACTAGATATTTTGCTATAGGGATCTTGTAGAATTACATTTCTGCTTTACAAATTGCTCCAGGTATGGTTGATATACTGGGCTCAACTGGCTTTTGTTTAATCAAAAATTTGTATGCTCAAATTTCTATTGTAATATGAAGATATACATTTCAGTTTCATTTCGAAGTTTTATCCTTTATTTCTTCTCTGCTTTTCTTTTGCAATTCCTCAAGCATGTGGTCGTGTTTCATTGAGTCTGCCCCTCCCTACATGATTCATAAATGTCATGTTTGAGCCATTATAAACTATGACGTTCTTTACCGTAGGGTAGGGGATAGTAGATATTGGTATTATGAGAACAGGAGGAACAGAAATAAAGTTTTTATGATCAAATTCAAAGGGCTTGGTTTATTTCCAAATTTGATTCAAGTATCCCAAGACAGAAAAGATTGAGCGAGTGATATTTAGTGTAATTTTCATCTAAAGGCCTAGGGAAAATGGACTTGATCTAATGATTTTATAGACAATAGCACCAACAATATAAGAGCAGCTGTTTTATTAGTCTCTCTCACTCTCTCTCTCTCTATATATATTAAAATGTAATAAACTTTTAAAACAAATAAAACCTATTGAAATTAAAGAATTGTAGCTAATGTTATGAATATTTTATCAGACGAAGTAAATTTGGTTTTAGTATGACACGTTATTAGTATTGGTCAATACTGAGTAATGTTTTTAGTGATTTTATAAACAAATTTTTAAATTTTATAAAGTTATAAAAGATTTTCTTAATTTATTGTATTATATAATTTCTAAATTTACAATCCTGTCTTAAAGAATAGTAACAATATAAATTTAAAATGATAAGTATATCTTTATTTTTATTAATATTACTTTCACTTATTTCAGGTATAAATAATAACTATAATTAATATAAGAAAAAAAGACTGTTTAATTCTCATAAAGATATAAAATAAAAAGTAATTAAAATATTATGTCATATAGTAAAGAATAGATATATTAAACCATCACATAGTAAAAATAATATACGACATTAATCATTATAACAAGAGTTTGTGACAATGAATATTGTGAAATAGAAGTTAAATTTGAAATAAAAACAATTATTGTTAAACTTTTTATGTTTATATTGCACATATAAAATTTAATATATATATTAAATATAAGTGAAATTAAAAGAAAAATGAAAAAGTGAAAAACTTAGAATTTCATTCAATGATATACCTGCTTAAATCGCATTAGTTTTAATTTCATTTGATATAAAATTTTCATCAATAAGAAGAGTCTCATAATCACAATCATTTAAATTTATTATACTAAATGACATGTCAATATTTTTTTATTCGAGATTATCTTCTGAGTGACTCTTATTTATAAAACTTGGTTTCTCAAAAACTCAATTCACTAGAAGATCGATATGGCCATGGTAAATTAAATTTATAAAATTACTTTTTCTATTAAAAGTCCTAATAAATGAATAAAAATTAATTATTAGGGAATTAAAAGAAATTATTTTCAACTTAATAGCGATAATAATATACTTTTCTTGAATCTTTAAATTGTATCGAGCAAAGGCCAAATCATTCAATTTTTTGTGTTCCAATCAATGTTTTGTATTTCTTATAGTAAATACGTACTGATACATCAGTGGTAATAAATAGTAATACAGTAAATACGAAAAGCGGTAATAAAAAATATGTACCGGTATCAGATGTTGATACCAGTCTATACCGGATTGTTTCTCTTGGTATCAGTGGTAATTAAAATACTGACCAAACGATACCTAAAATTTTAAAAAATCCAGGACTGATATGCAAAATATAAAACAATTAAAAACCTCCCCCCAACACTGCCGAGAGTGACTCTCTCTAGTCTCTACTCTCCTACTTTTTTTTAATACATTCAATTTTTAATTTTCCAAAAAAAAAATTATTGTAATTGTTATTATTTATTTTTAAAATAAAAATAAATATTTTTATTACCAATAATAATTATACATTAAATAAATCTTAAAATAAATTATTTTAAATAAATTTATTTTAATCTTTATATAATATATATTAATACATTATTAATAAAAATTATTTTATTTTTAAAATAAATAATTTAAAATTTATAAACTAATATTTATTTTAAATATATTGTAATTATTTAAATATTTTTAAATATAATTATATTTTATTAATAATTATTAAATTAATTTTATAAATTAAATTAAATTATTTATAATTTTAGTAATAGTTAATTTTAGTTAATTAAATATATAATATTAAATTATATAAATTCATATTAATAATTAATATATTAAATAATATATATTTGATTGATAGTAAACAAAATAATATATGTTTTTATTTCAAGTTTCACTTTTAGTTGGTTATTAACTCATTACAAATTCTTGTTATAAATTATAATAGTTAGAGAGTTAAGAATCTTTATCATTTTTTTTGATGTTTTGATGTTATTATTATTTATTATATGATGAAATTGTAACGTTTTAAATACTTTATATTGTTCTTAATTTTATATTTGTATGATAATTAAATGATCTTTTTTCATATTAATTGTGTTTATTATTTATATATGAAATATGTGAAAATTATTGTTAATAACAATAAATAATTTGTTGTTATTTTAAATTTTTATTATTATGATTTTTTGTGACATGGTTGACGTAAAATTATAAAGTATGCAGTACAATACTAATGAACTATTTTGTAATTTCTAAAAAATCCAGGGATTATTTTATAAATTTAAAAATTATCTGAAACGGTACCCTGTATTAACCGATACTGTTATAGTATCGTACCAGAATCCAATTCGGTACAATATTTATAACATTGGTTCAAATCTATTTCGTTTTTTGGGAAAGTATGAATTTAAATGTGTTCCAATTCCTTTCATACCTAATTGTACTCATATATTGACTCAAAATTCGAATTTCAAACTTTTACAATTTTGAAACACCAATTCCAATTTAGTGTTGCTAAGTGATTATAAGATAATAAAGTATCCTTATAAATAAAATAAAGTGATGATTAATTTCAAACAAGTAACAAAATTGAAAAAAATATACCTGGATTAAGTTTGTATCTTTGATGAATTGTAATGGGCATCCTAAATCACCACACGCATCCTTGTATACATCAAGTGGTGCGCTAAGGAGATCTTGCATCTTCTTATGTGAAACAATTATTGTTTTTTTAAATAGTATTACTTTAACTTTCTTTGTAAAGCCTAATCTAAAATAAACATTAGGATTTAAAAATGCCTCTCATATCTTTCACTAATGACTGCATGATAAGGTGTATATAAAGAAGATTTATTTTTCACATTTACCTTAATTGATTCCTTCGTCCTCTCCATGACTTCTTAAAAATAACTTAGTATTGCATTCTTATTACTTTCAACCAGATGAAAAACTCTTATCAAAGACTCACAAACTTGGATGACAAATTGACGTTAAGACCAAATCTGTAATTTGTAAGTATAATTCTAGAAACCTCCATTTTTACATTAGACTTGACATGCTGAGATGCAACTCACTTATCACTTATAAACTTTTGTTTCAACTCTTTTTTCATTAGAACAAAACATTAAAGTGGTAAGACATTAGTTGCAAGTCTTATAACAATAGGACAAGACAAATTCATATTGTTAGTAAAACACTTTCTCATCAAATTTAGACCTCCTACACGATTATATAAGAACGTGGTCATTTTTCTTGCTTTTTGCATAATTTCATCAATGATAGGAAAATATCTAACATCTTCTATATTCTCCAACATCATATCAATGTAATGTGTAACACAAAGAATCCAATAGAAAGAATTATATCTGATTTGGAGCCTTTTTCTAACTACTTTATAAGCAAAACTACTATAAGTGATGAATTGTAAATGTTTTTAGCCTAACTTCATTCACAATTTCATCAAATATCTCAAACAGAGTATCAACATTTCTTGTAAGGTTAGATTCATTAATGGACTTAAAATGCATCATCCCCTTTGCAAAATAAACCAAAAATTGACAATATGCTTATTTTTTTATTTGTCCAACTATCACGCATGATTAAACACCCATAGGTTGCTGAATTTATTTTTTTCATCTAAATAACTTTTTATTTCATAAACAAAGCTGCTCAGAAGATTATCTCTGTACATATTGATATGTGATATTTTGTGTTTTAAACTACAAGTGCACAATGTAGCTCTAGCTAATACTGACAAGTTGATCCCACGAAGACTAAAATTACTAGTATGTGTTGTCTTTCTATTATCTAGCCTAACAAATTATGATGTTTAAGATAAACAAAATGCAAAATTACAACAATAATCTAAAATAGGTCAACACAATTAACTAACTAGAATGAAGACTTAACTAAGAAACAATTAAGGAAACAATAGTACTTGCATCTCGAATCCTCCTAAGACTTCTCATATAGTCATGATTTCACTAATCAATTTAATTTTTAGTTTATTAGATCATCAAAATTCCTATTTTATGATAATATCTTTCTCAAGACTATTAACATCTAACTATTGGTTGATTACTGAAATCTCTTTCTAGTTAAAACCTTTAATATTGCATTAATCAATTCGAGAATTTCACTACTAGGTTTGAACCTAATCCATAAGATTTTATGTTGGCTCATTTTTATGTTTGCATGTAACTCCTTTTAATTATGACAAATCTATTCATACGTAATGATTTCTTAATCTTAATTGCATAAAATTATACATAAAATACTATGCTAGAAATATTTATTCAAGGTTAATTAAGAATATATAATTGAATATCAATAAAACTAAGGAAAGAATTTAGAAATGTTAATGGGTCCGACCCGACCCGACCCAACTTGAGCTTGAGTGGCCAGCGTCCTGGCCCGTGGCCAGACGGATCAGGATGGGTTAGCCGTCTCATGGCCTGACCAAGAGTTGACCAACCCACCATATATATATATATATTTAAAATGTCACAAACAACGTCATTTTTGAAGTAATGGTAGGCCTGACCCGTGACCTACCGAACCTTGGCCTATGGTGATCAACCCATGCCAAAATCGGGTTGGGTTGGGTCCCTTTTGACGTCCCTAAATGAATTAAGTTAAATAAAATCACTACAAAGACTATCCTATGGTTCATCTAATCTAAGTACCAACAAAAGCTTAGTTTATAATCACAATGTTAAGGCTAAAGGAAAAGTAGAAAACTAAAAAAACCATGATGAGATCCCTTTTAATCTTCATGAAATCCACTTTAGATTAATCAAAATCTAGTCCAAATTTGTTTCTTTGTTTGTTCTTTGTTCTCTTTATCATTATAAACCATCAATATGTGTTTTTTTAGCCTTCTTTGAACCTCATATGAACCTATTTAGACTTCCTTTTGTTTTCTATTTGTTTTTCCCTTTTATAGCTTGAAATTAGGATTTTTGGAGTGGACATGGTCACTTACACAGTCGTGTGTATGATTGTGTCCCTCATTTCCTTCAATTCTTCAAAAATCGCAAGGAAACATAGTCCTAGAGAGCTATACAGTTAGTCATACAACCATGTAGACTTATACAAACTTGTCCTTCATCAACACTGGTCCGTCTGAAATAGCTTTAATTATTTTATTTTCTATCCAGATTTCAACCTAATTACACTTCTTTTTATCCATAAGGGCAAATAAAACCTAGAAACACAATAAAAATAAGTACCAAAAACAATAAGAAATTCCCATATATGGGATTAGAAATATATTCTATTTAGCATTTAACAAACTCCCCTACACTTAAACATTTGCTTGTTCTCAAGCAAATTAATTTCATTACTCTCAACTAAATAGGGAACAACTCTAGGAAAGCATTAAGCAAAAAGGATATCCATTATGATTCTCCATTATTCATTTAATTGCAAAGTTCATTGAAATGTTAAGCATTTAGTTACTTGCATCAAATAAATCAATCCAATTCAATCCATAATTCTTCAAATTTCAACTCAATTAATACCATCCTACTTAATGCATAAAGTTAACATACATAAGAAAAATGTTAAAAACCTTTAAACACTTTCATACCTCTTACTAAAACACTAAATTTAAACAACATAAGAGCACTTAGAACCTTGTTTAAAAACTCACCTAGCCTTTTGACGTGTGAGTAAATACTTTTTCATGAATAATCTCTTATTACTAAACTAGGTCATTATTTTAAATGACTAGTAGCACTACTCTTTAACTTTGACCTTTTATTAGTACAAAGCCAACATAGTGAAGTTATTTATGCTTATTCATTCACATAATACTATTTTTTTACCTTTTTCTTTCTTTATATATATATATATGTATAGGGTAACGAAAATGCTAAAAAATAATTCACATTTAACTTAATGTATATACAAATTATAAATATAGTATCATAATGCAATTTAAGTGCCTATTCTCAAAATTATTGAACTAAATTGAAATAAAATTAATCATCAAAACTCATAACTAGTTCTCTAGACAAATCAAATGATAATCATAAACTAAACTCATATTGAATCATCTTGGTCAACACCCTTTTAATTTTTTTGAGTTATTCATTATTAAGCTAATTATAACAAAATTGACAAGGTTGACTGCTAAGTCTTTCTCCTATACTTAGGTTTTATACTATCCTCAATGTACAAAACATGTAAGAATAATGAAAAATAGGAATAATAATATTAGAAGGTGAGAATAATTGGTACTCCCCTGATAGCAAAAGATTTCCATCCTTGTTAAGTAATGTTAACTTCCATCCAATGTCAATGAAATCTTTTCTACTCTAAAATAATGGGTGATGTTGCATTTATAACTTATGGAACTCCCCCAGATCTAAAGTACAAAATTGAATCATCAAAACAAAATTATAAAAATAATTAAACTACTAATGAAAATCTCACAAACTACTTAATCAAAACAAAAATACCTAATTATTGGGTTGCCTCTAACCAACGCTTCTTTATGAGTTTTGTTGCATTACTTCCCAACAAGTTATTTTTCAATATGGATCTATAATTAGTGGCTTGCTTTACCTATTTTTCCATATAAAAGTTCAGTAGCCTACAAGTAGACCATATACTATAAGAAAATAAGGAGAAAGTATCAAATTAATAAAACCAATTAACCTTATTAATGCCCTTTTTAGCAAAAAATTATCAACATAACAAGGAATAATAAAACCCCTAATCTTCAAATGACCATGATCTTCCTGCAAAATAAGTTGCAAACACAAGATTAAGAAAGAGAACTATAAGGACAAACAACTAAAAGCAAAAATAAAGAAACAAAAAATACTTAAAAAATAAAAATGATTAGATTAATAAAAATAAGGTTTTCTTAATATTGCAGTCCCTAATAACAAAGCAAAAAACTTAATATGTAATTTTTATGTTATAAACAGTAAGTGCACGGTAGCTAACACTAGCAAGCACTAGTTAATCTCATGAGGACTGAAATTACTAATACTTACCGTCTTTCTATTATCTAGCCTAACAAATTATGGTGTTACAGATAAATAAAATGCAAAACTAAAACAATAAAATAAAATAGACTAACACAATTAACTAACTAAAATGAAGACTTAACTAAGAAAAATCAAAGAAAACAATGCTACTTAGCTTCTCGTGCAATCATGATTTCACTAACCCATTTAGTCTTTAGTTTATTAGAGCATGGAAATTCTTATTATTTTCCCACCAATTAATTAATTGAAATCTCTTTCTAATTAAAACCCTTAAAATTGCATTAATTAATTTATGAATTTCACTATTAAATTTGACCTAATATAAAGGATTTGTGTCAAGCTTTTTTTAGGTTTGCATGCAAATCCTTTTAATTATGGTCATCTATTCTTACAAAATGATTTCTCAATCTTAATGGTATGAAATAAGACATGGAATAATACACTAGCAATATTAACTTAAGGATAATTAAGAAAAATTAAATCTCAATAAAAATAAAGAATGGATTAATTTAAATAAAATCACTACAAGGTCTATCCCATGGTTCATTTAATCTAAGTACCAATAAAAGCTTAGTTCATAATTATGACATCAAAGCTAAAGGAAAATAAGATAACTAAAAGAATCATGATGAGATCCCTTTTAATCTTCATGAAATACACTCCAAATGTGTTTCCTTGTTTGTTCTTCATTCTCTTGATTGTTATAACATTCAATATATGTTTTCCCAAGCCTTCCTTGAGCCTCCTACGAACCCTTTTGACTTCCTTTTGTTTTCTCTTCATTTTGCCCTCGCATAACTTGAAATTAAGGTTTCTAGAATGGACATAGTCATACATATGACTGTTTTTATGATTGCATCCCTCATTTATTCAATTCTTCAAAAATCACAAAGAAAAAAGGTCCCTCAGAGCAACATAGTTAGCCGTGCGACCATGTAGGCTTACACGGGCGTGCCTTTAATCAATATGAGTCCCTTTAAAATGGCTCCATTCTTTTATTTTCTACCTTGATTTTCCCTAATTCTTCTCCGTTTTATCCATGAAAACAAATAAGACCTAAAACACATTAAAATAAATAAAAGTATAAAAAGTAATAAACTCTTAAATAAATAAGCAAAATGAATTAAATATGAATTACAAATATAAACTATTTAGCATTTATCAGTTATCAATTACAGAAGTTTTATATTTTGGACTATAAGAAGTGATATCATCCACCGTAAGCTGGTAATAATAAGATTGGGAACCATTGAATGATACTACATCATACTACCATCCAGTCATTTCCATGTTCACATTATTAGGCACTTCTTTGGATTGTAAGGCACTACAAACTGAAGATTGAGCTTTATGAATTATTCGTGGAGCAAAAAAATTAGACAAATGTCTTCTTCTCTTCCTCATATTAGTTGCAACAATCCCTTCTTATAAGGTAGGAATATCAACTTCAGTATTTCCAATATCATCTTGAATACCGCTAAAAATAACATTTAGTTCAGTCTTCGCCTTCTTCCTTTATCATTTTAATAATCTTCAAATAACATTTTTATTTGTCATTTTACATCTTGAACGACTTCCTTAGAAGATTCCGTGCCACCTTTGATCCTAGCTAAATGTTTCTTTAATATGGTGATTCCCCCACTTTTAAATTTTTGTTGTAATGTAAGCAAATAGTATAGTTCTTTACAATAAGAACCAATTTAGAATGAGTCCATGCTAGACCATCAAATCTTCTTGAAGATACTAAATTATCATAAGTACTTCATATTTTCTTTATTTATTTGTAAAAATAAATAAAGACATATATCAAAATTAAACTAATAACTAAAATAAAGTCTTTTTCTAGCTTAGTTTCATTATCAATTGTGATATGCCCAATAAAAGTACATTGACAACTTATTCAAAACTTTCTTTTTACTAAGTAAGCAATTTTCACTGAGTAATATTCCTATAATTACATGTTTAACATTGATAAAAATAAGTTTATATAAGAACTTAAATAACTAACTCAAATCTCATTGATCACTTACATAAAAACTAGTTTTATCGATTTTATAATTAATTATAAAAAAACAAATGAAGACATGATTATAGCATGTCACTCCTAATTGATGATGATAGCTTATAATTAAATAACAAGATGAATTTAAATTTTTTATGAACTTATAGGTGAAACTCCTAAGTAATTATAAGCCATAGACTTTAAATTATTGTTATTGACATAATTGACAAGATGATATGTAAACTTAACTGATAAGGCTATAGAAATTGAATTAAGGAGTATTATTGTATATTCCTTAGACACAATCTATAATACTGTTGAATATTCAGTAAAATATTATTACTTGCTCAAAGAAGCAAATTTTCATTTTAATAAAAAATGCATAGCTAAAATCTAAAAAATATATCACTATAAAGCGTAAACAATTTCCCATGTCAATACAAAATGTAGCAACTATCTTAATTACATCAGTACACCATTATACTATAACAATTTCTCATTTTAATAAGATCAGTGTGATAAGAGAATTTAGAGTAAAGTAGTTTATATTATTGACTCATAAAATGAAAATGTTAAATCTATAATAAAGATCGAATTTATATATCATTGGTTCTTTTCTCCTAAATACTAAATACCAAATTCTTAAACAACACAATCATATAATTGCATTAATAAAAAATGTAACATTTGACTACTCCACAACTCCACAACACACAAGTCTTAAACTTTTGAACAATCTATTCATTAGTCACTACATTTTTAGAAGTCTTAAAACACAATATGTGGTGGTGAATAATGGCGGTGAGAAGTGGTGGTGTCGCAGTGACTAGTGATTATAGAGAGGACAAACATAGAAATGAAGAGAGGACAAAGATTGCAATGATGAGCTTGTGGTGAGCTGTGAGAGGTGGCATTTGAGGAGTCGTGGCATGACTAGCTAGAGATGACCAGCTAAAGATGAGAGAACAAGTGACCGGTTCTAGTTGCAATAATGATGATAATGCAACAGATGGTTAGAGGACAGAAAGAGGAAGGTGAGATGTAAAGTTTCACATGTCATAATTTAAACTCTCACTAGTTTCAATTTTAAGAAATAGAATCAAAATGTAAAGTTTGTGCTAAAGATGACAGATATCAACATGCTTATGATCAAGGATATATCACCAACACCTACATATATCAATTTAGAGGTTCATAGAGTAATGTATGCAGCTTGGGAACGGTCACGTAAGATCTATTATTTGACTATAAAAAGATCTATACTAAAACATCTTTTGAGTGGGCTTCCATAGACAAACACAGCTAGGGACTTCCTCAACAATGTCTCTCAGAAGTATAAGGTAACTTAAAATGTTAAAATAGGTAACTTATTTAAGGAATTATACTCTATGAGATATGTAGGAGCAGGGTACATAATTAGGATTGCCCCCTTCAAGTAAGCTAAAGTTACCGAATATTTATATTCCTCATGCTTTTATAATTCCCCAAGCTCTTAATACTCCTCCATCAGAGTTTGGTATTTTGGTCACAACATAGAACTCTTAGAATGAAGCTTAGGACATAAATTCACTAATCACCTATTGTGTTGCTGAGGAAGAAAAGATGAAAACACCAGTTAAACAACTTTAATAGCAACCAAGTGGAAGGCAAAGGTAAACTCCTATAAATTTAAAAGTAATGAACCTAAATTTCCTCTATATATAGATGTTGGTCAATCCAGTGCTATTCAAGGTCCTATAGATGTCGTAAAGAGTATCAGTATAATGTGTTTCTTTTGTAAGAAGAAAGGACATAAGCAGTTAGAGTGCCAGAAATGTAAAAGTTGGAAAGAAAGGCAAGATCTATCAGGCAACTCTTTGGCTTATATGATACATGAGTATAATGTTGCTATAGCCACATCAAATTCTTAGTGGCTAGATAGTAAAGCCTCTAATCATGTTGCTTCCACAATGCAAGGATTCATACAAAAGGAGAAAACCGAATAGGGAGAAAGAAAAAATAATGGTGGGGAATAAAAAAGAAGCTAATGTGGTCTATATAGGGATGTTTGTTTGAACCTTGATACATGGTTCAAACTTATATTATATGACACATTCTATATATGGTCTTTTAAATGAAATTTACATTCTATATGCAGTCTTTTAAACAGAATTTGATATCTATTTTTGTTTTGGATAAAGAAGGATATAGTTTTGTAATAGAAAATTGATTGTAAACTATCTATTTATCATATGGTTTATATAGAATGTGTCTTATCCCTAATAAGATATGTATTTCTTTATATATTGTTGAATAGTTTACTAGAAAGGGGACCTCTGACAAAGGAAAAGTCGTAAATTTTATGGTATAAGAGACAGAGTTGAGAGACTCGTAAAGGATAACATTCTTCTAACTCTAGATTATGATGATTTGGAAACATGTGTTGACTGCTGCAAAAGAAAATTGACCAAAATAACAAAAAAGTGGTTAAATAATGCTTCTGCCTTATTATAACTCATACATACTAACACTTATAGCCCTTATACAACCACTATATATAATTCAAGATATTTTCTTTCATTTAATGATGATTATCCTGTTATGGTTGGATCTTACTTAAAGAAAAACATGAAGTTCTTAATAAATTTAAGATCTTTAAGATTGAGTTTAAGAACCAATTGGGAAAATTAATCAGGATTGTCAAATATGACTGTGGAGGAGATTATTATGGAAGACATAGGGTTTTTGCACAAGAAATAGGTCAATTTTCCAAATACTTGGAATCATATAAAATAGTGTCTCATTTCACTATGTCAACTAGTCCTAAGAAAAGTGATGTGATTGAAAGGTAAAGTCACACCTTAAAGGATATAATGAGATCAATGCATAATATGAATAACCTACCTAATTATCTTTAGGATGAAATCATAAAGACCACCTTATAAAAACTTAACATGGTCCCAAGTAAATTAGTGCTTAAAACACCTTTAAATTATAGAAATGATGGAAACCTAGCCTTACTCATCTTCGTGTATAAGGTTTCCCTGTTGAGGTGCACTTATATAATCATTATAAAGATAAGATGTATTCTCATTCCACTCATTATTACTTTGTAAGATATCTTAACCACTTTAAGGGATACAATTTTCACTGTAAAGATAGAGGATCCATAATAGTGGAGTCATAAATATCTAAGTTTCTAGTATACAATGTCTAGGTTGAGGGTGGTCCGTCTTATCTTGAAGAGGGTGGTCCTTCCTATCTTTTAGATGATATACATGTGGATACCACATTTATATACTATTTATCACTCATTCAATAAAAAATAGTGGATCCAGGTCTCAGTATCATAATAGTATAGAGATAGGAACCCATATATGTATAAACAAAGGTTCCTGAGGTATGTGAACATACTGAATGAGTTTAATTAAGTAGATCCACTCGAATTAGGAGACCTACAATATTGTTTGACTTCATACTCTATTTAGGTGAGCAAGAGTATGATATTGGACATATGGTAGATCTAATTACTTTTTATAAAAGTTGTTTTTGGATCTTATGTAGTTTGTGGTGGGATGCTATGAAGGACAAGATGTAATCTATGAAGAAACGTTATGTATAGGAGCTTATGAATTTACCTCATAAATGCAAGCCTGTCAGTTGTAAATGGTTTTACTGGACCAAAAAGGACTCCCAACGTAAAGATAAGTAGTTTCAAGCTTGGTTTGTTGCTAGAGGATTTACTCAAAAAGAAGAGATTAACTTTAATGTAACCTTTTCTCTTGTATCCTTTAAGGATGCATTTAAAGTAATTATGACAATTGTAGCTCATTATGATATTGACCTATATTAGATAGATGTTAAGACTGCTTTGTTGAATGGAGAACTTTATAAGGAGGTCTATACGGAACAATTTGAAGGATGTCAGAACCAAGAAAAGGTTGGTATGGTTTGCAAATTAAGGAAATCTATATATGATACCTGAAGTTTGATGAGGTTGTTACTTCATTTGGCTTTATGAGAAATAAAGTTAAAAGATGCCTGTATTACAAGTTAAGGGAAAGCAAGTTTATCTTTGTACTTTTATAGGTAGATAACATCTTGCTCCCATCAAATGACTTGACCATGTTGCATGACGTTAAGTAGCTTTTGTCCAAGCATTTTTACATAAAAGACCTTGGCGAAGCATTTTTTCCTAAATATTCAAATTTATCAAAATAAATCTAAAAAGTTATTGGGTCTCTCATAAAGTGTCTATATAGAGTGAGTGCTACAAAGTTTTGATATGACTGATTGTAAACCTATTATAGCTCCTATCTCTTATGGTGAGGGATTATCTTTGTCACAATGTCCAAAGAATGATATATAGAGAGAGAGGCTATGAAGAATGGTCTTTATTCTAATATGGTTAGTAGCTTGATGTATCTTTGTTATACACTAGACTGAACATTACATTCATTGTTGGATTGTTAGGTAGGTATTTGGCTAACCCAAGAATAGACCACTAGAATATAGTTCATAAGTGTAAATTACATCATGTTTTAGGGCATAGTTTAATAGGTGTTTAGCTGTTAATTCAATCATTTAGTAGGTGTTTAGGTTAGAATTGTGTTAATTCATTAATTATTTATGTTTTAAGTGTTTTATGGGTTAGTACAAGTCTTTGAGCTTAAATATTATGTTTTTGAGGAAGTTGATGTGTTTGCTAGTATTTCAAGGTCAACATTGAAAAACGGAGGAGTTTCGGAGACATTCGGGTGGAAACAATTGCCTACGATCATGGCATAATCACGATAGTGATAGAAGCACCAAAGTTGGCCCACGATTGTGGCTTACATGCCATAATCGTGACAGAAGCCTAGGAAACGGCCTACAATCGTGGCCTGCATTGGGCTAATGCGCAAATACTTAAGAACTCAAGTTTTGAGAGATTTTTTGGACCTTTCGGATCCCAAAATAACCTTAGAGCTGCTCAAAATCACCCTACACATACAATCCTGGGTGGAAGAATCACCCTAACTTCTCGTAGATGAACAATGCTAGAGGACAATTCAAACCCCAAGGATAACCAGGTTTTCAACAAGATAAATCGAGCTCAATGGAATCCATGTTGGATAGGATTTTAGATAAAATTGGATGCATGGAGGATGCACATAGGAGGCTTGAAAGTAAGTTCGACCAAGTCTGTAATATCCCAGTACCAGTGGGAAGGGTAAAATAGGAAATATGGGTGTTTCATGAGAAATGGAAAATGCATTTGCATGTCCATGCATATAGTGACATACATATATTGTGAAAAATGAATTTATTGCACATGAAATTTTTGTACATGCATACATTGACTTTCCCGGTCTATTTGGTTATAACTGTAA
>JANVCL010000002.1:17456887-17468554 GCA_026546855.1 Erythroxylum incrassatum | reverse complement strand
ATAATTTGTATTTGTTTTCACCAATTATTTTTATAATTTTTTGTCATATATATTGATATGAATAGGTTCTGGTTACCGTAAAAACCGAACTTGAAAATAGGTTAACCAATCTTATAGGTTTTTTAGGTTCAGGTTCAAGTTCAAGTTCGTAAAATTGTCGAACCTGACATTCAGGTTCAGGTTATTTATGAACGGGTCAGGTTACCCTGCTATGAACACTCCTACTTTTTCTATCATCCACATCTCCACCATAATCGCTATCTAAATAACCTATTAATTTTGAATTTGAGAATGTGTATAGAACACACCTTGGTCAATTTTACCTTTAATATATCTCAAAATTCTTTTTGTTGCATCAAAGTGATATTGTTTGAGCTTCTCTATATATCTTCTGACTAGCTCAACTGCATATATAATATCTGGTCTTATGTAGGTCAGATACCTCAAATTCCCAACCAAACTCTTTAATAATGTTGGGTCTATAGATTTTCTGTTTGAATCAATTCTTAACTTTATGCTTGCTTTGACAGGCATGGCTATTGGCTTGCAATCTTTCATTTTGAACCTCTTTAAGACTTCATCTACCTACTTCACTTGAGAAATGAAAATTCCTTCTCCTTTTTGTTTCACTTCGACTCTAAGGAAATAGGACATTTCACCAATATCAATCATCTCAAAGTCATTGGTCATAGCTTTTTTGAAATCATTAAACATACTTGGATTATTTCTTGTGAAAATAATGTCGTCCACATATAAACACATGATCATGATATCTCCTTGTTTAATTTTCTTGGTGTACAAAGTATGCTTATACGGGCTTTTTACAAATCCGTTCTTTTGAAAGTACTTATCTATTCTTACATTATAAGCCCTGGGAGTTTGGTTCAATCCATAAAGAGCTTTCTTCAGTTGGTAGACTTTGTCTTCCTGACCTTTTCTGACATATCCAGGTGGTTGTTCAATATATACTTTTTCTTCTAATTAGCCATTCAGAAAAGGCTAACTTCACATCCATCTGGTAAATCTTCCATTTGTTTTATGATGCAAGTGTTATGAGAAGTCTGATTGTATCAATTCTTACAACTGGAGCAAATACTTCTTCATAATCAATTCCATATTTCTGTTTATAGCCTTTCACGACTAATCTTGTCTTATATTTTCCCTCTTTTCCTTCTTGATTGGTTTTTGTCTTATATACCCACTTGACTCTGATTGGTTTATGTCCTTTTAGAAGGTTGATCAATTCCCATGTATCATTTCTTTGGATGGCACCAATTTCTTCATCCATTGCTTTTTCCTACTTTTTGTCTCCACCGGCTTCTTCGTATGTCACTGGATCACATGCACCATTAGACAAAATAATGAATAGTCAAATGATTATATTAATTCAGTAGCATCATAAAGATCACTAAGATTTCTTGTTTTAATTGGTTCTCCCATAAAGATCATCTTGTTGTTCTTGTAAATCCAAGTCATTTTCATCTTTATCATCAAAACACATTCCTTGAATGTTCTTTTCTTCTTTGCTCCATCTCCAGTAGTCTGCTTCATCAAACTCAACATCTCTTGAGATGACCACCTTCTTGGTTAAGGGGTTGTACAATTTATATGCTTTACTCCTGTTGTCTTAGCCAATGAAAAAGCATTTCCCCTTTTTATCATCCAACTTATTTCTTTTTTGGTCAGAAATATGGGTATATTCAATGCACCCAAAAATCCTAAGATGTCCAATACTTGGTTTGCTTCCGCTTCATGCTTCATTGGGTGTCATAAATCTGATACGCTTTGGTGGACAATGATTCAGCAAATAAAATGCACATACAATGGATTCAACCTACAAATTCTTTGGTAAATACTTTTCCTTCAACATGCTCCTTACCATATCAAGAATTGTACGATTCTTTCTTTTAGCTACACCATTTTGTTGTGGTGTATATCTTGCTGTCAGCTGATAAATGACTCCATGCTTCTTACAGAAATTCTAAAAAAAAAATTTAGGTGTACTCACCTCCTCTATCGAATATGAGTATCTTTAGATACTGTCCACTTTATTTTTCAACCATTGCTTTAAACTCTTTAAACTTATCAAGAGCCTCTGCTTTTTCTTTCAAAATATACACCCAACATTTTATACTAAAATCATCAATAAAAGTTAAATAATACTTGTTTCCTCCAACTGATGGCACGTTAAATGGACTAGCAATATCTGTATGGACAATCTCTAGCGGCCTTCTGGCTCTCTATGATTTTCCAGTTGCAAACTGTCGTCTGTGTTGCTTTCCTTTGATGCAGGCTTCACACAACTGCTTTGGTTGATCAACTTCTGGTAATCCGTTCACCATCTTTGACTTTGATGATAATTTTAGTCCGCTAAAACTGAAATGACCAAACTTCAAATGCCACAACCATAATTCATCTTTGATGACTAACTTCATGCAATTTATCAACTGATTTTGTACATCAAGTGTGAAAAGACGATTCTTCGTCATCTTTACTCTTATTATCAATTCTCCCTTTTTGTTCCAGATGGCGAGATATCCATTTTTTAATAATATGACGTATTTCTTTTCTAAGAGTTGACTGAAGCTAATGATGTTGCTTTTCAAAGTAGACACATAATAGATATCAATAATATATTTCTTTTCTCCATTTTTCAAAGTAATTGTGATTTTACGTTTACCTTTGATCGGAATCTTTCTTGTCTTTTGTTGCTGCAAAATGACTTCTTTCTTGTGTCTTAGGATTCGATCTGCACTCGTAACTAAAATGACCATATTTATTGAAATTATAACACCGCACTTGAGATTTATCTCTTCTTTGTTAAAATTTGCCCCGACCTCTGTCTCTATAACCTCTTCCACGACCATATGTTAGATTTCCTTCATTTGTATTTTCTCTTTCAAAAAATTGCCAGCCATGTCCATGTCCGCCTCGGTTGCTCCATCAACCACTTCCCACTTGGTAGCCACCTCAACTTCCTTTGTCCTGTCTTTGGATACTGCTTGCTTGATTTTCACCGACTAATAGTTTGCTTTGCAAGACTTTATCCAAGTCGCCAATATTATCATTCCGGTTCATTTTTTGTTCATATGCTTGGAGAGAACCAACAAGTTCATCAGTTGAAAGTTCTGACAAATCTTTTGATTCTTCGATTGTGACAATGACGTAACCAAATTTGTGTGTAAGTGAAGAACATCGTCTAGGATTTCACCGTTTCTTTTCATTTCATTAGCCATTTTTTGAGCTTCGCATTTTTCGCATCTTGAACTTATCTCTGAGTGATTGAAGACGTACTTTTTTAGCTTTTTCGAATCCTTGAAAAGATTTTTGAAGAATCTCCCATGCTTCCTTTGAAGTCTTTGCATATGAGATTTTCTCGAACGTGAGTTCGTCAACACCTTGAAATGTTGGACCCCTCTACCGGAGCCCAACATCCTTTTCAGAAGTCTGAACTTGAGCTATTCACTACATGCAATTTCTATCAAATCAACTCGAAATGGTAGTTAATGAAAACATAAACCCATGCATTTTTCCAAATCCAATTGCAATTTCATTAATAATAGTTTTACAAAGCTTTAAAGGCATTTCAAGCCATACTACATCAGTTAAGATCCCAAAAATACAAAATGTACTTGAAATGTGGCTAAAGCCTTGCGCTTTCCAAAAATACAATTAAAAAAACCCCAAAATATGTCAATTCGGAGTGATGCCAAACCCTTGAACTACTCGAACTCTTGTTCATCACCTGTATGGGGGAGGAGAATAAGGGGTGAGCTATAAAGCTCGTGGGTAGCAATTTTATAACCAGTAATACGCAAAACCATTGAAACATTATTTTCACGTAAACAAAAAATGCACATTGTAAATCACAAAACATGTATTCTTTCATCAAAGATTTTGTTAGTACAAAACATGTATGCATAAATCTTGTTAATGCAACATGTACACACATAGCACATCAGAATGGTCTGGAAGGTCCATAAACAGAACGATCTACACACTTTTTAAAAGGGTCCTGTGTAGTCGTGAACAGAACGATCTAGCACAATCCCACATAGTGGTCTTGTGTAGTCGTAAACAGAAGGAGTCCTAGAAGGAACTCCTTGCCACAATCAAGCAGGCGGGAGAAGCCTTAAGTCTAAGTGCACTTGACATCAGAATGGACCAGACCATACCCACATAACATGTATTTCATATTCTTGTAAACTTGTACCCAAAATGGCAAATTTTAAAAAATTTGATCCTTTTTAGAAATCATTTTCATGACTCATCAATATAATAATAAACTCATGGTAAGCACATAACACTCTCTCAATGCATTCAAAGATGTCATAAAGCATAGTCATGAAGTAGTTGAAATCATTTATTTCAATTATTTGTAAGAATCATTAGTGGCCTATTACTAAATCATAAAATTGTAACCCACCTGAGATCCTTGCTTGAACCTGTTCAAGTGTGTTCTTCTTCTTGATCCTCTTGCCTCAGTTGCCTCACTTGGTTTCCTTGAACACATAACCGGAAATTCCAATCAATTTGGTTTGTAACGCGGAAAAACAACTCTAATCACTTGAACTAAAACCTAAGCTGAAACAAAGATTCTAGACTCATCTCCCATCCACAATTGAAGATCCTTAGGGACCGAATTTCAATTCTCAACCTTCATACAACTTGTAGCCCTAAGTCTCTAGTTCACAATGAATCAAAATTCACTTCATTTGGACATCTACAACCAAAGTTATGCTCAAAAGAATAAACTGCATTTGTGCTGGAATCTGGAGCTCGTCGCGACGAGGAGCCCGACGCATTGTGTAAACGTTTACTCGTCGCGATGCACCGGCCGAAACTCATTGTGACGTCTGCAACTGCAGGTCGCGACGTGTGGCCGGAAACCCAGAAAATCTGGTTTTTCCCTTTTTGTTCCAAACTCTTCCCATCTTCCTAAACAACACATCTAACCTTTAAAACATCATATTTAAGTCTTTTCTAACCTTATTCAACACACAAACATCAAACAAAACATCATAATCTAACTTAAATCAAAAACCCTAAAACACAAACACTTCCACACTTCAAACACCACTCATTTCTCACACCAATCAAGCAATAGATGAGTAGATCCAGCTAAAACAAGAAGAAATCAACCCAAACTTACCTGCTTTAGCCTCAGATTTGTCAAAATCTCCAAACTTTTCACAAACTCTATTTTTCTCTTCTCCCCTCTTCTCTTCCACGACAACCTCACTCTTCTTCCTCTTCTATTTTCTTTTCTTTCTTCTATTTTTCTATTCTATCACTTATACAAAGTCTAAATTACCCCTTTACTAAAAGCCTTTAACCACAAAACCCCTATATGATCTTCCTAAAATGCCCTTATACATTTTCTTCTTTAATTCTTACCTACACCACACTATATTCTAACTTAAACTCAATTTCTCCAATTAATACATCTTATTCCATTTATTTAAACAATAATCCCCTACAAACCACAATTCAATTTAAACCTCAAAATAAAATTTCAAATCATGCTTAAGAAACGAATTCGGGGGCCAACAGGATTAACTCCCTCCTCGTAGGATCGACACCTAGTACTACGCTAACGAACTATGCACTTACGAATTATCAAGGGTTAATCATTAAAACTTACACATAACCAACTCACGATCAATAGTTAAATGAGTTTGATATATCTTAAAAGAGCTAATGATTATATGTTGACATTTAAGAAAGTCAACTGTTTGGGCCTTATTAGTTGTACAGATTCGGATTTTGCTATATCTTTGGATGACATGAAGTCCAGATCGGGGTATATTTTTATGATAGTAGATGGTGCTGTTTCATGGAAGAGTATCAAGCAGGCATTGGTAACTTTCTCAACTATGTATCTAGAGATTGTAGCACGCTAACAGGTTATTTTATAGGCAATTTGGCTTAGGAAATTAGTTTCGGAGTTGTGTTTGGTTAATTTAGTTTCTAGACTTATTCAGTTATATTGTGATAATCTTTCTATTTTATTGTTTAGTAACAACAATAAAAATATCACAGAGTCTAAGTATTTAGAGGTCAAGTATTTAATCATAAAGGAATTAGTGCGTAAAGGTGACATTGAGGTAAAGCATATCAAGACTAAGGATATACTGGCGAATCCGCTAACCCAAGGACTTCGCCCTATTATTTTTCAGAGATATGTATATAGTATCAGTTTATTGAGATCCTTAGACACTGTTAGTTAGTGATCATTATATTAGTTAGCGATCATTATATTTGCTTTTGATATAGTTGTATAAATTTTATGTATTATGTCAATACATTTATATATATATTGATGATCATCATTTTGATCTTAGTCATATAATTTGTTGTACATTGTCATAATATAAGTGCAAGTCTTAAGATTTGTGTCGATTTTAAGCATTTTAATGGTTATTAGGCATATATACAGTTTGACCTTGATCTTTGTCTTTAGGACACATATAGATACTTTGATAAATCTATGGATTTATAAGACATATAGGGATATAGGCAGGGACGGATCCAGAAATTATTTTGAGTGGGGGCAAAATATTTAAATTACTATTATATTATTGAATTTTTTAATTTAAATTATTATTTTAAATTTTAATTCTATTAAAAATTTAAATTTTGCCCCCATTAATTTAATCGGTGACAAAAAACAATAAAAAATTATAGATATATTAAGATATCAAATAAAAATAAAATTTAAGCCCATTTATTTTTATTCATAAGGGCATCTAGGGTACTTCTTTTATCCCTATTATCACTAGTGGTAGATGGTTTGTACTGTTTTTGTTCATTTTTACGATTTTATATGCTACGATTTTTCGCCTACAATGAGAAATCTTATTGTGCGTCTTCACTATAACTTAAATTAAAATTTAATTGATGAGAAATCTTATCTTGCGTCTTATCTATAAATTAAAACTTTTAATTAAAATTATTATTTTAAAATTTAATTATATTAAAAATTAAAATTTTGCCCCCATTAACTTAATTGGTGACAAAAAATAATAATAAAAATTATAGATATATTAAGATATCAAATAAAAAATAAAATCTAAGCTCATCTATTTTTATTCATAAGGGCATCTGGATACTTCTTTTATCCTAATTATCACTAGTGCTAGATGATTTGTACTGCTTTTGTTCATTTTTACAACTTTATATGCTATGATTTTTCGTCTACAATGAGAAATCTTATCTTGCATCTCTTCACTAAAAGTCTAAAAGAATGTAAAGATTAAAATTGTACCAACTCTATTATAACTTACAAGAACCCATCTCTAAATTATACGTACTACACATTCTTCCAAAGAAAAGAAGTGAAAATTTACCTATCAGCACTAGAATGAAGTGAGGCCTGTGGAGGAATCTTTTCCACAATTGCATTCAATATAGATTATTATTATTTTACTTTAAGTGTGGTAGTCCTTGTGGAGTTAGGGGAAGAAAAGTTAAAAAGTAGTGTGATGAAGAAGCCAAAATGGTAGAAAAATATGAATAAAAAAAGTCAATTAAATATGTAGTTTTTATGTCCCTATTTGTAGGCTTTCATTTAAAAAAGTTATGGCCTCAAATAATAGTAATCTTAATAAAAATAGATGGACTCAAATTTGATTTTTTATTTGATATCTTAATAAAACTATAATAGTTATTATTATTTTTTTGTCACCATTAATTTAATTGCGGCAAAATTTTAAATTTTTTATGAAATTAAAATTTAAAATAAAAATCTTAAATTAAAAATGTTTAGAAGGTGGCCGACTGTGGCTCCGCCCATGGATATAGGTGTTTAATCCCATAAGTGGTTTCTATGGTTTAGTTTTACACATATAGATACTTTCTACGGGGAAGTGTGTATTATTTTCTTCCATCACCATTTTGCCGTAACTGATCAGTGGCCAAATCTTTGTAAGAAGCAATGGTCCGATGCGGTGAGGCAAGTCTGTCTTAATCGACTCCTCTTTTAATTAGGGTTAGTGATGCCTCTTGCTCCTTTAATGTGAAGATTGATGACAGATTAAACGCCAGGTGAATCTTGATCTTAAACATGCAAAAAGACATCAACGACATGCTTTTTTAATGTGCTCCATTTAATTAAAATTAATAAAAATATCTCTAACGAATATCATAATTTCAATCATGCCCTTTTATTTACAATAATTTCAATCATGCCCATTTATTTACAAAGTATTTTATTCCATACAAGTTTATTTTATATTTAAACGGAAACAGCATATCAATTTGATTCCTCTACAACTTGTATTCTTCTAATCCTAGTCATCCTCCTATGATAAGGTTTTGCCGCTGATTGAGCGTATGCTTAAATGAAGCGTCTCGCCTTAACAAGTTACAAACTTATATATTACTAGCAGTTGGTACTAGCAAATCCATTCACACTGAGGGAAAATATTTTCATATCATCAAAAGACAAAAAGAATTTTTAAAGGCTACATCAAGTCCAGAGTTTGGAAACACAAATTCCGAGGAAAATAAGGAAACTTAAGAAACTGGTTGAATGCAAGCAATCAATTGTAAGTCTGCAGATTCTGGAAATGCAACCTGAACTTGGTCCCAAGCCTGAGCACTGCAACCTGTTCTTACATCTCTCCATCCTGGAAAATAGCTTTTTTCATAATTCGAATCATCCTATTCCCATCTTGGGCTTAAGCAAGCAGATAGATAAAAGGTCTCCTGGTTGTTTCTCTCATCAAGCGTTGCTCATTTCTTTTTCATTAACATCACAATTCCTCACAGCTAAGTTTTGCGTATTCTCTTTGAAGGGTTTTTCGTTGATTGTCTTTCTTTGTCCATCTCTGGATGATCTTTTCCTTCCTGTGATCAATGTCAAGGTGTCAAATGAAGCTAATATGATCTAACAGCCACTACTTTACTGCAAACCAACCATAAATGTGAAGTACATACCTTCTTTCTCATTCTTTTCATTCCTTTCCTTTGGCGCTGCCGACCTTTGTTTTTCTTTACTGGTTGATCCTGAAGAAAAGAGTTCAAAATTAATTCTAATACGGCAAAATAAAACCCGAATATTAAGTGCTCAGATTGGTAATCACTTTCAAATGAACTAACCTTTGCAAAAGCTACTATTCTAGCATTCATCTCTGCAGCAGTCTCCTGGTTTTCGATTTCCCCATCACTGTTGAGCATGGTCTTCAGCCTATTCTCCTTCAGCAACTTTTCAGACCGAGCATGTCTCTACAAGATGAGCAAAATCCCATAATGTTGGAGGCAGAATTCTCAGGTAATTGTCAATAATTTTTGAATCTCCTCAGTCATATATGATGATCTGGTGGAGAACATATAGAGAATCAATATCTAAAACCAAACTTTAAACCTGTTAGTGAACAATAGTTAACAAAGAAGTGTTACATGCTGTATGAATATATCATTAGGAGCAAAGGGCCAGATTAAGAGTATTTTAGAAGTTTCAAAAATCTGGTTGTTGCGAGTTTGGGAGATTCAAATGTAGTAACAGCCTTGCTACCCCCTAGCTAATGTGGAAATAAAGCCACAATTTTGAAATTTGGAATAAAGTGTGAGAACGGTCGTTGAAAAGGAAAGATAGCAAAAACAGCACAACCAGTGTCAAAGAAGTCAGATTAATCACATGTCATTCACCATGCCCTTTTTCATAGACTTCATGGCATTCTCAGAATCGACGATCTATAACACAATTCACGATTACAAAGTTATTCTAGACCAGAATGCTTAATTCATAACCCAATCTAAGGTCTACTGCTAGAAGGATTATTCCATCACTTTATAATGGCAATTAACACGTAAAACTTATATTTCTAGTTCAAATTTCGGGAAGAAACATTAACCTATAAGAATCAGAGAAAACATAAAACCATAAAAATCTTTGTCCAAGTAGAAGAAACAGAAATCCTCCAAACTCAAGAGTTTCTAAAACTAAAAACAAAATTCAAAAAATGAAGACAATAATGATTATTCCCAAGGGCCACAATAAGCATAAAGGCTCAAGGGACGAAGTGTCCATTTTCTTTGAGAAATTCATTTGTGCTTTATGATACTTTAAACTTTGACAAGGATTATAACTCAAACTACAAAAAGCTCCTTTTCCAACTATAATGGGGAAAAAGACAATTGCTGCTTCAAATTATCATCCTCTTGTTTGGAATTTCAATGAGACACAACACTAAATTGGAAATTGAATCTTAATTACAATGCTTGTCACATATTCTTCATCGCAGTCTTCATATATCACAGTCAAGTGCCCTATCATTGAAATTTCAAACAAATGAAGCCAAAGTATCACCCTGTAACCACAGAAGGAAGACAGTACATTTATAAAAACAGCTAAATTCTACACATTCACAACAAGCCAGCTAACAATAAACTCCAATTTTTCATAAAATAACGAATCTAAGATTCATACTTAAAAGAAATGCAAGAGACAGTTAAGTGAACCACTATGACATTTAAAACAGAAAAACAAAAACTCCTACATGTAGAAGATAGTTAAAGCCATAGTCATCATGAAAAGAGGAGAATTGCATCTATATTGGTAAGGTGCCTCATATCAGATTTATCCAGGTTCAATAGAAAATTTTATACATACGTGCCAAAACTACATACTGACCTTAGAATTCAGATGAGCCCTCATACTCTCCTCATTCAAACATAGAATTTGAGGGCAAATTCTGCACTTATAAACTGATTTGCATTTCAACATACAATCTGGCACATGAGCTATTAATTCTTTCTCAGCCATATTATCAGACTCCTTGAGAAGATTGGTACCATGTTTACTAGATAGCTGAGGATCAGCGGATATTTGTCTATCACTTGCAATTTCATCATCTGCATTCATGGAACATTGTTGTGCCATCATAATATCAGACATCCCACAATAAAAATGCATTTCTCAACAATGAGAAGTGAATGTATTTTGACTAATGTCTTCAGTCATTCTCGGAATGTTTGGAATATAAAACAGGTTAAGTAGGCATTTACCCTCCACAACTTGCAAACACCTCAAAAGTGTTGCAAGATAGATAAGGTATAACAAATGATATATATCTATATAGACAAGCATTTTGGAGACAGATGACAAATATTTTGGAAATACCAAATAGCAAAAGATGAGACAAAACTTGCAAAATATTTTGAAAATCACAAACCAAAATAAACCACCAGAAATCGAATTTTACAATTGAATATTGCGATAACAATACAAAAAAGCACGCTTATCTATTCATTCTCATGCATAGTTAGTGACTCAAAAGCATAAATTATTAGATTGCAGCCAAGGTAACAACTTCATGTTAAACTGTGTGAAGCAATACGCACAATTTGATTGTAGCACAAATGCTAGAGTTAATAGCATCACAGTCATACTCATGATATGACTTGTTAAACTCCCCTTCCCATTTTCCAGACGTCCCAATTCATGTATCAGGATCATTTGCTGTGTTTGTTATACGCTATAATGTTGCCCGAGTCAAGGTTGGGATAGAATTCCACGTTGGAACAAGTCTAGTATGAGACCAATAACACAAGTTTATGCAATACATAGTTCAGTATTGACACTTACACAGACAATATAAAGAGATGGTGTGATTCGTAAGATATATTCTACACAGGATGGGCTACCTGAAGAGTCAACATCAA
>JANVCL010000002.1:17444488-17456787 GCA_026546855.1 Erythroxylum incrassatum | reverse complement strand
AGTCAACATCAATCTCGTTTGCTGAGCTATCCTCGCTCTCATATCCTGAAAATATTAGCAGAAAAAAGAATAAAAAATAAATACAACCAGCAGCATAAGAGGAATCAATACAATAAACAGCTAGAACGACACTTCCGGTTTTATATTCTGCCAAAAAAAACAAAGGTTTAGCAAAAAAAATTTCCACATCTTCCTGCATTTATCTTAATTACAGAATGCGAACCCCCAAATAAAAACTCTTAGTACCATGTCAAGGCAAACTACAACTTTGCATACTCATAAACCCAGAGAGACATTTCACTATGGAAATACACAGAGCATAGAAGCGATATAATTAACCCATTTAATAAAAAAACCAGAGGATTGTTGGGGTTCTTTGGGTTCGGAGACTGCATCGTGGCCTGGTTCTGCTTTAGCTTCAAGTTCTGAGTCGGAAGAAGAAGAAGAAACGGATGAATCGGAAGATGGGGCATTTTTATCCCCGTGTTCTTCCTTATAGAACCTCCTCTTTATCATGTTTTCTTGATTTGTACGTACTGTCAATGATAGAAACAGCACAAAACAAAATTTACACTTTTCAGGGAAACACAGCAAGAGAGGGATCAGTTATACTATAGGGAGGCCTGGGACGGTCACCGCCCGTGTCTGGCTGTGTGCGTGGTGAGGGTTTCGGGTTTTACATGCTGGCATTTCTCAGACTACTGGAACCGGTTTATGGGCTTCAATTGATAATGTGGCCGAACCGTAGGACGTGATCTGTCTATGTGGTAGGCATGCATAAGCATGACTTCCCATATTCCAGTCCAAACCAATGAAATTGGCGATTAATTCAAAGCTTACCTTTTCTATCCAAACTTTTCTCAAGTCTTTTCCTTTTTTTTTTGCTGTTTATTTTTACATATTTCACTAAAATTTATAATAAAAAACTATGTTTCTACTTCAATTTAAGTTTTGATCTTAAATTCAATAAAAATCTGTTTATTTAAGTTTTTCATTTATATTTTTAGTTTTAGGTTTTCTTTATTTTATAATTTATAAAACTATAAAAATTGGTTTTTATTTTCTGACGATATTTTTCATAATTTAATTTACTATTAATTAAATATATATTATTCAATTATTTGACATTAATTACTGGTAAGAATTGTTAATAATTTAATGTAATTTAAATAATTACTTAATAAATATACTTCAAATTTAAGACATCTTCAAAATATATGAATTTCAAATAAACCTTTCTTTATTAATTAAAAATAAAAATTTTCTATTAAATTATTTTTTAAAAAATAAAATAATTTTTATTGATAATTTATTAATAGATATTATATGAAAATATAAATATAAATATAAAATAATTAATTTATATTTAAATTTTATCTATTATGTAATTATTATTAATAGTAAAAAACACAATAACCAAATAAGTTTTATTTTTAATTAAAAATAGAAACTAAAAATTTAAAATAAAAATGGTAATAGAAAAATATAAGTGAAATCATAAGACCTAATTGTTTGGTTTTAACATGTTATTTTTATCTTATTATCTTAATTCTTATTGTATGTTAATATTTAATTTTAATATAACAAATGATATTATTAAATTAATTAATTACCTTAATTATTAATCATAAACATATATGAATATTTATTATAATTAAAGAAACTTATACATTTAGTAACCCAAAAGTCGATTGGAAATAACTATCAATCTATATTATATATTCTTACTTAGTTATATATTGTTACAGTGTAATCAATACAAGCAAAATTTTGTTGTGAGAATAACTTTTATAAGATTTGAAAAAAAAATGAAAAAGAAAAAGATTTTTATACAACACTAAGACCCCGTAAGTCTATTAACCACATGCAAAGCAATGCTACTTTCTAAGTTGGTTAAAATCAAGTCCATATTATTTAATATGAAGTATAGTATTGGTAGCTCTAATAGCAACTTCTTCATCTTCTATGAGTTCTACCAAATCTATTGCTTGTGAATTACTACAACTTGTTTCACTTAGATCGCCAATACCTCTTTCTTCAAAGTTAAACCGTCCACCAACTATAATAAATTATATGATATTGCAGTAAAATCTCAGAATACTCACTACAAAAGCATAAAAGAAGCACTAACAAGAATCATTTAAAGTTCTTTCAAAATAGTTAAAAGCATTTTAATACTACAAGGTCTCAGTATAAGCCAACCCAATGGACATTTGTTGTGAAGGATTATCGTTTCAAGAATAACTTCTCAATTTATGGAAATTAAAACAACTAAACATGAATATCTCCTTCTCTAGTTGAATTGCATTTTGAAAGAATTAAGAATTGATCCAAAAACAGTATACTTTTCGCATTAGAATTGACGTATATTTTTTAAGTGATATAAATTACAAGTCTTTAGAAAATTGCACGTATATACATAATAATGAAACATTTGAAATATGGTTTTCTTTTTTATTTTTTCTAATTACAAATGATATCAACCTCAAGTATACTCTTAAATGAGATGTACCTTAATCACATGCACTCAAACTAATCTTCACACTGAAACCTAATTAAACAAAACATCTAATGAACTATAACAAAATGTTCCTTCTAATAATAAATTGTGAAGAAATTCAATTAATAACGGAAATCCAAGAATACTTATTGGAACAAAAAAAATATTTTTTAAATGGAGGAACCTGTAGCCCGCTATCTTTTGGATGCACATTCGGTAAACCTCTGAATTCACGCAATAGTCTGCAAATTATGTCAATCGGGTATTTCGTACTAGGCAAGCCCTATACGACAGTCTCGATCGAAAGAGCATAAGTAAGGGGAATTGAATACAAGATCTTCTGGCCCCATGCCCCCCTCCCCCCTCTCCACCAACTCAACCACTCCCTTAGGGGCTATATATATATATATGTGCAAACATGATTCTAAATTAAGGTACCCTTTTCCATTATCCTAAAAACAATGGAATTGAATTAACATAAAAAAAATAGAACTTTCAATTTCTTTTTCAATAGGAACTAAAGAGGATAAGATGATTTGAGAAAAAGAAACAAACTTCAAGAAAATAACAAAACATACTTAGTGACAGAGAAGACTTTGTGACCAAATGCCATCACTTGTAATTTGTGTAGAAAGAAATGAATGGAATAGACTACTTCATGCAAGAAATTTAGTGCCTAACATGAGCTTTAATTACACATTCAGGCTTGAACATGAAAGTGAATGAATAACAAAAACACAAAAAATACCTGATATTGTTTCCATAACTTTGACAGAGCGTTTGAAGCTAAAACCTTTGCTTTTTCACGACGACCTTGACCAAGTTAATCACTGGGATGTCGTTAACGTCTTTTTGCAAATTTTTTAACACGTGAACCTCTTGATGGGTTAGACAATTCGAACATTCACAATTTGCTTAAACAGCAGCATGAAACCTTAACCTTATGTATATAACTTCTATATCAAACTTTCCCATCATTGGCCTAATATGGGTTCGGTCTATACTGATTATGGTCCATTTTTTTTGTCAAACTTCAACCTATTACCCAGATCTTTTATTTGGTTACTTTATTATCATTATCTGGATCAAATTCGATTCTATAAATTTATCAAAATTGTTAAAATTGTAATTAATTATTGTTCGATATCCCAAAACCAGTACAATAATTAATTACACTAGTTGTAACAATTATAAAACTAGTACAAGAATGGTTAAGCTAAATCACAGTACAGCTCAACCAAGTAAAAAAAACCATTTGATCCAAAAATAATAAAAGTCTATCATTCTATCCCGTAAGATTTTTTATACCTAAAAATATCAAATGTATATGTCATATGCGACACATATCTAATAAAATCATACATATCTAATATCTCACTAACATAAATGAGAAAATGGAGGATGACAAACTAGAATGATACATGCATGATCTAAAATGTATGATCTTTTTATTTGTAGGTCTCAATTTCTCTAAACTTTATTCTAAACAACAATAGAGAAATTTGTTTTCTCTTACTAAATTCTAAACTGCATTGGAGAAAACCTTTATAGGATTAAATACTTATATCCTCCTATGTCATGTGAAAATCCATAGATTTATGCATGTATCTGTATGTGTCCTAATGATATAGGCTCAAAGTCAATATGTATAAAAATGCCCAATAACCTTTTAAAATGTTTCAAATCGACACAGATCGTAAGATTTTCACCTGTATTATGACAATATATATAACATGGAATGATGATCATCTTTATCCGTAAAATATATTGTCACAATACATGAAAAAACATATAAATGTATAGGGAGCAAACACAATGATCCCTAACTAACAGTGTCTAAGGACTTTAATACACCTATACTATATACATATTGCTCAAAAACAAGTGGGCGAAGTCCTTTATTCAAGGGATCAGTAAGCATATCCTCAGTCCTGAAATGCTCTACCTCAATGACACCTTTTTGTATCAATTCCTTGATGGACAAATACTTGACCTCCAAATTCTTAGACCCTGTGATATTTTTATTGCTATTACTAAACAACACAACAAAAAGGTTATCACAATACAACTGAATGGGGCTAGCCACTGAATCAACCACAGACAACTCAGAAATCAAGTTCCTGAGCCAAATCACCTGTGTAGCAACCCTATAGCATGTCACAAACTTGGCATGTATAGTCGAGGAAGTCACCAATGTCTACTTAACACTTTTCACGATATTGCACCATCTGCTAACATAAAGATATATCCTGATGTGAACTTTTTGTTATTCAAACACATAGCAAAATCTGAATTTTTTAACCTTATGAGGTTTAAATTGTTGACCCTTGTATATGTCAAAATATAATCTTTAGTTCCCTTTTAGTATCTTAACAATCATTTAACTGCATTCCAATGGTCTATTCCTAGGTTTTCCAGATATCTACCGAGCAGTTCAATTGCACATGTATGGTCTAATTCACACCTGAGCGTACAGTAGGCTACTAATAACACTAGAATATGAAACATTCTTTATAGCCTGTCTCCGTGTATCATTCTCTGGGCACTATGCCAAATATAATCTCTCACCGTGAGAGATAGGTGCTGTAATAGGTTTACAATCAACCGCATTAAACCTTTGCAACACTTACTCATTGTATGCTCTCTATAAGAGGCCTAATGAGTGTCAAGACCTGTCCCGATGAATCTGAATACCTAGGACAAATGATGATTCTCTAAGGTCCTTTATGTTAAAATGCTTGGGCAAAAGTTGCTTAATCTTATATAACATGGTCAAGTCATTTGATGTGAGCAAGATATCATTTACATAAAAAGTAGAAAGATAACTTTGCTTCCCCTTACCTTGTAATACAAACATCTTTCAAATTTAGGTTCCACAAAGCCAAAAGAGGTAACAATCTCATCAAACTTAAGGTACCATTGTTTGGAATCTTGTTTCAAACTATATATTGATGTTCTCAGTTGACAATCCTTGTTAGGCTTTTCTTGATCTTGAAATCCTTTAAGTTTTCTTATGTAGACCTCTTCATAAAGGTCTCTATTTGGGAAAGCAGTTTTAACATCCATTTGATGTAGCTCCATATCATAATGAGGTATTGTTGTCATAATCAATCTAAATGCATCGTTAGAGGATATTGGAGAAAAGGTATTATTAAAGTCAATTCCTTCTATCTGAGTAAGTCCTCTGGCAACCAACTGAGCTCTAAACTTTACCCTGAGAGTCCTTTTTGAACTTAAAAAGCTACTTACAACTGATAGGTTTGAAATTTTGTGGCAAATCATCTAACTCACATACCTTATTATGTTTTATGAATTGTATCTCATCTTTCTTGCATCCTGCCACAAATTTGCATGGGATCCAAAACAACTTCTGAAAAAGTAATGGATTGGCAACATGTCCAATATCATACTCTTATTCATCCAAATAGACTATGTAATTAGATGAAATAGTAGGTCTTCTCATTCTAGTGGATCTTTTTAACTAAACTAATTCTTGTACCTTAGAAACTTTAGTTTGTACAGGTATGAGTTCCTATTCTTGGATTAGCATGGTACCAAGACCTTGATCCATTAGTTCTAACTATATGAGCGATATATATGAAATAACTGTAATATTTGTCATGCTTTCATTTGAAAGGTGAGAAGGATCACCCTCATCATAGACATCATATTCTAGAAAGTTAACTTTTTGTGATTCCACAAATCTAAACCCTCCTTCTCTACAACAAAATCTGTATACTTTAAAGTGGTCGAGATATCCTACAAAATAACAATGAGTAGAACCAGAATGCAACTTATTTTCATAAGGTTTATATAAATGTACCTCAGCAGGGCAACCCCGAATACGAATATGGAAAAGGCTAGGCTTCCACCATTTTTAGAATTTAAATGGTGTCTTCGATACTGACTTGTTTGGTACTCTATTAAGTATATACAGGGTGGTCTTTATGGCTTCACCTTAAAGGTAATCATGTATGTTAGTACTGCTCTACATCGATCTCATCATATCCTTTAGGGGGTGATTACAACTTTCGACTACACTATTTTGCTTAGGACTACCTAACATAGTTGACAAGGTCATTATTCCACATGATTCTACATATCTGATAAACAAACCCTTTTCTTGTCCTGAAACTCTATGTTTGCCATAATATTCTCCTCCACAGTTAGATCTGACAATCCTGATAGACCTTCCCAATTGCTTCTTAACCTCAACCTTAAAGATCTTGAATTTCTCAGGAAATTTAGACTTTTATTTAAGTAAAAACACATAACTATAACCGAAATAGTCATCAATAAAAGTAAAAAAAATCTAGAATTACATAATATAGCTGTATAAGGTCCACAAATATTTGTATGTATGAGATCTAACAAGCTAATAACATAAGTTAACCCTTTTTTCTTTATTTTGATCAACTTACCCCTGCAACAGTCGACATATGTTTCCAGATCATCAAAGTTTAAAGTTAGGAGAATGTTTTCCTTAATCAATCTCTTAACTCTATCTTTGGAAATGTGGCCTAACATTTCACATCACAACATATATAGCTTATCCTTTTTCAGAGGTCACTTTCTAGTAACCTGTTCAGCAATATATGAAGAAGCATACATCTCATGAGGGGCATGGCAGATTCTATACAATCCATATAATAGGAAGGCATTACTAACATGTTTTGCATTGAAAGACAACTATAAAACAGAAACACCAATAACAAAACTATAGCCTTCTTTGTCCAAAAATAATACACAGATCAAATTTTGCCTAAACATGTAAAAAAAGTACAAACTCTATATCAAGGTTCAAACATACATCCCCTACAAACATTACTTTTACTTCTTCATTATTGCCAACCATAATTTTTCCTCCTCTTTATTTGACTTTCTCTTGTATATGAACCCCTGTATTATGGAGGCAACATGATTAGAGGCTCCACTATCTAGCCACCAAGAACTTGATGTAGCTATAGCAAGATTACATTCATGGATCATATAAGCCAAAGAGTTACTTAATAGTTACTGTTTTTCTTTCTAGGACTTATATTTCTGGAAATTGAACTTTTTGTTCCTTCTTCTTACAAAAGAAGCATCTCATACTTGTAACATCTAGGGGACCTTTAGCAATGTTAGACTGATAGATATTCACATGAGGAGAAAATTTAGATTTCTTATCTTTAAACTTCTGAGGCTTTACTTTTCTTTTCCCTTGGTTACTAGCAAGGCCATATGAGCAATCTTCTTTGGCTTCTCCTCTTCAGAAATGCATTGAGAAATCGATACATTGATGTTCCAAGCCTCATCTTGCTAATTGTACATTGTAGCCAAAATATCAAAATCTGAGGGAAGTGTATTTAGATCATGGTGTACAATGCATGCATCAAGAATGATAATGTTTAACGCCTTTAATTTATTCTGAAGGTAGATCGTTTTGATAATGTACTTCCTCACTCCACCTGCTCCAGATTACCTCATGGAGAATAATCCTTTCATCAAGGTACTTATTTTTGCATTGGAAGATACCTTGTACCTCTGGGAGACATTGTTTAGAAAGTCCTTGGCTACGTTTGTTTCTAGTAGTCCACTTAGCAGATGATCTGGGATTGATCATTTGTGCTATTTAACTCTTCTAAGTTGTAAATACTGCTTTAGCATTATCTGAACTATATGATGTAGGTGTAGGTGGCCTGTCTCTCACCATGGCCATGTTGAAGTCTGTGTTTTCCAAAACAAACTCCACACTTATTTCCATTTCTTGAGACTAAAACCAGTTAATGTTTCAATCATGACATTGCTATTGTTAACATAAAAGGTTACTGTAAAATTGACAATGTAATGATAAGAAAAAATGTAGGATAACAATGATACTTAAAGCCATGAATAGTATCTGTACTAATAATCTCATCACACATATCATGAAACATATGTGGGTTGAATACATAATACATGCAAATAAATCTTCACATAAAAGCGATCAAAGTACACACTACTAACTCTTGTGACCCTACCACCTGTAGGTGAATAGATCACTCAAGCAATGGCGTCCTCCATCTAATTCTGTTTTGTATATCTCAAAATCTCATATAAGATCAACACCTATGGGTAGAATAATCAAACACAAGACCAGAGACATCCTTAAACATGCAAGTAGAACAATTCAAATACTAACTTAAAAGGTCACTGTGATGACTGCATTCTTATTAATACCTAAATGGATCCACTAACACAAGGGTTACACCTTTATATTATTCTCACATTTTGTACAAGCATATAATATATGATAATGTATCATCAATAAATGCAAATCCTTATGAATGTTCTTATTATCACATATCAGTGCTGAGAACATCATCAATATACTTCATTTGAGACTCTATCACAAGAAAAATCTCAATTGGATTGATAATCATACAATACCAAACAATACAGATACCAAAACCACATGTACCTCTTTTATTTCTAGTTCAAAGCATGAAATTTTACTCAAAATTGGCTAAAATAACCCTTATTTGATTTTTGAAATTAAACCTTATTTATTGCTCATGTAATAAATCCAAAAAATTTAAAACTCAGTTTGTGAATTCACAGGACCCGAAATAGTCCCAAAATAACCCAAGGGACAATTTAGTGAATTTTGAAACTTTTGAGTTTCTTTTATCTATAGTGTGCTAACTTCAGCATGTACTGTAATGCTGACGTCAACATCACATCTGCATTGTGTTAGCACTATGTGTGGGTGGATTGCATGTGCAACGCACGTACCATGCCTAATGCAAACCTGGATGTGTGGGCGCACGTCTGGATTCGTGCTTAAATTAGTTTTCTAACATTCGGTCAAATTAAATTATATTCGTCAGCTTTGAGTTTCACTATATAGTTATGTTTTTAGTCAATGACCAATTAATCCTAATCTAGACTTGACAACGTGTTATTACTGTGCATCACCGTATAATTTGACATCCCATCTATTATGTACTTATGTATTTGAACTAACTTAAATTTTTAAAGGATTATAGTAGACCTAAGTGAATGAAAAAAACACATAATTAATAATCTTATATTTGAAACACATTATTGTTATTATTGTTTGTTGCACGCTTGGTGCAGGTGAATATACTGATGAGGAAGATTTTAGATGCGTTATCAATCATATGATAATTGTAATACGTTGATTTATTAATAAACATGGGAGAAAATTCATAATAAGATTTTTGATTATTACTATTTTCAACATAAATGTAAATCCTATCCTAATATGTAACTAGATCATTTTTTTGTCTTTTTCTTAGAACTATTTTTAGAATCAGTTCACTACAACCACGGTAGTTGTACGTGTCTTACTTCTAACGGTATCCCCAAGAATGTGTTAAGAGAACTCTACACGTAATATAGAGAGGGTTAGATAAGAAGTATTACTTATTTTAAAGCCTAAGTTTATTTATAATATGGTTTAATCCTTTTTTTATAATAAAATAAAATTCTAATTTTAATTAAACTTTAATTAGAATTATAATTAATTCTAATTAAATATCAATTGAGTCTAAATAAGATCCAATATCTCATATTAGTCCTTATTTATTAAATCTCATATATAATCCTAAAGTTTCTTAAACTTTACAATCATATCTAACTTAATTAAATTACCATTTTCTTTCATCAATTGTTCTTTGTACATGACCCATTAATATATTAGTAATAGATATAAATCATAACACTAAATTATATTCAAGATTTGATAAATTAAACTCATTTAATTTATTTTTAGTTTTTAATTAAATAATTTATATCCATAGATCAAGATTGGTATCTAACAATGTATCATGACCACTAAAATATTAGGAATATCAAAGTGGGTAAAGATTTTTCCTATATAATTTAATCATTTCATTATACAATGTTGTAATTAGACATGTTTACTCCATTTAAGTCTAATCATATTAGTTCTTTATTATTTGTAACTGATTTTATTAATGACATTCGAAAATTATTCTTAAAGTGTTATTCCACTTTGGCCAATGATTTTTCAAATTAATACTAATCGATAACAATGAAATATTTACCTTGATCACTTTAAGATGATAAATATTGATCACTCAATTATCTCTATATAGTATGATATATTCAATAATTACCAATTGAACTACCCTTGACTAGGATAGATCATAAGTAGTACCAAAATATAACAATTTACCATATGTGATGTTTTAAAGTTTTCAAGTTAAATTATCACTTATACAATTATTATAATGAGAATTTTCATAGATATATGATGGTGTGCATCCAAATATCATCACACAATACGTCAAGCAATATGGATTTACCCTAAGACCTTTTGTGGGCATGATTACAGAGTAGGGCAATATTAAAAGGTTGGAACATACTCCTACTCTAGCATAACATCACTTCTAATATGTCTTCTCATATTTAATATTGAAATGATTAGATAAACAAAATAAGGCATAACTAAGTTAGGATTAAAAATATAATTTATTAAATATTATTATGAGTAAAAAAAGTATTATAATACAAATATTCACCAAATATAAATTATAAGTATTAATTTATAACTTAAAACCTATAAGATTAACAGTTTCATAAGTTCTATTCTTAGCTATTTAAATTCGTTTCTTGATACATTAAACAAGAAGATGGAATGGTATTACAGGTGAATTAAATCAACAATGACCACAATTTTGTGATAATTACCATATATTCTAAATATTTATTTTTGTATATTAAAATATTTATCTTTATTTAGATATTTTGTGAATAATATATAGATTCTTCTAATACGAATAACATATAGATATTGTAAGTAATATGGCCACAAGTGCATTTTGAACCTCAACGTCTACAAAAAAATATAACTTTAACCCTAACATTTCAAAACGTTCAAATTGAGCTCTAATATTTTCAAAACATTTAGAACAAACTCCAAGTAGATAAAAAATTGACAATGTTAAGTCCTTATTAGTTAAATTCATATTAATACTGACGTGACATTATTATTTTTAATCAAAAACTAGGCCTCACTATCATATGGTAATGAGACTCACTTTCTGGTTAATTAAAAAAATATTTTTAAGTTATATTAATCCCTAATTAGATTAATTAACATATTAAAATCCCTAATTCATATATAGAGATTATGAATTAGAATTAGGGATACGTTCAAATATCTAATTTTACTATATGCATCGCTTCCCCTCCCATCCCTTCACTTATGTGGAGATTTTCACAGCTTCATCTTCGTGTCTTTCTTCCACACATGGTTGCCTTTTCCCTTATCCTTTACTCCTATACATTGCACTCCCATAAATTACTTCTCAACCTTGTACTTATGTTGTTGGACCCCGAACTTTTCTTGATGAATTTAGCATGATTGAAATAAATTCATGTGGTAAGAATGCTTAAGGGTGTTTTGGGCATGACACTTAAGAGTATAAAGTTATAAGTCTTAAGTGGAGGGCAAAATAGACATTGCACATTTAAGAAAGAGTATAAAAGAAGAAGGAAAGAAATAAAAGAAGAGAAAATGAAGAAGAGGAAGGAGAAATCGTCGATGAAGGGAGAAGAAGAAGAGAAAACTAGGGTTTTGCAACTCTTGGAGATTTGAAGCTTCAAACAAGTAAGTTATGCTTTAATCACATGGTTTTGATTGATTTATGGCTTAGCTTGTGTAAGAAATGTGTGAGAAATGGTTTAGGTAAAGGTTGTCATGTTGAATCTTTAGGGTTTGATGTTTTGTTTTGATTTTGTGTTGTAATGAGCTTAGAAATGAAGTATAAGAGATGATTTAAGGTTA
>JANVCL010000002.1:17413506-17427440 GCA_026546855.1 Erythroxylum incrassatum | reverse complement strand
GGATACAACAACAAGGAAGAAGATAGATTGCTAAAGAAAAAGATTCAAAAGCAAAGGATTTGGATACAAGAAGAAGGAGAGGATAACGTTGCGAGGATTTAAAGCTGTAGCAAAGGAGTCGATAATTCTCTTCATCTTGTTCATGTTTTTATTATCCTTATACAATATCATGTATGAATTGGCATGTTGATTTGGATATATTGCTTCTGCTGCAGAATTGGCATGTTGATTTGGATATGTTGCTTTCGTTGCAAAACGATTTCTTAAAAGTTTTGAAATCTACTGTTTCTCCAAATAAAGTATGCTTTCTTTTTCCTATCCAACAGATAGGATTCATCACATTAAAGTAATTAGGAAGAAACTTCCATTGTTCTCGATTAGTATTGATTCGGGAATTCCTTGACCAAGGTAGAATGAGACTTTGTAAATAGTTTAAAAATGTGATTAAATGAATCAAGAGCTAATGATAGAGAACTAATATAATTGAACTAAAAAAGACTAGACATTAATTCCATGATTTGTCTAATCGGAATATTATATGATGAGATGATTTAATTATACAAAAAATCATACACGAAAAGGTTAGTCAAAACTACTTTGACATTTCTGAATATTTGGGTGGTCATGATACGTTGTTAGACGCTAATTTTATTATATGATTATAAATTATTTAAGTGGAGAATTAAAGATAAAGTAAAAGGAGATTTAATTTATCTAATTCTAATTATGAATTAAAATTAAAATTTATAATCATTGTCAATATATTTGGGAACCTAATGGGTCTCACATATAGAAAAAGGTTAAAGGGAGCAAAGATAATTTTATCAAAAGTTAGACTTGATTATAAAGTTTGAGAAATTTTTTGATTAAATATGAGATATTTAATAAATAAAGATCAATTTGAGATATTAGATCTTATTTATATTAGAATTATTTATAATTCTAATTAAAGTTTAATTGAAATTAGAATTTAATTTCAATTAAATTACTAAAACGTCCAAAACTTATTATAACTAGGTTTAAGCTTTCTGGAGCTAGCACTTCGTGCTTAATTCTTTCTGTAAGAGTTACAGAGTTCTCTTAACCTATTCTATAGATACTGTTAAAGATGGGACATTTGTGTGGCTACGATGGTTGAGATGAATCAATTTCAGAAACGGTTCGAAGGATATGACAAGACAAAGATAAAGTTTTAGAATAAGGTACAAATTACGATTCATGCTTTGTTATGATTCCTTTGTTAATCATTTTACAGAAATAAAAAGATCTTGGTTTTTGGAAAATCAAACATTACGAAAAAGTTTTATAATTATTTCACTATGACGGGGATTAGATCCTGGTTGGGTCGATCGCGCTAGGCTCAAGCCCAAGCTTAGAAAGGCACATGGGTTGATCGGCCCATTCCTCCAAGATGACTTAATTCCTACAGGTATTTACTATATAAACTCATTATCTCACCATAATAGAGGTACGACTCCAGAACCCTACTTTTCTCTTGAGAAGACTACTAAAATCTTCACAGAAAGACTAACTTGAGCGTCGGAGGGGCCTTCCGAGAACTAACCCCCGACGTGCCTTTGTTTGTTTTGCAGGTATTTCATAGCCAGAATCGCACAGATTATGGATCAAAACAATGATGTTCTGATCCAACAAAATCCGACTGAACCAAAATCTATCTTCAAGTTTTCATGAAATTTGTAGATCTTGAAGTCCTCTTTCAAACCCTCCAAAGAACACCTTAATCCGATGTTTATAGCGAAAGTTATGGAAATTTTTCCAATTTGTCTGACTTTTCATATGGTTTTGTCTAATCCTTTAGATTGGTCTAATTTTGACCCTCTAGATGATGGAATCTACCTTCAAGGTCTTCTTGAAAATTTTAGATCTATAAGTATTATTTGAAACAGTCTAAGAATGATCTTAATCAGACATCTTTAGTGAAATTTATGCTAATTGCCCCAGGGCAGGTGCAATATGATTGAGGGCATGCCACCATTGTGTGATGATGACTAATGAGGGTACATGGAAGAACCTTATAGAGTTTTACGCTCTCGTCTTATTACTCCGAACGTTGGGCTCCAGAATCGGGGTGTAATAATTTTATGGTATCAGAAAAAAGAGTTAGGTTCTGGAAACTGGGATCCAACAATTTATGAAATTGTTGTTAAAAATATTTATTTGGATTGTAAATGAAGTAGTATATGTGATAAATTTGGATTTTGGACTTATAATTTATATTTTCCCCAATTGACATACATTATGTTTGAATATGGAAACTTGATATACATACATTTTTGACTAATTGGTAAGATGAATATGTCTTGAATGTTTATGAACTAAATTAAAACCAATAATGGAAAAAAATGACATTAAAGGGTGACATTTACTTTGGCCAAATATGGAATAGTTTAAATTGGCTATTATGAGTTTTTATCACTAAATTTCAATGGAATTTAATTAGAGTTGCCCCTAGTAAAATAAATAGGAATTGGAGTAAATTAGGGAGTTAGCAGTATTGCTTCACGATATGTATTATCGGACTATATGGCTCTGAGAGCTCAGTTCCGATAAAAGATATTTGATTTATCTTATAGACTATATGGCTTTGAGAGCTTAGTCCCGTAAGATATGCATATATATATATATATATATATATATATATGCAAATGGATCGTATGGTTCTGAGAGCTCAGTCCTGTATTTTTTAAATCTCACTTATCTAGCTTGGTGATGTAATTATGTTGGATTTTACTAGGGGCAATTACAGAAAAATGTATAAATGCATGACTAATAATAAAGAACTTCAAATGAAAGTAGTAGTTGATTGTACAATTTATTGATCATTGTGTAATTAGATATGAATTATTGTAATAGATAAATGCTTGTATTTCATAAATTGATGCTATATGCTTATTTATGCTTTAAAATAAATGAAAATATTTATATTTTAAAAATATTATATGTTATACATTTTATGGTTGAATTAATTGAATTGAATTAGAAATGAAATTACTTGAACACCACTAAGCCTATAGCTTAGTGTATGGATTTTCTTTCCACGTGTAAGTTTTGAAGAGAAATAGAAGAAAGTTATGGTGGATTTGCTACAATAATAGAGTCACATAGAGTATTCTAGAAGAATTGGTGGTGGATGTACTACAAAATTTTATTTTGATTTTGGTTATGACATGTACACATCAAGAAGTGAAGGATCTTACAGAATTTTATTATGAATTATATATGAAAGTTATGTACGAATTTTGGTTTAGATGAGTTGAAATGTATTAGAGGATGGGTAAATTATTTTGTCAAGGAGTTTAACATAGAAACGGATAGTTGAGTAATATGCATAAGAAGTGTATTGAAGTTTCTTCTAAGAGGTTTTAAGTAAATATAGAGGAAATTCTGTTAAAATTTTTATAAAGTGAATTAATTACTAGAATAATGAGGTTTTGAATTTTAGGTATTTAAGAATGTGGTAACACTCGGTATTTTGATACCATTATCGAGTATGGGGTGTTACTTGAAGTACCCTCACCAAAGGCTTACAAACTTGGATGACAAATTGACATTGGAACCAAAATTCAATATTTGTAAGCATAATTCTAAAACCTTCAATCTAGCATTAGACCCAGCGTGTTGAGATGTAACTCACTTATCAATTGTAAGCATTTATCTCAATTCTTTCTTCATTATAATAAAACACTAAAAATGTAACTCACTTATCAATTGTTCCAAATCTTATAACAATAGGACGACATAAATTTCTACCATTAGTAAAAATATTTCTTATTAAATTCAAGACCTATGCACAATTGTAGATGAACTTGGTCACTTGTTTTTGCTTTCTACATAGTCTCATCAATAATAGGAAAATATTTAGCATCCCCTATATTTTCTAACATTAAGTCAATGCAATGTACATCAAAGGGGGTCCAATAAAAATAATTATATTTGCTTTGTAACCTTCTTCCAAACTCTTTATAAACAGAATCATTATCAATAATGAATTGAATAATATTTTTTAGATCAACTTCATTCACAACTTCATCGAATATTTTAAATAAATTAATAACATTCCTAATAAGGACATATGCATCAATAAAATTTAAAAACATTTAACCCTTTGCAGAATAAACCAAAAAAATAATAATAAGCTTATGTTTTCTATTTGTCTAACCATCACATATGATTGAACACCCAAAAGTAACCTAAGTCATTCTTGTTTCATCCAAAGAATTTTTAATTTCATAAATAAAGTTACTAAAAAGTTTACCACTGCAGTCATCAATTGAAGGAGCTTTGTATCCCAGATTGTTAGAGGCAATAACATCTACCATAGGTTGATAATAATAATACTAGGAAGCATTAAATGTTATACTAAATCATATCATCATCTAGCCTTTGCCATATCCATATTATAAGTAGGTTCTCTTGATTGTAGGGCACTACAAATTAAAGGCTGAGATTAGGGAGTTATTTATGGTGCAAAAAATTAGACAATTGTCTTCTTTTTTTTAACATTAAGTTCAGGTGCAACATTCACTTCTTGTTAGGTAGGAATACTACCATCTTCAACATTCCCATTATCATCTTGAACACTAACAAACTAACTTCTATTGTCATTCAATCTCTACCTCCTATCTTTCTCGTTCTAATACTCTTCAAACAAAGCCTTCATTTGCCATTTCACATTGAGGCTTACCATTTTACAAGGGTTCACATCAATGCTTCTTTAATCTGGTGATTCCTTGACCTTTCAAATTATTGTTACAAAATAAGCAAATGTTATGGCTTTTCATTTTGGGGACCAATTCAACATAAAACCAAACTGGCTTAATGTATCTTCCTAAAGAGGTTGAATTATTAGAATTACTTGAACTTCCTTCCATTTATCTGTAAAAATAAAATAAAGCATATATCAAAATTAACTTAGTAACTTCATATCAAAATAAAGAACACACAATTTCATTATCAACTACTATAAAAAAATATGTATTGTTTAACTCAAAAGTCCAACAATTACACAATACATATATACATCTTATATAATATAACTCATTTTTTATTATTACATTATACATAATTCAATTTCATCCAATACTATTCACCAATAAGTCAATAACCAACAATTCAAGTATTTAACATACAAATTACATAACACACATATATATCTTATATAATATACCTCATTTTGTATTATTACATTATTCAACCATAAAATAAAGACATACACTCAAAACTATAACATATTCAATTTCAACCATAACTCAGAATTATAAGTTTATAACTTATTTTATGTAACTCATAATTCATCTATAAACTAATACATTTCATTTACTTATACAATTCAATTTGTAGTGCTTATAATTTCTTTCTTTTCTTAACTACTTTTAATCAACATTGTTACTAAAATCCTAATTCCCAACTTTAATTTAACAATCTTTCAATCATCAATTTTAATTAACATTTATAGGTTCTTAGCCAAAATTTTCAATGTGTTAATTTTCTTCATAAATTGACAATGTCTAAATTATATTAAAATTGAACCAGCTCACACAAACAATTCAAACTTTCAAACCCAAATTTTCCAGCTCACACAAATAATTCCATCCATCACAAAACACACACGACACAACCAAACCATAATCCAATTACAATTCATAGCAAAAAGCACACCCAAAAAATCAAAAAATTCAATTAAGAGTAGTGTCAGTTTAGCTCGGGTAAGGTCAAATTTGGATCTAGATTTGGATCTGGATCTAGATAACTGAAATTCTAGGTCTGCACTCTATAAACAACTAAAAGCATTGGATAGTGGACGGTTGGAAACGGTGAAAAGACTAGAGAGCAATTGGGTAGTGGGTGGTGTGCTGTAGGTGAGGAACAGAAGATGGCGATGTGTTATGCGTGAGGAAGAGACGATGGTGTGATAGTGTCGAGTGTGTGGTGGCTGGCAATAGTAGCATATGTGGGAGAGTTGACGACGACAACATTGTGGGACATCGAAGAGTCGGAGACGATGAGAGATATAGAGAGACACTATAAAGAGAGAAATGAAAAAATTGTGAGAGAGAAAAACAAGAAAATGACAGATGTGGGTCAGGGCGTGGGTGTTAAATTTTCATTTTTTTTTTCAAAATAATCCCTAGACTTTTGGAACTTTACAATACCAACTAGTATTTGGCCATTATTTCAAATACTGGTCAGTAGCAGCCGGCACCACACAAACTTGGCCTTACTGACTAGTACGGTATAACAAAATTTTGTACTATTTTTTGGCTGGTACGGTACCTTCCTTTTGGTTCCAGTCGAGATTTTGGCTAAAGAATTTCTATACTTGCTAAATTATTTCTTGATTTTTTTCCTCGCTAAAAGTAGTTATTTGTGGATGTTGACAAAAAAGATTTTTTTAGGAATTATGAAAAGATTTTTTGAAGAGTTTGATTTTAGTCAAAAATATGTTTTGAAATTTTGTAATAACATTTACTGCTTCCATATTCATTCATGTTTAGCTAGTTTTCTTTGGTTTCCTATAGTCTCATTGGCACTCCTTTAAATTTCTTTTATTGCTTTACTTAGAATCATTCACTAAAATTTAGACCTTTTTGTTAGATAACAACCTGCTTAGAATAAGTATCGTAATAATTTTATCACTTCCTCAAAAATTGAATTGCCAAATGGAAAGCAACATTTACATGTATAAAGATGAAAGGTGAATTTTTTTATACTTTTCAGCCTATCATTCACATTCGACTCTATTCTCTCTCTCTATGCTGATTAGGGTTGATAACGAAGCAAAATAGGACCAAATTTAAATCAAACTTAAATAAAAGCAGAATACTTTAATAAGAGCTTAGTTAAACTTGGTTTAGCATGTTAATTTCAAATCAATTATTTTTTGCTTGAGAATACTTGAACTTAATTAAACCTAAAAACTTGAATTTAAACTAAAAAAAATTAAACTTGACCTAATGACTTTGGATCTAAACCCATACTAATTTGTCATCCTTCCTTTTATTATGTGTTTTCACTAATATAACTTAAAACTCATTCAAACATAGTAATTCTCTTTGTATTTCTTTAAAAAATATAGGGTAAGATTAACTCACATAGAATTTGAATTTGGTGATTGCAACTAAATTGGTATTCTCCTAAAGATAGAAAGTGAAGGGAAAGTGAGAATATTGAATTCCTTCTACCTTATCTTTGAATACTTAATAACTCTTTGCAAGTGTATTCAAGTTATTAAGTATGTTTTGAATAGTTATTAAGTTATTCTTTAATTTAATATGTTAAATACATATCATTAGGTAGAGAAAATTGAGAGCTTTTTTTAATGTTTTTAGTTTATTAAGTTAAGTTGATACTTGAATATAAGTTAGGAGAGCAATATATGGATAAAATAGGTATGGACAATTTTAAAGGAACTTAAAACCTTGAGTCAATTTATTACATGTAAATTGAATATGCCGTATATGAACTTTGTCATCTTTCTTTTAATTTATAGTTCTTCAAAATATTGTGTCAATGATTAATTTATATTAATGATCATAGCAAAATTTTAAAGTACATAAAGTTGATTATGTAGGATTTATCTCTTTGTGTGTATAAATTGTGCGTGATCACTTTTGTCGCTGAAACATCTTTGTTAATTGGTTTCGTCAAATACATTCTTTGAAATGATCTCTAGGATTAAAACATTTTTAATTGATTTATTAAATTTAGCCTCTTATTTTCAAAAGATGAAAAGGAATAGAACATACATATGTGGTTTGGATTTATAAATTGAATTTTGTGATGGTTGGATCATGTTTTTTATATTTTTCAAGATTGTCAAGTGAAATTGATTATTTTATGGCTTGTAAATTTTTATGACAAAAATTTAACATATGGATTGTGATTTCTCTAGATATTAGATTTATATAAGATAAAGATTATAACAAAGATTTGAGGACTAGGTACTCGTGGTTTATGGGTGATGACCCTTACTCTTTGCCAAGCTTTTTATATTGGTGGGGAGAGGTTTAGGTGAAAAATACACAGTTATATATTCTCGGTGGAAGGATGTTTAGATGGAATGATGGTTTTATAAGATTCTTTTAACTATTGATTGTTAATGAGTTTTATACTACATGTTAAATGGAGTTTTTTTTAAGAAAATAAAGTAAGATGATAAAGTAGAAAACTACATGTTAATAATTATTTTCACTTTTTATGTGATTTACAAATGGTTGATAATTTTTGTTGAAGTATATGTAGTTTCTATATGAATTATGTGGATAGAGATCAAATCTTTTTATAATTGGTAAAAGATATTAATCCCTTTTACTTTAATATAACCAGGAGAAATCCATCCACATTTCATGATATTATCGACTCTTTTTACTTGATTTTCAACTTTGTTGCTTACTTATAGTTGTAAGTACCCAGCATTTGCTTAACAGCTTATTGGTAGTGTTTCTAACTTCTTAATTTTGAGACTAAGAATATTCATTTGTTTTTGTACTTTAGGATGATCTTTCTTCTATTTCATATATCTAACCGCGTTATAGTTATACAAAGGGCCAATTTCAGAAATTCAAATATTATTTACTATTTTGTGTAAGAATTAGAAATACAAATATTTTGGAACATATGGGTTACATTTTTATATAAATTTTGGTATTATTAGAATTTATATAATTCAAAATCATCTTAGTGACGTTGAATTCTATGTTAGACACATCCTCTAGATTTAGGGTGTGACTATCAAATCATGAGTGTTGGGTTAAGCCAAGTTTTAACACATAGTTTTGATGATAATAAAATGAGTACAGGAGCCAATTAAATCAAATGAGTAATTAATAGATAAAGAAAATGAATAAAGTGGAACATATATGCAACTTAAGAGAGTTTTAAGAGAATTTAAATGAAGAATCAAGAATAAGAAGGAATCAAGTATATCAAAATCTAAAGAAATCATTGTAATTCTTTTTGCAACATTATTTTAGTTTTTCAATAAATTAACGAATCAACTATTGCATAAATCCTCTCATAATTAAGAGAAATTTTATTTTGATCTTTAAGCAAACTTTTGAGATGATATATATATATATTCATTCTTGAAAGAACTTAGAAAAGTTTGAAAAACTTATTTTCAGAAATATTGGTCTACCAATCTAGATTAGTATTCAACTAATGTTAAGTTTTTAAATACATTAATCAATCAATTAATGTAGGTAAGATTGCTAAATTTATAACTTGCCACATTTGATTACCATAGTAAACAGATATGACAAGATGATCTTGCAATGGTTAGAATGAATTTATTGATAAGCTCTCTCAATTTGAGCAATTGTATACTGAAAGAACCATAGGGGGTGTAGTTTCACAAAAACTTTGATTTAACCGGAGTTACTTGTAAGGTTTTGCCGCAGTTACTTGTAACTATATCTATTGATTACTAGATATAAAGTAACTGTATTAACAATTATTACCTTTTCAGCACAACAAAAACAAAAAAATAAATACGAAATTAATCAGATTAACACCAAAATTTGGTAACGCAGTTCAACAAATCTTGCCTATGTATGTGGAGTTCTCACCCAGCTTAATTCTTTCACTAATGACAACAGTTTTGCACAAGGCTTTACTGAGTCAATACCACTCAACCCTTGACTCTGTTTCTCGTCCTCATTACCCGTGAAAGGATTTCACACCCTATAGTACAACCGCCTCGTACTAACATTAACATAAGATTTTTCTCAATAATCTTTTGAAATAAGAACAGTGAATAAATCACTCAAGTGGTTAAACTAATAACTCAACACTCAAGAAAACACTTTACATAAAGACAAGAATTAATTTCCTGCACAATCACGAAATCAAGAGCAGCTAAATAATCACGTAGAAACCCCCAATAAGAACTTCACCAAATCAGCCATGATTTAAGTGCAAGAGTTAGGTCACGCATTCATCAACGACACCTTTGGATTTCTTCAATTTTTTCACTTGGTAACGTTACACACAAGCCACTCTTGAAGCAATAAAAACATTCAGATCAAACAACACATCTTTTGCTCTTCCATTCACCGCGAATACTCACTAGAAAAACCTTATCAAAATATTCATATTTTTTTGCAAAACATGGGCAACACCCACTGGCGCGCGCAAAATGACTATTGCCACAGATCAACACCCAGTAACCCACGCAAAAAGACAAACACCTAAAAATTAACGCCAACATCCACATAAAAGAAAAATCACCTTACAACTCACGTGTAGCCTTCAATCAACAGCCGAACACCACAACAAAAATTCAATACCACAAAACCTATACACAGCTCTCACACACGTCACCTTGCTTAATCCGATCCATATCTTCAAAAGAAAAGTAATCCAAATAAATCTTCCTCCAAGATAGAGTTCTATTTGCACAATATAACTCTATCCAAGAAGTTAATTCAAGTAACACTTCTTGATTTATATTTTTAATCATTATCTGAATATTCAATAATCAAAAATGCCAAAATTATACATAAATATATATAATAAATATCTTAACATATACTTTGGCTTTGACTGTAGAGATACTGAAAATTTTGAAACTAGATGTAAATGCTGAATTGCTTTCACTGTAGGAAAATGGGAAATCCCAAAACTGCAAAAGGTTTAACATATGTTTAGTTGAATTGTTCATCCGTTGGATTTGTATATATTCCTTGCTTGACAAAAGTTATGTATGCTAGATCTTATAAATATTATTTTCTTGTTTACGATATTACTTGTAGTTCGATTATTGCGGAGGATAGATGAGTTAACTCTGTGATGCTCTCTAGTTGAAATCTAGCAAAAGTGGAATCCAAATTAACGTTCTTTGAATGTGAAACTAGACATGAACAAAGAAATGAAGCGTTCACCGTTACATTCATTAGAGTTTAGCCAAGATTTCTCGGCACTGTTCATTACAAAGACAGATCAGCCTACTAACCTACAGTGGCCAGAATATGGATTTTGTTTTCGGTTCATGAGTGCCCCAAACCACAGATTTAGAGAAAAGAGGCCACAGGGAAGAATATTGTGGACTTGATACAACAGGAGATATATTATCTTCATCATGAAAAGAATCAACTCCATCAGAATCTCGCTCAGCTTAATTTCACATGTTGTAGAAGTGAATTGAATCTTCAGAACCCAATAACTATTAACAGCCTGAATTCCCATTAAAAGAGGATAGAGCCATCTTTTTTTGGCCAAGCAATAAAATCCCAGCACATACGTATAATTATGCAACTGTTTGAACGGAAGTGATTTTGCTGCCAAAAAGAGAAAAGAGTGAAAAAAAGAAACGGAATCTAATTAACGATCCAAGATGAAAGGGTAACTTGAAATATAGCAGCATTCAAGAGGAATGAACCGTTTTTCATGATTTAACAAATAAATAAATTACTTAATCCGTAATTGTTGTTGATAATCAATACATTAGAATCATGAAATTGTAAAACTGCAAGTCAAATTTCTTCTAACATAAGCTTAAGTAATATGCTAAATATTCTCATCAATGGAATTCAGATCATTATCACGGTCTCCGTCTTCATAACAAAACGAGCAGGTAGATCTAAAGGAGATGTTGTGGTAAAAGAGAGATGTCAACGTTTGTACTGAATTACGAAAGAGAACTAAGCATGAAACAGTGACAGGACATTACACCAGTGCGTTATTTTTGTTGCTTGGAATGGTTTTTTGTTTAGAGTTTCTGGGTAGAAATATGGTCACTTACATATGCTCAGTACTAAAATCAGTCCTAACTACTAAGCATAGGCCGGTGGGGAAAAGTTAAAAGCTGACAATTGTACCGTCTTTGCAACTTCATCAGCTGCATATAATTGAGGACTTATCTGCTTTTGTTGATAAGAGTTTCCAAAACTGTAACATGCTTGAGTTTAATAATAACTAAAACGATCTAATCGAGATCTGAAAAAGATCTTTGGGAAATTTTCAAGTAATATGTTGAAGTTCAGTAAAGCAAGTTTAGAAAAGCATAAAATCCAAAAATGAATGAGAAGAACAAGGCTATAATCATATGAAATTAATTAAGGGGATGATGACAGGAGAATAGAGAGCACAAAGGAGTGAGAAGCAGACTTTGATCATCAATATATCATGCATTTCATCATCTGTGCTCTCTATCTTCTGTCAGCAGCATCACCTGCCTCCTCATACGTGTGAATTTATGTATAAGAAAAGATAGTGAATAAGTGCAACAGTAATAGAGAGAAAGAGAGCTAAAACGATCTTCGGGACGAAACTTGAGAGCGGAGGGGACACCATCTTTATATTTCAAGGGAATTCCCGTCCCCCTGTGATCATTACTAGTTCCCTACTATATTTCCCTATCTTGAAAGCTTCAGCCATAATCGTAATACCACAAAAATATATAACTAATTAAGGAGGGGCTGGAAAGGGATGATGACAGAAGAATAGAGAGCACAAAGGAGTGAGATGCAGAGTCTGATAATCACTATGTTATGCAACTCGTCGTCTGTGCTCTCTATCTTCTGTCAACAGCATCACCTGCCTCCTCCTACATAAATGAGTTTACGTACAAAGTAAGTGAATAAGTTCAACAATGAGAAAGACAGAGAGTCGAAGCAACTTCAGGACTCCCTGCAGGACGAATCCTGAGAGAGAGGATGGGAGACCATATTTATGTATAGGGTAATTTTCCCATTTTGGGTATGATCATTATGAGTTCCCTGCTATCCTATTTATAGAACTAACACTTACTTTTTTCAGATGGGGAACTTATAGAGATAAAAAAGTGCCAATTGGATAGACCTTATTAACGTCCATATACAATTTTGCAGTGATGATTTATTATTATTATTTTCCAATTCGCCTAATTCCTCACTAGCCACAAGTCCCAGCAGACACATAATCCAGTGTAATGCTATTATATCTTTTTATTAAAAAACTTACGATTAATAAGTTGACTTTAGCCTTGGTAAATATATCTTATTTTCAAGATTTTAAATTGCAGACTATGATTTATACTACAGTTACTGATAATTAAAATAATTGGCAGTGAAGCAAATATAATTATCAAAATCTGTATAATTAAATTAAATTATCATAACGATTGAAATAGTCTTGGAGTAATTGAAAAGAGAGTCCAGATCCTTTTGTGGTGACTTATTCTGTCTCATAAATCTCAGCCATTTATTTGTACAAGTTTCACGTTTATTTATGCGGGACTTGTATAAATAAATGACTGAAATTTATGGGACAGAATAAGATATCATAGAACTAGACAAAGGATCTTGTCTCGTTGAAACTTTAATGAAAGAATTTATGATAGCATATATGTATATGTACGGAGCAGGAGCTAGACCCAAAATGTCACAGGTACACATATTTACTCTAGGATTTTACCAATGATTCAGTGCTAAAGATTAGTCTTTTAAATGCTAATGAAGCACATATATCTAAATGACTAATTTGCCTTGGTATGGTTACTTCATATATGCTCTAAAATTTTTGTTCAATAGTGTCTTCTTATAAGTGTGTCTCCTAAAGGAGCCATATATTTTTACTCGAAAATTTACTTTCAAGACTATAAAAATAGATATACAAAATGATTTTGGCCAAAATTTTGAATTCACCACTTAAATACTATCAAGGGCTACTCTTTTAAACTGGAGATGCAATTTAATAAATAATTGACAATTCTTATCTCTTCGAATTAGCACTGTGATAAAAATATCAACATTCAAAGGGAACCGACTGACTGATGTTGATCATCATATATGATTATATTATTCGTAAACATGGACAATATATACTATAAAATACAAAATTTAGATTGTTGATCTTTAATTCATAAGGTACTAAAGAGTTTGGTTTGCATTTCAATATCAATGATTTTTTTCTAAAGTGAAATTTTTAGTTTATGC
>JANVCL010000002.1:17392278-17413406 GCA_026546855.1 Erythroxylum incrassatum | reverse complement strand
ATTATTATTAATAATAATTTAGTATTATTATTATTATTAATTTTTTATTATTAATTTTTAATAAGTTATTATTATTATTATTATTAATTATTGTTATAAATTTTTTAGTTACTATTATTAATATTATTATACCAAATTAATTATCTTATTATTATTATTATTAATTAATTATTATAAATTTTGTACTTTATTATTATTATTATTATTAATCGAGATAGATAATAGGGATATGTTATTTTTTTTGTCGAAGAAAACATGTTGTCAAAATTCAGATAAACGATATTTTTTGGTTTTTGTAAAACTGTTGTGGTTTTTTTATTTACAAAAACAAAAAATCACAACAAAGTAAACCAAACACGTTTTACTTACCTGTTTTTCTTTTTACAAGAACGGAAACAAAAAACGGAAGAAAAAAACGGAAACAAACAGCCCCAGTTTATGCAATTATAAGAATTAAAATTGCACTTAGAATCATAATTACAACTCTAATTTTATTGTTTTGGTAACCAGTGATAGGGTCAATTATGATAGGTACAACTATACTCCTATCAATAAATAATCACAGTAACATACTTTTAGTGTCACCTGCACTGCATCATTAAAAACCTTTGAACTTTTATTTTTCAAATGAAAAGTTTAAATAATTTAATGCATGTTTTGATTGAAATACACTGTGTTAAAATTTGAAGTTAAATGGTTTTGGAGCTATTGTCATTCCTAGCTAGTTTCTTACACATAAGCTACTCATAATTCGGTCAACTTGGTTCAGATTGTGCTTATTAGAATCAAATCCTTGCAGTCGAAAAAGACTGAAAAGATGATACTTTGTTGCAATTGTAGGCTAATGAAACGCATAAATACCGTTGATATCCATTTGCATTGCTTGGAAGTCATGGGATTGACGGTGGAAGATGGTAGAGTGATCCGATTTTTTGTGTTGAAGTATGAGATGGCAGAAGGGATAAGCCAGTAGCAGGCACATGCAAAGTAAGATGCCAAGAAGTGTGGAGAAGATATGAGAGCTGACGGAAGATGGTTGGAGAGTTGGGGAATCCCCCACCACCAAACTCTTATCTTGACCGATGCAATTATTTCCATCACATACTCATCGGTCCCGTACGTTTTGGAAGCATTTTGTGCTCCACAATTTCAATTTCATGGGCCGGTGAGATCCTATCTTCTTCCACCTGGCGTTCCCCCATAGTTCTGTAGTCCTTTCATGTTTCTCCTTTTCTAATTTTCAAAAACACTAAAGTATTCTTTGCCTTTAGTTGTTCGATGGACTACAACCAATGACACTTCAGAACCATTAGTAAGATATCATATTTGGCAAATATTCGGTTCCGTCATGCATAATGACCAAAAAGATTCATTCATACTCTCTTTCGGATTTAATGGTGGCCTGATGGTTTATGAAACCCCGATTCTTTGATGGTGTCATTTGCATCTCTTCTTTACAATGCTTGGAAGCAGCACATCTGCTCTTTTTCATGGAGATATCGAAGGGTGTTTGCAATTGTAGATTACGATCGTCTGGCTTGAAATCAGATTTTGAACTTGTATAATACAACCACTAGTCCTTGTATGGAGGCTGAATGACTTCTTTACCAAAAACATCGGTATCTCTTGTTTTATTTTAGGACTTTATTTATATACTGACGCCCTACAACCTTGGTGAGTCCAGCCCTAACATACTAAGAGAATCTGCCACCTGAATCTTCCATGAGATTTCATCATAGCTATAGGCATGCCTTTTTATTATGAAATAAAATTCTTAGCCTTGACGATAACCCACAACCAATAGCCACCGACCACCAAAACTCGTAATTTCTCTCGCATCCTTACAGGTATGTGTGGAGAATCGAATAGACTAGTGGGTACGTCGAAAAACGGCAAAGTGATTCCATTCTGTGTAATAGAACAAGAACAAATGCCAACATGCATAGCCATAATTGGTTCCGTCTCTTTAATTATTTGCCTGCAAGAAGATGACGATATCCAATTCTTTAGACTTATCCTTTTCGGGCATCGTAACCTTTTATGCACAGGACTTCGCTTTTGGTATATTTTATGTTCCAATCATCTTTGCGAATATATATACTATTCATAGGCTGATGCAACTTAAAGCACCAATGACGTACGCTATATAATGTGACTTGTTACTATTTTGAAGTGCAAAGAAATAAGTACATATATGCTGAGTGACAGCCAGTTAAGTATAGGACCATCTTAGAAGATTTTACTATACAAGGCGAAGAATTTTAACCTATGTGTACTCCTTTCCTTTGCCATCCCTTTGGCGAGACATGATGAAGGGATAGTGTATTTTCTTTTGACTTGTTTATGTATGCGTGCATGTCTTGGAGCATTCTAGCAAAGCTGTTATAGCGGTGGGCGGGCCTCCCCTCGTTTGAGTAAATTGTTTTCTTATCCCGTGTCGACTGTCACCTCTCTTAAAAATTCTAAAGAAGCTCAGTTCATGTCTGTCCTTTTGTGGATTAATATCACTTTAGTGGCGGACGTACAGTTTTTTTTTTCGGTGTTTGCGCTTTGCATAACTTCTAGATTGGGCTGTCGTGAGGTCTCTATGATTATAAGTTTGATATTCTAATTAAACAATTATAATAATATAATTAGTAACAGATTATGATGAAAATTAATTCAAAATAGAGAAACCTTTAAATTTTGAAATCACGTTATATCTTTTTAATGACATCAATATTATTTATAGGAAGTTTTTAGTGCAACTAATTACTAATGTTTTAGTGATTGCGTTGGAATTTTCATCGATTGATTCATATATTATGTACAGTGAGAATCGGTGAGGCTTTAATAATACTTCACCAGAGATAGTTGAGTCCAAAGTTTGAACAAATTAAGTTGAACAAAAATTTAAAACCTTTGTAAAAATTTTCATGGTATAAGAGTCTTTGTGATCAAGTGGTCGTGAGTTCAAATCCTACCATCCACCTATTATTTAACACAAGGTAGAGTGAATCTGTGCAAATTTCAAGCTCAAAGAGCTTTCACTTGAGTGGGTGTGTTAGTGAATATATAAAATCAATTAAGTTGATCTCACACAACAGCTTAAGCTATTGTAGTGAAACAGTCACTTAACACACCAGAGAAAGTTGAGTCCAAAGTTTGAACAAAAATTTAAAACCTTTGTAAAATTCTTCTTAGAATAGTTTTGAATGGATTCAAACATTTTGTATATTTTTGGGTAAAAGACATATTTATCTCTAGTTTGCACATTTTTTTTAAAATGTATATATATCATGTTTTTTAAAATTACTGCAAAAGCATTTTATAGTATTGGAAATATTTTAAAAATAAACTTTATGTTAAGTATATATATCAAATTATTTTAGTGCAGACGTTATAATTGAATATTATACATGTAATATTATCTATATTAATAATACAAAGTACAGAAATAGTAGATTGTAGTACAAAATTATGATAGAAATTTAAAAGTGTTTTTAATTGTTTTTAATCCTACAAAGTGTGTTTAAAATTTTTAAATCACAAAAAATACAATTTAGAAAAGTGCAAATCGTAGAAACGGTCCAATACTTTAATAGTATTTTTTTGTACTTGCACTTATTATTTTTCCTTTTTTTATTTGAAACTTACGTTTTTTTTCGTTCCTTTTAAACGTGTAATGTATTTCAATTTAATGAGATTCTTTGTTTCAATTATCTAACTTCAATTTAATGAGATTCTTTGTTTCAATTATCTACCTTTCAAAGTATCTGTTTCAATTATTCAACTTTGTCAATTGCTCTACCATACGATATTGTTAATATTTCTGTAAAAAAAATTTCGCAAAATTAGATTGAGAAGGGTGGTGTTTTCAAAATTGACAATTTGATCATTTTATATACACATAATAGGTTAGAAGAATATATAATACTAGAAGTTATACTTTTTATGTAAAAATTTATCAATGATTGCATCACTACAACATAAAGGATTTTTGGTGATGAATATTTTTGTCACTAAAAGTCAAACATTCGTTGCCAAAACTTTTGAGCAACGGATAAAATTTGTCGTAAGGATTGTCGTAAAGTCAGGGTAGCAAAATATTATTGGCAATGTTTTTACAAAATCCTTGCAAATCATATTTCACTTGATCTTAGATACGTCGCGAAAAGAGATTGTCTAAGATAAGACAAATCATTGAGAAAAATAATTTGGGATGCTTGACTAAAAGTTATTAGTATTTGTAGGTAATAATGTTTTGTCACGTTTTGTGTTTCGTAGGAAATAGCTTTAGTGACGATTTTCTAAATGTAGGTAAAAATTATTCGGGACGGTTTCTGGAACGTAGCTAAAAAATTTTGGTGATAATTTTGGAATTGTAGCCAAATCATTTTAGCTTGTTTTTCATTTAATTTTTAAATTTTTTTAAAAATTATTGTTGATGATTTTAGGGACATAGCTAAAAGGTTTTGGTGATGATATTTGATTTTTGACTAAACAATCTTATTAATAATTTTTCATGTAATTATAATTAATTGTAAGATTATAAATCCATCTTAATGTTTGTAATATTTAGATTTTTATTTATAATTAATTAAACGAAAATAATAATAAAAATAATTAAAAATTGAAATATTTTTATATAAAAATGTTATTTACAAATGTTAATAAAAAAACTTATGTACAAACTAAGCTTGTTCCCATCGTCATTACTAATTACATAATTTGAGTTAAGTATTTATTTGACCATCTTTTTAAACTTGGCCAACTTCCGTTCAATACAGTTTAACTTTTACTGAATACATTCTAACTTTCTTCATTACAAATTAACTAAGCCTTAAGCGACTAGTTCTCCTCTTAAAGCTTCGTTACATTTGTTGATCGTGATGATGATGAACTAGTTGGCTTAGAGACATACCCAAGACCTTTGATATACCTTAATATTGTACCAAGGATGTTTTTGTAAATCTCATGTACGCTTGACTCATTTCTTTCAGGCAATAATCTTTGCAATAACTTTTACATGTTATTCTAAAATTTAAAAAACAAAATAAATATTTAATTCAAATATTATTAATTAGTACTACATAAATAAATAAACTTAAAAATTAAACAAAATTTTATACTTAAATAATTATTCTGCGCTTTTTTAGATGTTCAACCTTCACCTTTCTTGTAGTGTGCGAGTTTGTAAAGTATGATCCTATCACACTCTTTTCCATGAAATTCCTTCTGACTCTGTTTTATGAAAAAAAGAATTGAAACACAATAAGTAATATTGTATTTACTGATATAATTATAACTTATAAACAAAGAACTTATAAATTCATTTCGTACGACAATAACTGATTTGGAGCCTTGGTTGTGAGGAGTTTTCATTTTTTTCTCTATTAAACTTGGCTTTCTCACACTTTTCCTAAATAAAGAAAGGAAATATTCATTAAATTGTGTAACAAGATTAATTGAAGCAAATGTGAAGAGAAAGAAGACAAATCTTAACGTTGGCAAAGGAACCAATAATCACATATTTGATTCCAATTTTATGGAGTCACCTATTCGGGAACATATCTCCTTGCTTTCTCATCTGAAGGAAAAGATTTATAGTATTTATGTTAAATTATATAACAAGATTAATTGAAGCAAATGTGAAGAGAAAGAAGACAAATCTTAACATTAGCAGAGGGGCCACTAATCATACATTTAGTTCCAATTTTATGGAGTCACCTGTTCGGGAACATGTCTCCTTGTTATCTCATCTGAAGGAAAAGATTTGCAGTATTTATGTAGTCGATAACGATGATCCTTGGCCCTTTGTTTCAACAATGAACTCACACAACTTGACACTTCAGGGTTCTCAATATCAACGATATTGAGCTTCATCTATGAACAAGTAAAAGTGAAATTAGTCTTTAAATGAGTAAAAAAAATGCTTATAATTAAATACATTGAAAAATTATCGAAACTATGTCCAAAACATTCTATAGCAAGTTGTCTTCCTTCAACTACTTGGCATGCTAAAGGCAAGGCAATTCAGTCTTAACAACAACCCCTAACTCACTGGACAACTTTTTTGATTGGTTCTTATCAATAGGATGATCTTGCGAGATGTCAATATATACAGACAACTTGTTGTTCATTGCAACATTCACGCGTTGCAACTCAAAATATTTAATGATAACTCTACCTCTTTTTTCTGATGCTGGTATTGGAACATGATAAAAAAATAATGTTAAGAAAAAACACATTAATCATATAAATATATATTTGAGAATAAGTATAATTTTAGGTGGTAAAGATTCACAAACCTAAAGATCCCTTAGCACTAGTTAAGGTAGATAGAGGTTATTATTGACTGGCTTCAATGCTGGATGAAGTCGATTATTATTATTGGATAGGGTTGGATTGATTTGGCTATTGTGGGAGAACAACATCTTCACAAATTGCCACCGTCTTTCCCTTGTTTCGTCCAGTTGTCATTATATTGAATGTCTATAATGATTTCTCAATGATTTTCTAATATAAAAATTATTAAATTATTTCTAAATGATTTTCCATTATAAAATAAAACAAATTAGAATAACAACATAAGGAACTTGTCAATTTTTTCCTTAATTATTTTGGAGCATTTGACAAAACATGAACAAACCATAATCAAAGATGATTGGAATTGATGGCAACTTTAAGCATTTTTTTCCTTTTAGTTGCTCTTTATTCTTATTACTTGTTTCTTCTTCTACTAATCTTTTGTAATGACCCTGAAAGGCTTCTAGGCCACGAACTTGTTTCTATTTTGTATTAATTCCTGGGATATAAATATATTATTCAATTAAAAAAAAGATGATTGGATCTTTAGCCCCACGTTTTGAATCACATTAGAACCATTTTTTACGTCCTCCATTCATTACAAAGTTCATTGTTTGTTAAAAGAAACAATGTATAACTTAAAAAATCTACAATTCTAGGCTTTTCTTTGTCTATAAATAACACATCTAACAAATATAAAGAAAATTTGAATCGTATTTCAAAAATCAACATTAATATGGTTGTAGTTTCTTTCAATTTGTTACATGTATTGGTACTATTGTTACCAACTCTTTACAAATTTTTTTACATGCTTATAGAATGAAAGTTAATAAGGAAGTAAGCATTCAATTATTTAGTGATGTGCATTTCATATAAGGAAGGCATTTTTGCTTCAACCAACATAATAATAAGAAGTGCTTAAACCAATATAGTAATAAGAAGTGATTCAATGATCTTAACTTATGAACAAAGTTATACATACTTCATAACATTTGAAAGATAAATGAATTAAGCATAATGAGATACATTGCTTTTTATAAAATGAAACATAATAAAATACATTACTTTTAACAAATGAAGCATAATGAAATATAAAATGAAGAAGCATAATGAAATACATTGCTTTTACAAAATGGCTAATCATAAGTTAATTAAAATGGTGGCATGTCAGTTTTCAAACAATATAAACAACATTGCCATAAACAATATTTTTTTTACCTTCAATCATCATGATTAACATCTTGAAAATCATCATCATCATTAATTACATTATGATTTGATTCTTCATCACTATTATATTAAGCCAAAGTATAGTCATTGTTATAAAATTCATCCTTAATATAGTCTTCATCTCTTTCTACGATAAGATTAACTTGTACTTTATCTACTTATACTATATTGGGATCAACATCTCTCCTATAGAATGATGATATATCTGTATCTTCTATTTGAATGACTTTATTATTCGATTCAATCTTTTGATATACTTCATCACCATCCTCACTGATTAGATCATTATCCCTTTCACAAAAATTTAAGAGATTTCAGTGTTGAAAATTTTGGACAACCTTCCAATTATTGCCTAATATAGTATCATTGAGGAAGAAAACTTGCTTCACTTGAATTGCAAAGACAAAAGGGTCATTATCATACCATGTATTACTAACATTGATGCTAGGAATATTCCCATTCATCTTCATGTTAGCAAGATTAAACCATTTGCACTTAAATAGAACAACCTTTTATCCTTAATGTAATGCAACTCTATTATTTCATAGATGACATTGTAAAAATCAATAAAATTTTCGTCATGATATCCCTCAACAATAACCCCATAATTTTAGCTTCTAAGTCGATTGTCTCGATCTTATAAATGAAATCTAACCCCATTAACAATGCAATTTGTAAATTTTTCCCGCATATGTGAGGCCCACATGTCAAAGAATATAATGCTATTATTGCCTCTTGCATGTTACAGTTATCTAACCATATCATTTGTACAACAAAATGAAATTAGAAGTTAATCTAGCATAAAAATTGTCATAAGTTCATAATATTCCATCAACATATAACTTACTTGAGTCCTAAACCATGATAGGAACTTAGGCTTTTGTCTGTCTTCAACATTAACAATCTCTTTGCTTCAAATTGACTCTTTGTGCTCTCTATTTAAAAAAGTAAATAGAGATCAAAACATATAGATTGAATGAGAACATTGAAATATGAAAATTTAATTCAAAAATAATATACATACTCCATTTATATGTCGACTTCCTCACAGTTGTTTAAAATATACCAATGGGAAATTTCGAATTTGTCTTTATTTAACTCGACATATTTTCTGATACAAAGTGACCAAACTTTTTGGGAGAAAACTGACAAGCTACCATCTTGATCAAATTCAAAGTTACGTTATGGTCCATTAATCTTTTCTCAATGTCATTTAAGTATATTGAACAAAATGTCAAGCATTTACGTCATATAAGCCTCTGCAATAGACCCTTCAGGTTGAGCTCTATTATGTAGATAATGTTTAAGAGGGTATAAAAACCTAAAAAATATAAAACATTAATAATTGTTACTAACTAATAACTTTTAAAAAAGTAGAAGTTAATATAAATTATCTTTCAATGGGTTACATCCATCAAAATTGAACTGGTCCATAAGGTTTTACTTCATATGGTAAGTGAATTGCCAAATGCACCATCATATCAAAAAATGATAAGGGGAATACTAGTTCAAGCTTATATAGAATCAATGATATTTCTTCTTCCATTTTGTCAAGCTCTTCAACTTTAAGTGTCTTGTAATATAATTACTTAAAAAATCACCCAATTGACCTAAAGTTACGGACACATCCTTTGACAAACATCCATGTATTCCAACAGGAAGTAAACATTGCAGAAGTACATGACAATCATGGCTTTTCAACCCCGATACTTTTCCCTCTTTAACATTGACATAATAAGATAATTAGATGTATACCCATCTCGAAACTTGATTGATTTCAGAAATTGACAAAAAGTTTGCTTTTCCTTTTTTGAAATGGTGTAACAAGAAGGTGGAATAATATGTGACCCATCATCTCATCTTTTCAAATGCAAATCTTTTTATTATATTAATGTCTTCCAAGTCCAGTATAGCCTTAATTTTGTCTTGCAATTTGCCATAAATATCCATCATAGTTCCTAAAATATTCTCACAAACATTTTTTTAATAGGTATCATATCAAGATTATGCCTTAATAGTAATTCCTTCCAATATGGAAAATTGAAAAATATGCGTTTTTTCATTACAATTGAGCTCAACAACATTTTGCTTTCACTTTCTATTACTTAGGTGTTTTTCAGGTGTAATGTCACCCAAATGTGATAGCTGCATAACCACATCATCACCAGACAACTATAAAGGAACTTCACCCAATTCTACTTTTCCATTAAACAATTTTGCTTCTTCGCCATCTATGCCCATGTTCTAAGTAACGACGATTCCCATATAACATATTTTGCTTCATAGCCTTATTTAATAAGTTTGATGGCTACACGTAGGACATGCCATATACCCTTTAGTGCCCCTTCCAAATAAATTCCCATAAGCTGGAAAATCATTTATGGTCCACAAAACAATCGCATGCATTATAAATGTTTCACCTTAAACAACACCAAAAGTTTCTAATCCAACCTCTCATAGATCATTTAAGTCATCAATTAATGGTTGCTTGTATACATCGATATCCTTACTAGGAGCAGTAAGTCCTAGAATAAGCAAAGACAATAACATAAAATGCTCTTTCATACATTTCATGGAGGTAAATTGTATGGTACTAATATTACCAGCCAACAGTAAACTATCTCAAACATTACGACAATATTGTGCAAACCATGGAAACTTTCCATGAAAGTACGTCCATGCCATTAAATCTGCTGGATGACGTATAATGTTATCATCAACGCGTTTCTCTTTATGCCACCTCATATCTATGGCTATTTTTAATGACATAGAAAGCCTTTGTAGTCGTGGTTTAATAGGAAAGTATTTCAAGATACCGCATACAATCGTACTTACAAGCACGTGTTGATTTATATCCTAATCTAAGACCCCTGAACAATTTCTTTGCATCATAGTAAGATTTGGGCAATTTGTGTCCAACAGGTAATGCATCATTGAGCAAGTCAATTAACTTGTCAAAATACTTGTCACTTCACTTATTATAGACCTTCAAATGCAACAACTTGACAACAAACGATAGTTGTAAAAAATTTGAGTACCCTGGATATAATTCTTCTTGAGCAACTTTCAATAACTTCCTAAAATATCTTCTGTAATAGTACCAATTATGTTAGGCAAACTGGTATCATTCTTTGTCTCCATATAATTCCCATCATCCTCTAACATCTCACCAATCTCATCATCATCATCATCATCATCACCATCATCATTATTATTATTATCATCAACACCTGTACCAACGCTTCTACCATAACTTGCTTCCTTACACTCACCATGATAAAGCCAAAGACTATAGAATTTATCCATGCCTTGGATTAGCAAGTGATTATATACCACATCTTAACTTAAATGTCAACATTTAAGCAATCTATGCATGGGCAACGAATACGACATTCATGACTCATTTGATATTTCACACAAATTGCATGAAACTTTTAACTCCTAGGCATTCAATGGACCATTTCTGATCAAACATTCAACTTTTTTCCATGTAGCTATACAATCCTTGGTCTTTATAACATAATCATTAATCATTACAAGTTCATTTTCAAATTTTGAATTTAAACAAGCACTATGTGGCATGTTACACCACATGAATTGAGAAAGCAAGTTCTCTTTATAACTACTAGGCTCGTGGAATATTTCATCGATAAGCCTCATGGGAGTTGCATCACGAGTTTCCAGCCTATATTCCATCTGAGGGGTTTATTATGCAAAGGATTGTCATGAACATTAGGTGAATTTCTGATGTTAATGCTAAGTTTGAATTCAAACAAACAGTAAGCTACGTTCAATAAATAATTATGTAATTCATACACCGGTATCATCAATTATTTAAACAAAACCCAATCATAAATACTTATAATATTAAAGCCCAACTTAAAAACACATCAATCATTATAAGAAAATTGAAAAGAACAACGCAAAACCCAAACACATTGTAGACATTTAGGTGAATGACTTACCTTGACAAATGGATAATCGTAGACTACAAAAAAGACAAATGAGGTTGGATGATTATTGACGCTCTCCATCACAAAACACGACCTGCAAAAAAGACAATTTAGTGTTTAATATAATATAATTGTTTATAGAGTTGGGTCTTAGGACTTTAAATCTAGAAAAAGGTTATATCTAAAGTTTTTGGACACATAACCAATAACTTACTGTTAATAAATTTTTAAAGACTTTGTGGCAGTAATGGGCTCACGATAGTTTATGAGTGATGAAAAGTTCGAAGGCTGACAAGAAGTGAGAGGACTATGATCTAAGAGTGACACTAGAGATTCAAAGGGCACTTTAGTCAAACATCTTATAGGCACTAGTAAAACAAAGTTCCTAACACATATTCACATTCATTCAACCTATTCAACATGCATAACCCATATCTTAATTTCCAAAACCTAGGTCCAAGAATAATTCATACTCTTAAGCATTCATTTATAAAACTAACTTCCAATCTTAATATACGTCCAAGTCAAAATCAATCCAACAAACCCCCAGGTACATGCATATCAATCTTTAAGTCATAATCCTTGGAATTAATAACAAATTAAAAGTCAATCTAATTCATTAGGCATCATTTCTTTAAACCTTTATCTCTTTTAATTTATTTTAAGTTAGTTGGAAAAATTTCTAATATTTCATCTTTTACGTTTAATAAGCTTCACCTCTAATGTCTATCTTATATAATATTTTTTTAGTATTACAAGATTTAGGCAAATAAATTAGGATGCATAATAACTTCTTAACTTTGTGTCTGAACATTTGGTTACAAAAATTAGGTCCATTCCTTTTAGTCTTTTTATCTTTCTTTTAGTTAGGTAGGTGTCAACTCCATTATCTTCAATCATTTTTTTCACCTCAAACATACTCTAAATTAGTCATAGCATAATAATGATACGCTACATTTCTTTTAATTATAAAATGTGGATATTACTTCTTAATCTTATATCATGCATATTTCAAATAAGTTGTAACAAGTGATACTTTTGTTACAATTTTAACATAAATTAGAGAAACAAATTTTGATAAAAAAAGACATAATGAAGATGATATAAAAAATTATTAAATGAAAGATAAAAAGAGGACTTGTCACTATTATTGCAATAATGTATCCCTCTTTAACTGATTTTGCTTATGAAAAGGATTAAGCTTGCGGTGGATTGAAAATTCAAGAAGAATCATTAAATTAGAGTATATTTAATTAGTAATTACATGGCAAAAGGAAATAGCAACAATTATGTTTATTAACATATATTATTGGATCATTTAAAGGAGAATTTTAAACTACATTTATTATTTACTTTAGTATAATTTAAATATCTATCATAAATTCTTTTTTCATTTTGTTTGAAGACAAAGAGGACATTAAATACATAGTAGTCAAATAATATTACTAGTAGCACAACATTAGGTGAATTTCTTGAATGTTTGAACACAAAAAACATAACACTCAAGTCATATTAACAGTCCAATAACATTAACATTTCGACAAAGTTTTGGACACTAAAAGCATAACAGTCAAATAACATTAATATTAACACAACAATAGATGAATTTCTTGAATGTTTTGAACATTAAAAACATAATACTCAAGTCACATTAACAGTCAAATAACATTGACAGTAGCACAACATTAGAAGAATTTCGTGAATGTTTGAACATTAAAAACATAACACTCAAGTCAGATTAACAGTCCAACGACATTAACATTTCTTCAATGTTTTGGACATTAAAAACATAAAAATTAAATAACATTAACAGTAGCACAACATTAGGTGAATATCTTGAATGTTTGAACATAAAAAACAAAACACTCAAAGCATGCATGGAAAGGTAATTCATTCCCTATCAAAACAAGACACTAAATACATAAGAAGACTTTCGTCGAACACCTTACAGGCTTCATAAATTAAACCCTAACTAATAACAAGTAATTTGCCTTTTTTCTTTCTTCACACATACAAACAACATTAAAACTCCATTTATACGCAAACAACTCAAAGGTTCATTCAAAAACTGACCATGAATATACTACTATTTAACAACAAAATTAAAGAAAAGTAAAACTCAAAACAAAATCAAACAAACTACTTACATCGATGATGAACGGACAATGAGAAGATGATGAACGGACAAGAAAATAGAAGAGAAGAGGAGGCAAAACAAAATGGGGAGGAGGGGGTCAGAGTCGGAATATAACGATTAGAAAATGACACCATTTTTCGTTAAACAAACAACATCATTTTCGTTTAAATTTTTTTCAGTCTGTAACATTTGGCAACAAATTTAGAAATTCGTCACCAAATGTTACACAGTAGGTGAAGATTTGTATAATCATCATCAATAATATTTTTTTTAATTTTTACAGTTTTCATATTTTTTTGAGATATAACATTTTTATAAAATTTTAAACAATTTATACATAATAAATAGAGTTTTGTGAGACCATATAAAATTTTCATATCATATCTATTAAGATTTTAAAATAAAAATATAAATAGATATAATATGCATACAGATATAAAATGTTGTTTTGTTTTATAATTTTTTAAATTACATTGTTGTTAAGTAAGTTTATTTTTATATTTTCAATCATTGTGAATAATATTAAATTGATAGCCGTATATTTGGCTACCAATTTACGAAATCGTTACCAATACTATACTTTTTAAATAGATTTTTAATTTTTGCTAAAATTTTAAATATAGCATAAACATAAATTATTATAGACATATGTGATTTGTCACCTATGAAAACGTAGCCAAAAGTCCCATTTGTTATTTTTAATTAAATTGCTATTATTATTATTATTATTATTATTATTATTATTATTATTATCATATATGGTAATTACTATAATGTTATATTAATGTATAAATAATAATTGTAACTAGTCTAATGATTTATGAATTATTACATAATTTATAAATTTTCTCATATCTTACTTACGTATTATATAATTTATAAATTTTCTCATATCTTACTTAAGTAATATATATTACTCTATTTAATAATAATTATCTATTTATTATATAAAAATTCCATACCGTAACATATAATTTATATATTATATATAATTCTGTTAGCCAAAGGTGAAGCTAAATGGTAATGACAAACCATTTGAATCCTTACCAAATCATTATTTTTTAACACTTAATGGAAAACAACGTCGTTTACCTTAACAACAAACGACGTCGTTTTCTACTAGGTTATTAACATGAAAATGAAGTCTTTTTTTTTGGTGTTAGCTGTCATATTTCCTCTTCATAATCAGTCGAAGAAGCGTAATCTCCTCTTTTGTGGTCATCTCTTGTCTTGTGGTCCTCACCGTCGAAGAAGCATCATGTGTTGCGTTAGTCTTGTTACCAAGAACCCTCCTTATTATGTTCTATTTTTCTGCCATGTCCCAAAGTTAATGTGGGCATTGTTTTCTGCAAATGGTGTATGGGTTTCCCTTTTTTACTTCTATTTGGAAGATAGTGAATTGTGTTTCTATATTAGATGACGATGAGAAGATTTAGATTTTTTCCCCAACCTCTGGTTGTTGTTTGAGGAAACCCTGCTAACTATTTAATGGAAGGTCTATTAGAGATCTAAGGCACAATTTTCAACAAATGTTTATATAAAACATTTACCATATGATTCCTTTTACACCAAATTTGTACCACTACTAAAATGTAGTACTTTGACTTATCATTGACAAAATATCATAACAAATCACATTGACATGGAATGTAGAAAGTGTCTTTTGCATCAGTTCATTCCATTCTTAGAATTTGTGGGATTTGATTACCAAACGAATTTTATTAAACATAATAATTTTATGATAAATTGAATTTTTAGAATTAAACTGCTAACATCAATTCATCAAGGAATGTCGACGTGGTGACTATTTTCATAAGACAGAAATGAGCTCCGCTAGGAGAAATGTGGGAAAATTATACCTAATGCAGAACAAATTGATGTAGAAATTTTGTTGTCATACACTAATCACCATTTAACTTCTATAGCCGATCTTTTTCTTCAAGTTTTTTAGTATCATCTAAATTACCTTTGTTCCTTAATTAATTGTATCTTATTTGCATCATAATAAGCTATTAGATGAATGTTTGATTGTATATACTATGTCTTATGTAAAGCTTACTCCAATATTCAAGAGAACATAGATAAAAATAGAAACGGTGGCAATATCCCGATGGCTAGTACATGATTAAGACAATCGGTTGTTTTTGAACAATCATCGATTCCAATTACTGTGTCTTTTTAATCAGGTATGAATGTGTTCGAATTTGGCATCGTAATATGGGTTGGCTTAACTATTTAAGTTCCATACTAATTGTGTCTTAGGTGAAAAACATCTCATTTAAAGTTCATCTAATTTAGCGATCCAAACTACATTTAGGGATTCATCATTGTATCCTCTGCAAGTTTAGTTAGAGCCAAGAAGTTGGTGGAAGAAGGTGTTAATAACCCAACACCCAAGGGAAGATCTTTGACATTTTCAACTGATGCCTTCAAATGTGCAAGGACCCTTGATGGGAATCCAAACATAGCGAACTCATTTACCTTTACCAACTATCATGTCACTTGGAATCTAAAAAAATAATTATTTCATTTTCTTTTCGATGGAATAAGCGTGAAACTTTATTTATGGTTATGTCTGTAAGAATTTTGGACATATTCTCTCTACTAGTTAAGGGTAAGATTGTGTACTATTGCATCTCCTAAGACCCCACATATCAGTGGGATTCATATTGGATGTTATTGTTGTTGTTGTTGTTCTATGTTTGTAAGAACTGTTAAACTTCTAATTATAATCTTGTACTACTTGTATACATCATTATATTATATTGCTTACAATTTTCAAATTTTTATGTATTATTATTTTATTGTTAATAAATATTATTGATTAAGAATAGTAGTGAACTTAAATTTATTAATTTTTAATCTTATTAATATGTAAAAATTTAGGTATGATTATCTCTTTATTTCCAAAAATATAATTTATAGAGTTTTTATGCATTGACTCTATATTTAAACAATTTTAAAATCAAAATATAAGTAAAAATATGAAAATTCATATATAAATGTCATTTATAATTAACCTTAGGATTATTAAGCACACATACCATTAAAATTATCAAATTAACATTATTAATACATAATTATTTAGTATACATTTTTTGCAGTGATTTCAATGTTTAATCGCCAAAACATTACATTTGATAACGAATTATATATTTCCTGACAAAAAGTTTGAATATTTACTGACAGTTTATGTTATCACCGCTAAAAGCTCGATAACGACATGACTAAATTGTCACAAAATTAGCTACTTTTAGCGACAACTCTGAGAAATCGTTGCCAAATAATCTGCTTTAGCGATGATTTATAACATTGCCAAAATCACAACTTTTGGTGATGAAATGCTAAATCATTGCTAAAAGTCTACATTTGGCAATGATTTACAATTCATTGCAAAAAAAAAGTAACTAATAGTCTGTTTCGTTGTAGTGTTTGGTTTGACAATATTTCACAGTAAAAAAAGGGAGTTACATACAAATATGAGTTAAACTTATTGACAAAAAGTTTCTTTTAATGTTTGGATAGTGATAGGACATGATCATGTCAGATACGTAACAAAAAGATAGAAATTTTATATGTTTTTCAAAATTAAGATGACTTTAATTTTATAATATGATTAGGTTATTAATATAATAAATCATAAATCATACCTTATTATGAAACTTGATTTCTTTTTCAAATAGGTCTAAAAAGTTTTATAAGTAATATAATAAGGGGTATGCTAATGATAGTAGCTCGTATAAATTTTATGCTCGTTTATAATTTGTTTTGTACCTTTTATTAATTTATTCAAAATATAATTTTAATTTTAATTAGACCTTAATTAGAATTAGAATTAATTTTAATAAAATACCAATAAGGTTTCAATAAGATTCAATATCTAATATCGGTCCTTATTTATCAAATATCTCATATTTGACCTTAAAGTTTCTCAAACTTTACAGTTAAATCCATATTAATAAACTATCTTTTCTATATTCAATTGTTATTTATATCACATAAAAATAGATTCTTAAATATGTTGGCAATATACATAATTTATATTTAAGATTAGATAAATCAAATTTTTATTTTTATTTAATTTTTTAGTTAAATAGTTTATAGTCATAAATTAAGTTTGGTGTCTAACATTACATCATGATCACTTTAATATTGAAAACATCAAAATAGTTTTAACTAATATTTTTTTGTGCATAATTTAATGTATAATTCAATCTTTTCATCATATAATGTTTTGACTAGGCATAAAGTATATGAAATTATTATTGACTATATTTAAGTCTAATCATATTAAATTTTCATCATTAGTATTTGTTATTTCCTAATGACACCCAATAGGGGTGAAATAAGTGAATTCAAGATTTTAATTAAAGTATACTAACTTATAAAATAATGTCTACAAATTATCACCATGCAAGAATAAAATTAAAGTAAATCAATTTAATTATACTTGTAAACAACAAAGTAAAGAGTAAGGGAAGAGAAACACAATCCCATTTGCAATAGTTAAGCAAGCAATCCTTACCTACAGCCATTACCAGGACTAGTCTTAAATTTCTATAATAAGTCTTCTTTTAAGGTGAAGAATAACCCTTAAAACAATCTTTATTTTGGAAAAAAGGAACATCTTTTTTATTGTTTCTTTAATGTAGAGAGGAACCTCAAACCACTTTTAAATAAACCCCCCAATATAACGATCGCGAACTCCAAAAATAACTTATGACTCGAACTTGCTCACATGGATATTTCGATAATCATAAAAGGCTTAAACACTCAAAATAAGACAATGAATCTTCAAATGATTGAAAATTACTTAGAAATTTGTGTATAGGACACTCAAATGTTGCTTTGTGCTAAAATTAATGAGAAAACACCTATTTATAGTATTTTGGAACCTAAATAGTTGTTAGAGCCAGACTAGCCGTTATAACAATTATATCTGATGCACTGGTCAACTAGTATAACATACTGGTCAACTAGATTTATATAACACCAAATTCCTTAAATGTTGAAATATTGGTTGTCTAGTAAAGGATACTGGCCCACTAATATAACAAATTGGTCAACAAGTACATCAACCAATGTTACAATAAACTCTTGGTATTTTAAATTTAATAACCTTAACCTATATTGATAGACCACTAATCCATATAAGTGGACTAATCATCCCAAAAACATAATTTTAACACCTTTAAATACTCAAACTCAATTTGATTAATGTTATTATTATTAAAAAATCTTCCCAAAAATTTACTTAAAGATTATTCGAAAGATCAAAAGGGCTTTTATATTGAAAACAAAAGCTTCAATACCTCTTAATGAATGTAAAGACTGTTGTAATGCAATGAAATGGAATATTTATGTATAGTGACCCTTTTAGATTATTAAAGACAATCAAGATGAGTTTACAATTAGTAATACATGAAATAATCTCGATATATCTTGAACTTCTTCTTAATTTTATTTTGATATTGAAGATTTCAAACATTGTCTTTTCTTTCAAAATCCATTGATATAGTAAACATTTGTTCTCATATTCCTTCTCATAAACATTAAGCTCATTGGTAGTACTTTTTTTAATCAAAACCTCGATTGGAATATACCTTAGTTCAATAATCTCCCTTTTTTATGATGACAAAACATTTGTGATATTAGGAAACTGTTTCAGAATTTAACTAGATATATGACGACTCATATAAAGATAATAATTAGCTCCCGCTTAATTCATACTTAAAACATAGATCAATATCATAACCATAATTCATTATTGAGAGCAAGATTTAAAAAAAATTCATTATATATATATATATATATATATAGATATATCCATATATATATATATATAAAGATAATAATTAGCTCCCGCTTGATTCATACTTAAAACATAGATCAATATCATAACCATAATTCATTATTGAGAGCAAGATTTAACAAAATATTCATTATATATATATAACTGTTTAATATGGAAATAGGATATAGAGAAATTGTTCATCACAAAATGAAAAAAAGTAATAAACCTCCGAAATTGTAACATTTCCCTCTAATATAACAAAAATTATTCTCCCAATTTTTGGAAACATAAAAAATAATCAATTATCTAAAGGGGAAATTGCGACTCAGTCAAACTATACAGGTGTTAGACCCCATTTTCGGAGCCCAACTATCCAGATGTATCATAAGACGTGAGCATATTATCCTATGTGCCCGCACCAGCCAATCACCAAAATCACAATTTGACTTCTTCAAAAAAAAAATTGTAGCTCTATATCTCTAGTTTATTTTGAAACAAGAACCATCTCAGTCGAAGCTTTATTGCTCAAGATATGCTTGAAAATCCAAAGTATGTTCATAACCTAGTCATGCTCTTCCAACCGATCCCTCACTTTCTTTCCATCAATTTTTTTCAAATCAACACCAAAGTCCAACAATTTTTATAAAGAGATAGGAAAATGTGATAAGAATCTATTGGTTCAAGAACCACTTTATTTTGGAGGTCGGACAGAGAAGTTATAGCATAAAGAATCAAACATGACTTTGCCCTCAATCACATTGTACCAGTTTCGGGAAAATTGACATAACTTTCACTAGAGATATCGAATTAAGGTCATCTTTGGACAATTTTGAAGAGAACTTTGAGATCTATAACTTTCATAAAGACCTTGAAGACGGTTTCGAAGAGGACTTTGAGATCTACAACTTTTCATGAAGACCTTGAAGAGAGGTTTTGCCATCTAGAGGGACAAAATCTCAAATTTCCAAAAGTATAGATGAACCAGACGAAGGGATTCAGTCTCAGACGAAGGGATTCAGGGATTTAGTCTCAGACAAAGGGACTCAGTCTTAGACGAAGGGGTTTCTACGGGGTCTTCCTCACATCACCAAAAGTTCTAAATCACTAACTACACTCTCCAAAGCATCTCCAATGGTTCTTACATCCATTCTAACATCACTTTCACTCATAATCTTCCCAAATTCGCTTCTTCTAATGCCATATCACTCCTTAAACATTCAGTTACCAATTTGGTTGTATTAAACTCCCAAATCTCAACTCAAACGACTCATCACATACAACAAATTCTCATCCTTAATGTAGTTGTCCCAAATGTCAATCCTATGCAGCATCACAAACTTCTAAAGGTCATATCTCTCAACTCTGATATCCAAAAATTACATCCTCTTACTATTAGAAAGCTAAATGGATAACCTCCAATTGCAAGAAGACAACTTTGTCTATTTTAACCTAGATTAATCCAGTTTTTTCCCTTAAGTCAGTGCACAATTTTACGCCTATGGAAGAGTTGAAATATGAAATATACAACTACAAGATAAATATGCACATACACATTGGAAACTTCTTCAATTCTCAATTCATTTCTAAATCAAAATGAAGTTCATACATAATTTTAATTACATATCAACATTACATCAAAGACTTAACATAAGATACAAAATACATTGGATGCTCAATGTTTGATATGCTTATAAAGCTATCCAAAAGTCTAGTCACTAACTTAGTT
>JANVCL010000002.1:17365065-17375564 GCA_026546855.1 Erythroxylum incrassatum | reverse complement strand
AAGGGACTGGGTGGGATCAAACCGTGATTCAATCCTCCAATGATGGTCGGGTCTGTGACTGAGAGCCCTTAAGATTGGGGATCAACCTTTTCTGAGTCCAAGGAGAAGTAGTGTACACACTTGACAGGTGACAGGCGCCGCAATCCTTTTTCGGTTGGGCATTGTGGTGAGTGGTCAACATTAATATCACCCTCACGCTAAGCATCCCCACCATTCCCCTCAACTTGACTTTACTAAAAAGTTTGAGTCAGATGGAATTTAATTTTTAAAAAGTAATTTAAACTAAAATTTAAATTATTTTTCTGCTTAAAAAGATATTATTTTTTAATAATATTGGTTAACTTATATCATTGGAGCTTTTCTCAATAAATTTTTTTTGAAAGAACTTTATATAACAGTCTGTTTGACAACATAAAAAAATACTTTTAGTTTTAATTATATTTTATTTTGTAATAAAAATTATTTATGCATATAAAAATTATTTAAAGTATATTAAACACTATGCAAAGAATAATATATTAATTATTATATAATTGTAAACCATATGAAACATAAATGAAAATATATTTACCTAAAATTGTTATATGGATTATAACATATATAAAACTAATATCAAAAATAAATTTAAATCATATAAAAAAGCCAAATAGAGAAGATGTGTTTGCAAGATAAACGTTAAAATTAGTTTGTGAGTATCGTGAGAATTATGTATAAAACATAAGGATAAAAGAAACTAAAAATAGGCTCATTAATTGATCTGAAAAATCTATTAGAAAAGCCATTTAAGAGGCTTCAAATTTGTACTTATTAAAAAGTTGTATTTTGACTGTCAAAAAAGTCTTATTTATTAAAAACATAATTTTTTATTTTATAGTCAAACACTTATTTTTCTTAAAAGAGTCTTTTATAGTAGAAAACAGTATTTATTAACCTCCCAAATGTCCATCCAAACTGCACTTAATTTACAATCACTATTCACAACTATTCTTTATATATATACATGGGTATATTAATTAAATTATTTAAAATTAAATAACTTAATTTAAGTAATTCACATTATTTTAAGTGTCTTTTTTGTTAATTATCATATTTAAACTTAAATTAAGAATATTTAATTTTCAATCTCTTGAATTGGACCGATTTCTCGCATCTAATCCGTATGTAATAATTATTGTTAATTATTATTATCCTGTAATGTTGTGTAATAATCATTGTTATCATGTAATGGGTTGTTGTTAGAGGTTGTCATCATTAATTAACCTTATTTTTCACTAAGTCCTCCATTAAAAAGTCATAGATCGGATAAGATCATCCTAATCATTCTTTTAAGTCCACATAAATAATTTTACTAACTTAAATTTTTAGTATATGGTATTAATTTTATTAACTTTTTGTTTAATTAAAATTACTTAAATTATTATAAAGGGGAAGTGAAATAATCATATAAGTCATATAAATTTATTAAAATATCTTAATAAATCTTGGTAATTTTTAATTTTTTAATAGAGTAATATATATTATTTTATTAATAAATAAAATTATATAAATCTATGTGCTTCATTTTTTAATATAAGAATTTATGTTAATTAAGTGTGTTTAATTTGTGTTTATCCTTAATTAAGCATCACTAACGACAAAAGCTTCTGTAAATTCCAAAAGCATACATCTGAAACTGAGCCTCGTAAGTGAAAACTGAAAAAACCTCAGCAAATTAAATACCTCCACGTGTACGGTTCAACTTACAACTGTCGCTCATTAACTACTTTGTGAAGCTTCCTCGCAACAGCCCACTAGCATCGAACGAATCGAACTTCGAATCTAACGCAGATCGCTGCCATTCTTAATCTTGACTCAAAAGGTTGATCCTAACTTTAAAGACCCTCAGTCGCAGACCCGATTATCGCTGGAAGATTGAATCACGATTTGATCTCACTTAGTCTCTCAGGAAGGCGGCTCAGTGTTCGATATGCACAAGAAGTTACCACATTGGATGAACTCTCATATTGCCGCTGTCGAAACTTGAACCTGAAACCTTAGACTCAGTTTTTTTCCAAAAAATCAGCTGGGCTACCCGTACGGCATTCTTAATCTGTAATTACAAAGAGAATGATAATAAGAACGAATTGGAAGGCCAAAACTGGAAACGATTAGTTCTCTGTTTCGAGAGAGGGAGTAAACTATGGGCTTGAACTGGAAGGGGGTCTATATAAGCTGAGATAAGGCTAAGCCTAAGAACACAACAGAGAGAGACACACACACACTCTCAATACAAACTGTTTTCTCTTCAAGTTTCTTCTTTTTACTCCCTCATATTTGCTCTTCCCCGCTTCTTTGTATCCCTTTCTGTCTATCATCTGTCTTTCGACATTTCTGGGGCTTGTTTTCTTGTTGGGTTTTAATTGGAAACCGTGTTTAGATACAAGAGCAACCTTATAAAGATTGTTCCTTTCTGAAAGCCAGGTGGTTCAGAATAGAGACCCAGGTTGATTTTCTGTCCTTTTTAGTCGTTTTCATCAACTTTGAGGCTTGTTTTGAGCCCCTCCAGTTGGTTTTCTCTTCCAAGTTTAGGTCTTTCTATTGTTTTTTCGGTGTAGAAATTTAACATCTTTTTTCTTGGTTTTGGTTGTTTATTTTTTGGCTTAATAACAACTTTGGCTTTAAGTTCTTTTGGTTTTTTATTGTTTCTTTGAAGGTATGGCAACAGCTATAGACGTTTATAGTAGTAAGACATCCTCTGTTTTCTCTGATTCTTGTAACGAGGAACTGATGAGAGCACTCGAACCTTTTATGAAGAGTGCTTCTTGTTCCTCTGCTTCTGATTCTTCTTTTTCTTCTGACCCTTCTTGTTCTTATACCTCTGCAATGTCCTCACAGCCCAATCTTTACCCTGACTTTGGCTCCCCTTCGAGCACCCACATGTTTTCTCAGGGGTTCGAGCAAACGGGTTCGATTGGGCTGAATCACCTTACCTCATCACAAATCTTGCAAGTCCAAGCACAAATTTATGCTCAGAAGCAACAGGAGTTGGCTAATGTTGCTAAAGGATCAGTAGTTTGTAACCAAAGGCTTAAATTTCTGGGTCCAAAACCTGTCCCCATGAAACAATCTGCTTCACCTCCAAAGCCAACGAAGCTGTACAGAGGAGTGAGGCAGAGGCATTGGGGAAAGTGGGTTGCTGAGATCAGACTCCCTAAGAACAGAACAAGACTCTGGCTTGGAACTTTTGACACAGCCGAAGAAGCAGCTTTGGCTTATGATCAGGCCGCTTTTAAGTTAAGGGGAGAGTTCGCTAGGCTCAACTTTCCTAATCTTCGCCGCCAAGGAGCTCATGTCTCTGGAGAATTTGGTGTCTACAAGCCTCTCCATTCCTCTGTTGATGCGAAGCTGGAATCTATTTGTCAAAGCTTGGCTAACTCTCAGAAACCGGGGAAAATATAATATTCATACTTTTATCATTTTTTTAAATCACGTTTTTAGAAGATATTTTATACATCAACAGTTAATACTAAACAGTTAATTTTAATTAAATCAACTGATAAAATTAGCTATTAGCTAACTATTGATAAAATCAACTAACAATTAATACAATTTATTATTTGCCAGACCTATAATACTGCTGATAAATCAGCTAAAAATTAATACAATATAGTATTCGCAAAAAATGACCTATATCTCCGGAGGGTTAGTGCACTGGGCCCCTCTCCCATCCACTATTTGTCAAGAAAAAGACCTATATGGTGAGTGCACATGGACCCGCCTCTCTCATCTCTCTTCAAATAAGATGTATAGGAATGAATAGGATTGAATGAATACCCACCCCATTTGGCCAATTGTCGTATCTTCCTTCTTACCGACTTATGACATGAGCTCAAAATCCAAGCATATCAACACAAATAACGACCCCTTTATCTCCCTATGGGAAAAGAAGGAGAAGAGGAAGAAGAAGAAGCAGTTCCCGGTAAATGAGTTCCTCCAAGAAAACTACAAGAAAGTTGAAGAAATAGTGTCAGGTCCTGGAGCTGGTATTGGGGTTGGTTGCGGCGTCGGACTAGGCCTTGGCTTGGTTGGTGGATTCGGTTACGGTGGTTGGCCATGGAATCATGTGAAGCTGGTTTTTGGTGTTGGCATGGGCTGTGGTGTAGGTTTCGGATTCGGGTACGGCAATGGCGTCGGATACGGTGTCAGCATGGAAGCGTTAGAATCTAAATCGTCAAAGAGAACTCCAAGGAACAAAGGAATTTCAGTTCAGATATGAGTGTTGCCATTTTCAATCTCCATTTAGTATTTTAGTTTTCGATGTCAAACTGTCCCATCCAAAAATATTCCAAAATTTTGAACTCTGATCTTATTTATATGTAGACTCTCATTAATGTCTCATAATATCTTACATCTATCTACAAGATTTTTGTTACATTCCTACCCCAAAGCTCTTGGCAATCATGCATGTTTTACTAGGATCTAGAATTAATGAGAAAAAGATGGTACATCATGTGAAATACTGCCTGTGTCCACATTCTACATCTTCCGCGGAACCAGAGTTTGTTGGTAGATGTAGCCCCATAGATCCATTACTTCCATCTTCGCGGTCCTCCATTACCATTGGTACAGCATTGACATTGCGAGGATTTATATTGCTATCTGCTTGTGTACTTGCACGCGATTCCTCCAATACCCGGAAGTAAGCATAAGGCCCCCAACCTTGTAAAAGAAACACACAAATGTCAGATAATGAATCCATGCTTTGATAAAGCTGATTCACTTACCTCATGGATCATTATCCACAAATCTAAGGTTCCATGTACTGAGGACATCAGTTAAACATCGCCACATGCATAAAAGTTTTGTCAAATGCAATATATAGTCTATCAAGCAATAGTATCCCCATGCAAAAAGCCAATACATAGAAAAACAGAAGTTCTATCTATTATAGAACGTCTAATAAAAGTTCCATGCCACGTATCAGGCAGTGTGCAGGTCTTATCTATAACTGGCTCTGAGTTATTCTATAGATTAGCATCCCCTCCATCATCTAAAACATAGTTAAGTAAAAGGACAGATAAGCTCTATTAGTTCTCAAAACACTATATGAGATGCCACTAGAAAAATAATTTAAATATCAAGATGATTCTGCCAACTTATATGGCCCAAGAAATCAAATATCCAAGATGAAGTGGTGAGAGAGAAGAAAATAATTTCGGATGAAAATAACTTTAAAGAAAGCGCTTAGGCACAAGAACATAAATTATGGTTACTACTTTTCAGCAGAGCAATAGTGTATGCTGAGGAGCATACCTTGAGGATGATAAGGTGGGGGGAAGAACTGCAAATAGCAAAATGTGGCCACTGTAAGGCCTGCAAAAGATGTGCCCTTCAAGAATCAGCAGAACTTAAAACCATTGATTACTTAACTACTTAGTTCCATATAGAGTCTAAGAAAACCAATCAAGACCAAGGCTAAACCAAAAAGGTTAAACACGAAGGAAACTTACCTATGAGGCCTCCAGCAAAGACATCTTGCCAATGATGCCAGTAATCATCCACTCGAGAGATGCCAACAAGACATGCAAGCAGCAGTGGAAGAAAGACAATACAGAGCTTTGCAACATGTCCTCTATGGTCAAATGCTTTTATTTTCCCAGATAAGTAGAGTGACAAGAAACCCAAACCAGCAAAGGACCCTGAAAATAGAACAACTTTTATTCCTCCATTGACAATGAATTAATCCATAATTGTTTCTAATGTTTATATGCTAATTTATGATTCTGCAATCTGCAACTGTTTAGGGCAACAGGCCCAAATTTTGTTACTTTCAAGATAGCTCGGTTACATGATGCATACAAAACTACTTTTTGGCTAGTGATACCCATCTAAAATCCTGGAAAATACAAGCAGGTTAAGATCTGCTTACACGACGTGTGCCCACTTGGAAAACTCTTGTGACCTTCCTTTATAACATTTTTGTCACCGTGACATAGAACATTACCCAACTTATCGTAAACCTGCATAACAATTATGTACAAAAGTTTATCACGATGAAGATGCCATAATATGAATCAAAGAAAAATTAATATCAGGCAGAGGATCACACATCCTTTCCATCAGGAAAGCAACGCCAAAAGAAGTCAGGTCGAGGCCGGCCAACTGCATTTTTAATTGCATCTGTGATGACTGCAGTAACCATAACAGAAAACAAGAGGCCTGCATAAGCAAGGAAGTCTCCAAACTCAGTTCCATGTTTAAATGAATCACACAGCTGGATACTATTGGCAAACAAAACAGTAAGGGACGGAAGCTAATTTACCTAGGATGGCATGATGGAGATCATATATATCCCTCCTCCGGAAATAGATGATTAAGAAGATGAACATAGGCAGAAGAATGGCATACATCTAATTGTCAGAAATGGGCAAAAAAATAAAAGAGCCCATCAGTGCTCTTAAGTAAAAAGTTTTTCTTTGCTTATTTCTTGAATGCTGATGTAACAGCGAAACTTACAGGGACAGCCCAAACAGGCACTGTGTTACTTTGCAAAGGGTACTTAAGGTCTGTCATCATATTCTTTCCGACAAACCGATAAAATGGATGAATGACATAGAGGATGACCTCTATCACTACAAGAAGAACAAGTATAATCCAGTCATGCATATGCGTCCTTGCAACCGTTAGTCCATGGGATCTCACAGTATGTGAACCAAGTTGGACCTCCCTCATCTCATTCTGCGATAATGCTGTCCTTCAGCTCATAATAAATAAGTACATAAACATGTATAATTAAGCCACGCTGTGGGAATCATCATCCAAGATTACACTATCATTTTTACAAGATCAGTGCAAACACGAGAAATAATGGAAACATAAAGGGCATACACCTTGTAAGATACAATATTATATTGAGAACGCATGTCTAAACAATAATGTCAACAACTTACACTCGAAATTTCTATATCACAGACAGTAAGTGAAAAGTTCAAGAAATTGCTGCCTGATAAAATATATAACCACTCTGAACTTGGAGCATGATATTCTAAATAGATAATTTTAGTAGATAGCAAAGAAAAAAAGACAGGGAGGAAGCAAAATCATCATGTGCCATTTGTATAAGGAAATAGTTGAACTGATCCAACGTCACCTTCATATTTTCCATGACTAACAAAACCAAGAAAGCCCTTCCACCTTGCCAAAAGAGTCTTATGACTCCAAATTAAATCATTATCCTAAAAAAACACACAACAAAGACTATACCTGTTTGTTCCTCCTCCCTATCAGTGGAAGGTCTATTGGTGAAAACAACTCACCAGTAGTTGCATTAATCTTCAGCCTCTCAGATGATACATCCTAATAACCTCATAAAATCAAATTTCAGGGAAATATTAAATCATATTTAAATTCACTTTTCAGCAGGTTATGAGAAATTTGATATTTTCAAAATGGAACCTCGCAAGGATGGTTTTCTTAATACCTATATACACCTAAAAATACTGCTTCAGCTTTTCTTGTTGAAGCCTGTGAACTCCTAATATAATTGTAAATCATTTTTAATTATGCAAGTTGTATCAGAATATTTTGCTTTTAGTTCGAATAAGAGCATCCATAGGACATCAATGCCTGCATATTTTTTGCAAGGAATCACAAATCTTGAACTATATCTCTTGCAGCACTGCCAATTATCAGATGAGAAAGCAACTCAAAAATGAAAAAAGTTTAACCTGTCTAAAGGTATGTAAACACTAGTACTCTTCAATTCAATCCTAGGCATACCACAATGCAAATAGTCTTAATCAGAACAGTTGAAGTCAACTAGGCACCTAATCTCTTGCTTTTGTCGCCAAAGCCCAAACAATGGCATAAATTAGGAATCATGACAAACAATTTTAGATAGACAAAAAGAGATTTCATAAGCCTATAGATTTAAGCTAGCATGATAGAAGTAACACACGATCCTCACAAATGATTAGAGAACCTGGGAGGCTAGAATCCAGGCATGAAAGAGAAAATTGACTATTTTATGTTGGCATTAGGAAAGGATTAAAATAAAAATGATTTCAAAGTGACATCAATTGTTATAATTTCGAATCATATTTGAGAATTCTAGTTTCCCTTGAATACATCATTATGGCATAGTTTTGCACATAATTTCCTTATCCTTGTTCATCCACATCTTCTGAGCATCTTCTAAAAAGCAACAAACCTTGTAGACCAACTCATGTCTGTACAACTGGACATAATTCGACCTATTAGCTAAAAGTAAGTCCAGGTCAAACTAAGTCACATAGTCTATCAGTGTATTAATCTCCGGTCAGTTTGAAACAGATTAATTCCATCTCCAATAAATGAGTACCCTTAACTAGCTAACTTTTCCTTCTCAGAGTCATTATTGCTCTGAGATACTTATACTACTGCCTAAGTAAGTTTGTTTCAGGTGTATGCATACAGGCCATGGTTATTTATTTGGGTCAACAAGAAATGTGAATCTCAAAATTAGGTGAAAGAAGGCTTGCAAACAAAGATCCCTCCAGCCACTTGCTAAGTTAGGATATATATCAACCCACCAAACTCTATAGGTCATCAATATCTGGTGAACTCAAGAAACATAAAGCTTGAGTCTTAAACAATCCATAATCTAAGACAATTAATAAAGCCTGTCCTGCCAGCTACCTCGTCTTCACTAGTATCTATGGCGCTTCACTCAGTATCATTAGATTTAAAAAGCGCTAAATTCCACGCAAATGCCTAATTAGAAAAGATGTTGCTTAAAGACCTATCCCTACTAGTCAACCAAATGTTTACCGACGAAGACCCTTGACATCAGCCTCGATCAAGCAAATCTATAATGTTGAGGCCGTCAACCGATACGTGGGCAATGTATAGAATGATAGAGAAACCCATATCGGCAAGGGCGTTGTCTTTGCAGCCGTCCCAGCCTTAAGCAAAGTCCAAAATTTTCCGTGTCGGAACAACACCATCTTTTGTAGAAGTAAATTTTCATAACTCGATATAGATTAATCGAACACGGAATCCAGAAAATAGTATTCACTGATCCCCGTACATCGTTAAACTCAATAAGGTACATCAGTTCGTGACAATGGATCTTAAAACTTAAGGAACATAATCTCCGAAATAGATGAAAAGAGGCTAAATTTTTTACAACTAATGCCAGCTCTAATACACAAGCAGTATCCAAAAGAAGTATAATCCTAAGTGCCGTGGAAACTCAATATCCATTTTCGCAGGTAGGAAAAAAATACACAAGTAGAAAGAACACAAAATCAACCTGTAAAATTGTGGCCCTGAAGTTCTTAAAGCTAGAAAGAGACCGCAAATCCCACCAAGGCATTGTATGAGGAAACTCAAGAAGATGAGATTATTCAGTGTGAATGAAGCAAGAAATTGTATCCCACAAAATGAAAGGTTATCTGTTTACGGACATAGGAAGTTTCTTCATACAAGTGACTGGGGTTTAGTGTTGTTGACATAGACAAGTTGAGCATATCCGCCTCTTCCCTCGTGTCATAATAACACAAATAATACAGAAAGAATGAGGGAAAAAAGAAAAAAAAAGGAATGCAGGTAAGCATCAAGTCATAAGAAAAAAAAAAGCGTGAATCAGCAAGTTAAAACTGACAAAATGACAACAACAACAATAACAAAAATTGGCTCATTTTACCTTGCAATGTGAAACTGGCAAATTTAGTGGGCTGGAAAAAGGAACTGTTCACAAAAGTTGTTTGATGGATTTTTCTTATCGCTTTGGTTGTATTTGGTTTCGAGAAAATAGTTTTGGGTTGGCACCCATAAGTAATAATGCCTAAGGGGGTACTTGGTTAAAGAATACGGAAAGAAGGTAGAGGCAGTGACATGAATACCGGTATACTAGCTGGATAATGGGTACGAAAAGGAGGTACAGGTAGTGATATGAATACCGATTTGAAAAGGAGGTATAGGTAGTGAATACCGATTTGTACCAGCCAATATATATCGTATTAGACTAAATGCTTGTTTCGTTTAGCTTTGGAGACTTTTCACCGAAAAAGTTATTTTCAGGAAAAAAATGTTTAACTGCAAACTTAAAAATATTTTTCAAATAAAAATAACTTTTGAAAAAATTAAAATACAACTTTTTTGAAAGTTAAAATTGGTAGCTTTTCATAAAAGTCCAAATTATAGTTTTTTCGGGTAGAGATTTTTTCCGTCGCTTCCGTATATATCAAAACTCATCTTCTCAACTTCCGGTTCTTTCTCTCGCGGTGCAAAACCAATGAAGATCTCATCTTCTGGTTTTCATTTTCAACTCTAACAAGGGAAACACACATGGCGGTTAATCACGTGCCATACATAACTCTTTTCCTCCCGATCTACTGCTGCTGCCGGCCTTGGTCGGCTACATAAAACGACGTGTCGTGTGTTTTGACTGTTTCTCAAGTTGTCTTGCTTGCCAGTTACTTTCTCTGTCTACATCGAATACATACACTGTACTGCTTGGAGGATCGATCGCTTTTGTG
>JANVCL010000002.1:17350216-17364965 GCA_026546855.1 Erythroxylum incrassatum | reverse complement strand
ATAAGCAAAGCTTAATTATGCAAAGCCTACTGATGCATTGAAATTTCTCAATATTTTAACCCCTAATATGGGGCGTTACATCTAGTATCATTCGATCATCAACATTCAAAGGTGGTAGGGTTGGGTCTTTAGTAAGAAATGAAGAAGACAACAAAACAACAATAGCAAATGAAAGGTGAAAGTAAGCTTCAACGTGGATGGAGTGAAAAGCGTGAAGACAAATAAAGAAGATGAAGATTAGAGAAGATAACGAAGAGAAGAGTAAATAGCAAGTGAAAGACTAAAACAATAGTGGGTCTTTCACTTAATAAAAATCATGGGTTAAGACAAGTGGTGTGGCAAGTGGCACTTGTCAATTGCCATATGTGTGTTACTTGCCATATGTCACTTTGTTATGGTCCTCTTTTGGTCTTTTAATAAGTTAGTCCATTTGTGTCCCAATTCTAATCCAATTGACTCTCAATTTTAAATGACATATGTCATTAAATCTTAATGTCATTCATCAAATTTTCTACTGCCATCTGATGCTTATTTCTGCTACTATTTATCAATTGTTTCGCCACTTAGCATTTTTCCTAGTTCAAAAATATCTTTAATTTTAGAAAATTCTCAAATTTCATCAAAAATTCTAAATCACTACTTATACAAACCAACTCAATTTTTAAGACACATAATTCATAATTCACATTATAATCATATTAAAACAATCATTTATACCCAAAAAAATGTCAAATGAGTGTATGAACAAATCATTGTAATGTGTACAAAATTCAAGTTCATGTGTGTGTATGCTAACATTATGCATGAGTATGAAATGCATTTTTTTCTAATCTCTCATTGCTATTTCTTAATTATAGAAATCTAAGGTTTTAACGAGATGTTACAACTCTATCCCTTAATAAATTTTGTCCTTGAAATTCTTATCTGATTGATAAAAAGGCAGGGGTATTGTTTCCTTGTATATATATATATATTAGATTACTCGCAAGTTTCACTTCCTGTGCCGACAATACATCTATATCAGATCATATCTATATGTCTTAACATACTCCCATGTAACACAGTGTGAATCTGATATATCTTTGTTGGTAAGATTAACTCAAGTTAATGGTCCTATGCTCTCAATAATTTCATATGGACCACTACAATTCGGGCTTAATTTATCTTTTTTCCTAACCTAAGCACATCTTGCCCAGGTGATATTCCAGAAATATTTCATCTTTTGCTTAATAATTCGTATCTCTTCAGTATTAATACACTTAACTTTTATGTCTATCTCACTATAATCTATATCTTCGGTATTAGTCCACCTAATTCATTCGTCTTTTTTAAGTCACTTAATTTTAATACAGATCAATTTCACTTATCAACATGTCCAATCAATTATGGCCTTCAACTATTTCAGGCCTTACTCATCTCGATATAAAGGCGAACGATTCTTTATGTCGTATAATGCCTCATACAAGATTCCAATGATATTACCGTGATAATGATTGTTATACTTAATGTCAATAATTTTGATACTATTATTAATGATTTTGAATATAGAAATGTACGAAAAAATTGTTTTTCATAAATCATAATCATATGTGTACTTGTTAGTGCAATTCTCTTAGTGTTTTGCAATTTGATATTGATGTTCGGTTGCTGCTACTGTTATTTTGTTGTTATTGCTATTATTTTTAGTGATTTTATTGCTACTGACATTTACAAGATGTTATTAGCTGAGGTTATGATTATCAAGTATTTTGTTAAGTATGTGGACTTACAAATTGAGTCACTTATGACATTTACAAGATGTATTAATATTAAATTTTACATATTTGTATATTTCCTATTAAGGCCCTTCTTTTTACGTTGTCCAAAGTCTATAAAACCTTAGGAACAACTCTGTATCATCCTTTAAATAGTTAAATGATCACAAGTAATGCAAACATCCAAATATTGAACTAACAATTATACTAATTGATTGAGATAAAAACTTAAAAGTTCATCTTAGGTCAAGTATGAAATTTTAGGTGGGAAAACATAAATACTAATGAGTAGTAGAAGTTTTGGTTGGTACAACACTGGCATGTTTACTTGATTGATAATAGAATTATAAATCAAAGATTACAATAGCAAATAAGTAAAAAAAAAACATTCAAAATTGTGTTGCAAATGGATGGAACTAATCAATGTAATATGACATGAAACTCATGGCAAGAATAAGCAATTTTCAATTGCAAGAGATTGATATATTCTTTTTATTCTTCAACATATTTGTTGTTAGCCATATCAATTACAGATTTATCTATGAATTATTTTTAAAAACAAAACTTGTAACTAAGCCACAAAATTGTTTCAAAGTAAATTGCCTTTTCATCATAAACATCCTTTTGTTTATTATACCAATATGATAAAGAAAAGAACTTATGTTAACAAATCATAATCTTTAACATCATAACTTACGGACGACAATTGCAATTCTGATATCTGCGTTTGCTCTAATTATGGACGCAAAACATCTGTACGATGGAGGTTATTCACACGACATTCAAATTTATTTTTATTCTGAAGTTAATGATATAACAATCAATTTAATTCATCTTAGAAAACTGAGATACTAAACAAGACGACAATTACAAGGCTGTACATAGAATATAGTCTAGCTAATCAGGCCACTGTGATAAACAAATACAAAAAAAGAAAAAAAAAATCTAAAGACCAGTTGGAAAAAGTGGAGATTCACTAGAAAGAACATGTACCTTCAACTTAACTGGGCAATGTCAAAAGTATCTGAAAATTTGAAAGTATCAGCAGCTCCAAACTTCCTACGTTCTTCCCAGACTTCAGCAGATTCATCTTCATAGCTACCATCTTCCTCGTCAGTGGTGGTGGTAGGTGAAGATGGGTCATGTATACTTTTGGATCTACATCCTGGTATGGCGAGCATGGTTACTTGACCACGGTTGGATATTTCAATGACAACATTGTCATCATCAATCGGAAGGGGCTGTTTCCATGGCTCTCCATCTATCCTCATAAATGTGTCGGTTGCTGCACCCTTGTTGAACTCGAAGGAAATTCTGTTGGCCTAAGTGCATATTAAATAAAGAGTTAGAATCACCAGCTATTTGATGGGAAAAACATTCCTTTAGTTCAACACTAGGTGATTCTATTAAGAAGATGGTGCTAAGCATGGTCTATTCCGAGAAGTAGTTGCGTCTTAATGAAATGAAATTAATCCCTACCTGAGCAAGACGAGTCCCATGTCCTTTAGGAGCGAGCAAAACAAGACCATGCCAGGCATTTCTAAAGCCAACAACCTCAATTAGACCATCGTCTACGTAAGGAGGGGTAAACTCACTCTGTACCAAAGATTTTATACACAACGGTCAAGTATAACAGTAAAAACAAAACCAATTGGATTTAGAAAAACTTGTCATACACTACAATGCGCCTAAGATTGTAGCTTAAGAAGTCAACAAAAAGAATATGCAGAGAAGACTTACATCTCGCAATTTCTTGCCATTGGATCTTCCCCACGGATTAAGCCCACCGGAAAAACTGGGCAAGTTCAGGCAAACAATGGATCTGATACTATAATAAAAAGAGGAGAAAATCGTAAGTTGACTGGGCACAGATCAATTTATTTTGACAAAAGTGAAGAATTCCTGCTACACAACTGAAAAGGGAAATGAATAAGGAAAAGTAATGGAAGAATCAAGCAACCAGCGGTTGTCTTTTCTTTTCTTTAATGAATATTGATACTGTTTACTCTGTTACTTATACATACACTCTAGTTCAAGTTCATTGCACTGTTCAGGAGTACCAAAATTATCGGAACTAAATCCAAACCTTAACACTATCAAAGAATCCTAAGGAATTATTTTTAAGAACACAAACTTTCACAAATCAAAATATCAAACTTCAAAACATATTCATGTTCCATGAATATGGAGATTTTATGTAGAAGAGGCAGCATTTGATTCCGTAAAGTATCACGGTGAACTAGGTATTCCCCCAACAACCAAAGACCGGCCACCTTGAGTTCTTGAACTCATATAGTAGCTGTGCAATACTTCATAAAAATGTTTAAACAGATAACAATAGCACCGACTAAATAACATAGTAAAAATTTTAGGGTTGAGTAAACTTTAACTTAATAAAACTAAGTGCGTAAAGAATAAAATGTTTATTTGTGAAATGAAAGAAAACCTACAATTGTACAGAGAATAAATTAAAACCTACACTTAGAGAATGATGTCATATGCATAACGTAGATGACGCCTATGCCTAAAATATATATTCAAATTAACACTCTGCAGGAACATAAAGACGAAGAAAAGGAAAAGAGTAAGACATATAATATCCACCTTGGAGGTATGCTCAGGACCTCCCATTCACCCTGCTTTTTCATGATTTTAACCCGTGTCAACTGTGCTATGTTCCTGCATTAGATTTGCAGTGTCAGAAACATGGAAGGTGATGTAAATGGCGAATGCTAGATGACGTGGCCTCAACATATTTACACTTATAAACCTTCTTATTCTCTTGGATAATTGCATAAATGTCTAATTTGATTAGAAGGAATAACAATGAATTAGAGCCTGGGTCTGCTTCTTTAGGATAGAGCTTCATCAACAGCTTTGTAGGGCTTAAAACAGAAGATCAAAAGATCAAAAAGGGTGATCAAGTGAATTTCTTTTGCGAATTGTCCAATTAAAATCACTGAAATTACCATCAAGTCTGGAATTCCATGACTGGCTACCAAACCATACAAAGAAAATTTGGAGAATTATGTCAGATCATGCATGCTGATAAGTCATGAATAAAGATATTTCCTTCAAGTCCACAAAATGCTGAGAGAAATTGTGGTTAAGCGCATTCAATTGTCAGTGATGCCGCAATGACGGTCATCTGATTAACACCAAGAGTGCATCTTGAGCAAGATGAAGCTTCTTTTGGAGACAATGTCAGTGTTGTTTTTGAACATGTCAAAAAGTTTTGAAAGTTGATGTGACAGGTAGGAAAAATTAGCTACGTTCAAACTGCAAGGCCTGATGCTAACACAATTGAAATAGTATCTGTTAAAATTATTAAAAGGGCTCTGAATAGATAAGATAACTGCAACTGGGTGCAAAAAATCTTCATCTAGAGAAAACATGAGCACAAGATTGATTATCAGACAATCATTAAACTAAAAGCCTTTAGGACCAGAAATGTCCATGAAAACCTCAAAACACTTAATTGACATTGACATCTGGATCAAGAATAGGCAGACTCATGGAAAAATGATGTGATAGATCACAATATGACCAGAGAAACAATTTCCACTAAAGCACATTTTAAAATGTAATGATCTGATGCCAAATTTGAGAATGAAGGTAAATATCATTTTTATGCTTATGGCCATGTTATTGATTTCCCTGTCATTAGCCATACCTGAAAACTAGGTAGCTTATTGTAGTAGTAGCATATGGTACATGAAAAATTGTATCACTCTTCCAGTTTGACAGTTATGGTAATCAAAGGGAATAGTAAAATAGATCTTTTTCAGAATACCATAATTGGAAAATGCAAAATATCAGTCACAAGTCAGAAATTGAGACTCTGACTGCAGAATCTCAAGCAACCTGACAGAGGCAGCATTGTCAAGTTTGCATGTTGTAATCTGTATCTTAGTCTAGTTACAAATTTGCTGGATAATTATCGTAGATAAGTTTAGGAGATTATCTTCTAGGAGATAAGTTTATCTAGTAGATAAGATAAGATATAGTATAGATAGGATAAGTTAGTATATACGAAAAATCTAGTAGTTTAGTAGTATTAGAATAGATTATACTCATTTATAAATTACATACAATCAAAGAAATAAAGTGGGTTTTCTTCTGATATTGTCTATACCCTCTTGTTTCAAAAATTCATTTATTCTGAAAGCAGTGACTTGTAGAGATAGATTGAATAGTAGGATGCAGCCTCTAGTTTTGTTATTGTTGTTACTTAAATAATATATAATAAGATCACAATTCATCTCTAGATTGCTAGTATAAATTTAGAATCATCTATGGAGAGGCTCACCTTGACGAAGGATGAAATAAGGAAGCAGAGAACCATCCTTGAGTACATCCAAGCTTCAAGTAAGTACTCTGGTGCACGCAAAAAATAGGAAAACAAGTGTCATTTTTCCTAGAAATTTTAACCAGTTCCTAAGCATACATTTCAAGAAAAATGATAATGGAATCATAATATGAAAAGTATAAGAAAACAACAAACATGTTTTACATTAACAGTAATATAACAAAAAATTACTGCTCGTATAAGTACTCTACAAGCCAATGCTAGAAACAGTAAGTCAAATTAGTTCCTGTGGTTTTTTGATTATAGAGTGCGAAATCAATACTCTTAGGCCCCGTTTGGTTGACAGGAAAGTCAAGTAAATTTGAAATATGATTCATCTGAAAATAAATCTATGAAAAGTAAAGATACTTACATGTTTGGATACTTAAAAGAATTCTAATAGGAAAGTTGGGTAGATTCTTATTATAATGTTTGGTATGCAACAGTATTTCATATAATGGAACTTAATTTTGACTTGTGTTTTCAATTATACTCCTACAAACCGAATAAAAATTGAAATCTTTAAATAAGGAAAAATATGAACCTGAAGATTGTCGATTAAAACTTCTGAGCAAAAATATTCAAAATCTTACTAACGGGAGAACAATAAGAATAATTGAAGACAGTATTATAAATACTAGTACGTCAAAATCGGTACGAAATAAAGGGTGGGTCATATCGGGTTTAAATATCGATTTGTATTGGCCCGTTTCAGATAGAACTGACCACTATTCAAAATACTGGCCAAATATCAGCCGATACTGAAATTTTAAAAAATAGGGGGACTTTTTCGCAAAATTTTCAAAATCTCCCTCCCTTTTTTCAAAGTTTTTTTAATTAGTTATTTTATTTACTTCAACTTTTATAATTATTGTGAATTTTTAATTTTTGTTTTTAAAATAATAATAAATATTTTTATACTAATAATAATTGTAAATTAAAAAAGACTTAAAAATAAATTATTTTTATTTAATTTTTTTAATATTTTATATAATATTTATTAATAAAGTATTAATAAAAACTATTATTTATAAACTAATATTTATTTTATAAATTTTTAATTATTAAATCAAAATTTATTTAAAATTTATATATTTTAAAAATATATTTTAAATTTAATTTTATTTATTAATAATTATTAAATTAATTTTATAATTTATATTAAAATTGTGATTATTATTTATTATTATGATTTTTGGAGATAGGGTTAAAAATATACAGTACAACTATACAATATAACAATGGAGTATTTTGTAAACTTTAAAAAATTCAGGGACTATTTTATAAATTTTAAAAAATTACCCAAAATGATTCCCAATATTAATCGATATCGGTACAGTACGGCATTAGAATTCAATTCAATACCAAATCCGATCCAGTATTTATAATATTGGGTATAGGTAAGAAATAAAAAATAGTTACTTTTTAATATATTATTATTGGATGAATAATATTTTTATATTTGAACTTTGGGTACCGTATTACCCGATATCTTCCGATTGTGAAAGTCATTCCACTAGAAAAAACAGAAGTTTCACAGGCATTTTATGACATTTTCTTTTTTTAGCAATTAAAATATAATTAATTAGTTAAAATTTTCTTTTTTAGCAATTAAATATAATTAATTAATTATATTTTTATTTTTATCTTTTTAATAATTAAATATAATTAATTAAAATATATTTGAGATTGATGTAAAACAAAAATTTACCAAATTTTTATTTTTTAAAATTCTTAACAAAACAGCTATCGTCAACGATGGTGATATGCATTTATTCATTCTGATTAACTATCATAATTATAATAATTATATTTATTTTATAAAATTTTTAACAAATCGACCATGACGATATCTATTTATTCATTATGATTAATTACTATAATTATAATAATTATATTTATTTTAATTACTTAATATATTCATTCTCACCGATTATGCATCAACCTTTTATCTTTTGTGTAATTTAGTGCAAGGAAGAAAAGGTAGGAAAGAAAATTTATGGAAACATCGTATATGATAGATATACTTACTTGCAAACTGTAGGAAGAACCTATGAAGAAAATTAATTTGGCCGCCCGTACAATATACTTCGAAAATTTAGTCCCCAATTTATGTGTCGGTACTCTGAACAAAAATATTAGTTTTTTAAGAATAGGATGTATTGATTTTGTGCGTTCCTTGTTAATTAAAAGACTAGAATAAATTACATTTGGAGTTGGAGAGCATAAACAATGATTCCCCTGCTTTCATATGTTCTCCATCGCGAACACTGTTTGGAATACAGAGGGATACGGGCTATAGTACGTCATGTCCTAGGTTTTGCATCTTATTGTAATATTTTTACAGGATGAGATACAGTCATATCTCAAGTTACATGTCTTTTTAAAATTTATCTTTGCAACACAACCTCCCTTTAATGCGTCTATCTGACTGTATCTTCTTCTTTGGATTATTTGAGAAGAATACAAGATGACACAAGACCATGTGTCACGTTGCGTTCAGCCAAAATTTGTGTTTTCTTCATACTTTCACTTTGTAATATTCTTTTGTTTTTGACAAAGCTTATCCTAAGCAAGCATCTTTTCCATTACCAAAAAATATTGCATAAACTCAGAGAACTAAATAATTTAAGTATATATATATATAATAAATTAGGTAATCATTTCACATGACTGCTAGTACCTCTCATAACTTTAAGTCTTTACTTAGGTTAAAGTCAACTAAGTGAATTTATTTATGCTTATTTTATTCACACTTTTGTTATAACACAATGTAATACTAAGCTACTTAAGAAGTTTAATTCAAAATCGATTTACGTTAAATCATACACAAATTCTTGTTACAGACAGTAAGTATCAAATAAAATTGAAACTAAACTAGTCATCAATGTTCATATTGAATCACCTAACCTAGTTGACTTACAACACAATTTAATTTTTAGTGTGTCCTCTTAATCACCTTTCTTTCATTATTTTTTTCAATATTTTAAATTGTTAAGCTAATTGAAATTTGATCAATTTACTTAAGTCATATACTGCTCAAAAGAAACTTAAAGCAATCCCTCCCTCGTGTTTAAATTATGGTATATTTAGTTTAATTGTTTAACTAATATTGATAAGAATGGTAGTATAGCGCTTTATAGGATTGACGCTTAGAATACTTGAATTTTATAACTTGCTATAATGACTTTATGCACTTGCAAAAATAGATTCGATCAACTTTACTAAACTATCTTTGATGATGCCCTAAGATACCTAATCTATTAACTAAATGCATACTTATTAATAGTTATTATAGTCAGTTTAGGTGACTTCAATCCTAGTTATCTGAAAGCATAATAGGGCATTAAATTAATGCTAGCTCCTAGATAAGCTAATCCCCTATTAATAGATAAACTACTATTAACATAAGAGATAGTAAAACTTTTGAGATTTTTTAAACTTTTATGGCAATTTATTATGAAGGATAACTGACCACTTTTTATTTAACATAACAATATTTATTCCTCTAATTTCCACTTGTTGCTTAAAATATTGCTTAGGAACTTTCATACTTTATTTATTAAAGACTCTCAATAAATGGAATGTTAATGTGAAGTTGTCTAAAAAATTTTAGAAACTTACTAAACATTTCATCCATCTTCTCCTTCTTTAATCTCACTAGGTAAGTTATGGTTGATATCCTTTCACTTCTTCCTTCCCCCTGTTATCCTATTTTCTTTCACTTTCCTTATTAACAGCCTATTTATTGGCTTCTCCCTTTATGTGTTTAGTGTTAGCAAAGTGCTCTAAAGGCAATCACCTTTAGTACTTATTATACAAATCTTTTTTATTAATAAAAAGGCTTTTTCGTTAATTTGATGTTCATGTTCTTTATGAATTGATAGTGATCTTAAATTCAAATTAATGAAGTCCTTGATACATTACATAACACAAAGGAAATTATGATGAGATAATGATAATGAGATTCCTATCATGTGTAATTATGTTAGTATCTAAATTATCTCTAGTTATAGAATTAATGAGATGGGACATTATTAATCTAGATAGACTAGCACATATTATACTGGAAGATAAAGAATTTTAGTCTCAATGTCAATTTGTTATCCGAGTTTGTGAGCCTTTGGTAAGGGTTCTTCACTTTGCTGATAGTGAAGAAAAGTCAACAACGTTTTTTTTAATGTCATGGAGAGAGCAAATGAAACAATCAAGGCCAATATGAAACATAGGCCGTCTTTGTTCTCACCGCATCTTGCAATCATCAATGAGAGATGGGAAAGGCAATTTTCTTCTTCGTTTTTTGCAGCTGGAGATTTTTTAATACTAGTGCCTATTTCAGACTGGATTTTACTAAGAAAGGTGAAGTTAATAGAGAAATCTTGTTAACTATTACAACACTTGTTGGGCACGACATGATATAAGATTTTTTGAGCTCACAAATGAAGCTTTGTAAGGCGTCTTCTGAGGATTATGAAATGAGGATTGCTATTTGAAAAAGAGGAAAACTGTCTCCAGGTATTAGCTGTTTCCTTTTTCTTGTTTGTTGAAAATTAATTATCACTTTATTTTGTTTATAACGCTACTTTTGTTATCTTACCACTTACAGTTTCTTAGTGGGATCAATTCGAAACTGGTGTTCCAAAATTATAAAAGTTTATGATTTGAATTTTAAGTCAATGTGTGAGTGCAACAGGCTCTGAATGAAACTAAAGCACATTTGAATTAGAGCATAAGAGGTTGAATGACTTAATTTTTATTCGTTACAATTTAAAGCTTCAGGAAATGTTTGTTATTCTCATTATTAATTTCGATATAATTTCTTATAATTTCCTAATAATTAATTTTATTATTTAATAAGAGTATTAATAGAACAAGTAGTTCAAATTTTCATTGATAATATTGATCTTTTGGCGGATTAGATTTTTGAGGAACCAAATTTGATAGATGTGAATGACTTGGAAGATTTTCTTAGATGGGAGAGCATTGACATGTCATCTAGTGCATCGAATTTGAATAATGATGATGATGAAGCTCCTCTCAATGATAGAAATTTTGTACCAAATGATAACTGGGGGTCAGTGCAGTTGTAGCGAGTATCCTCCCATAGATGACTGAATTTCGTTCCAAATTTTTGTTTTTCTACTTCTTTCAATTTTACTTATATTTGATGTATATGTTAAATTATATATATGTAATATAATTGTAAATGTTTTTGTTTCAGATTTGATTTTTATTTGGTTGTTTCCCTCATCACGAACTCTTGTTGTAAATTGTAATAGTTTAAGAGTTAAAGATATTTGTTGTTCTTTTTATTGGATGTTTTGATGTAATTATTATTTATTATATAATGAAATTGTAATATTTTAAATGCTTTGTATTGTTCTTAATTTTATATTTGTATGATGATGATTTCCTTTTTTATATTAATTGTGGTTATTATTTATATGTGAAATATCTAAAAATTAATGTTACTTCATATTAATTGTGACTATTATTTATTATTATGATTTTTGGAGATAAGGTTGATGTAAACTTATAAAGTATGCAGTACAACAGTACAATATGATAATATATTATTTTGCAATTTAAAAAAAATCAGAGACTATTTCATAAATTTAAAAAATTATCTGAAATGGTACTTGATATTGATCGGTACTGGTACAGTATCATACCAGAACCCAATTCGGTACAACAAGCGGTACGATATTCGTAAATTTGGTATGATATAATAATACAAAATGAGTTATATTATATAAGATGAACATGTGTATTATGTAATTGTGTTAGTTTGGACTTTTAAGTTAAACAATACATATTTTGTGATAGTAGTTGATAATGAAATTATGCGTTATTTATTTTGATATATGTTTTCATTTATTTTTACGAATAAATAGAAGGAAGTTCAAGTACTATTGATAAATTTAACCACTTCAAGAAGATACAATGATCCAACTTAGGCTCATACTGCATTGGTTCCCAGTATGAAGAACTATACAATTTGCTTGTTTTGTAAAAAGCATTTGAAAGTTGTAGGAATCACTAAATTAAAGAAGCATTTAGCTAGGGTTAAAGGAGACGTGGTACTTTGTAAAAAAGTAAGTCATGAGATGAAATAACAAGTGAAGACTTAGCTTGAAGAGTATCAGCACGAGAAAGACAGAAGGATGAGATTGAATTATAAAATTGGTAGTGGAGGTTCATTTGCTAGTGTCCAGTATGATGGTAGAAATGTTGAAGGTGGTAGTGTTCCTACCCAGCAATAAGTGAATGTTGCATCTGGACCTGATGTTAGGAAAAATAAGAAGGCAAATGTAAAATATGTTTGCACCATGAACAATTCCTAGAGCTCAACCTTTAATTCGTAGTGACCTATAATCAAGAGAAGCGACTTACAATGTGGAAATGATAATGACTAAATGGTGGTATGAGTCAAATGTAGCATTCAATGTTTCTTAATCTTATTATTATCAGCCTATGGTGGATGCTATGATCTCTTACGATCTGAGATACAAAACTCCTTTTATTAATAACTACAGAGATAAATTTTTGAGTAGCTTTGTTTATGAAATTTAAATTTTTTTGGAAGAAAGAAGACTAACTTAGGCTACTTATGAGTACTCAATCATGTGTGATGGTTGGACAAATAAGAGACATGATCCTATTATTAATTTTCTAGTTTATTTTGCAACGGTTTCAATATTTTTGACGTATATTGATACATTTAGCCGTATTAGGAATGTTAATAATTTATTTGAAATACTCGATGAAGTTGTGAATAAAATAGGGGTAGAAAATATTGTTCAGTTCATTACTGAAAATGATTTCGCTTATAAAGCAACGGGAAGAAGATTACAAAGCAAGTATAATTCATAATTTTTTCTTTTTGGACTCCTAGTGCTACACATTGCATTGACTTAATGATAGAAAATATAAGGAATGTTAGGTATTTTCCTATTATTAATGAGACTGTCAGAAAGAAAAAAAAGTGCCCAAGTTGATCTACAATCGTGCATGGGTCTTGAATTTAATGAGAAAGAATTTTGCCAATGATAGAAATTTGTATCGTTCTACTATTACAAGATTTACAACAAATTTCTTATCACTTCAATGTTTTATTATGATGAAGAAAGTGTTGAGATATATTTTTACAAGTGATAAGTGAGTTACATCTCAGCATGCTGGATCTAAGGCTAGATTAGAGGTTTCCAAAGTTATAGTTAAAGATATTGAATTTTGCTTTTAATGTCAATTTGCTATCCGAGTTTGTGAGCCTTTGGTGAGGGTGCTTCACATGGCTGATGGTGATGAAATAGCAACAATGAGTTATTTTTATAATGCATGGAGAGGGTGAAGGAAACAATCAAGGATAATATGAAAAAATAATTCTTTTTTGCGCATACCTTATCTTGCAGTCATCAATGAGAGATATGAAAGATAACTTTACTCTCAATTGTTTGCAGCTGGGGCATCTTTTAATCCTAATGTCTATTTCAGATCAGGTTTTACAAAAAAAAAGATGAAGTTAATAGGGGAATGCTATTAACTATTACAACAATTGTTACCTAAGAGATGATGCAAGATCTCCTAAACTAATAAATTGAGATTTATAAGGAGTTTTTTAGGATTTTAGGATGCCAATTGCTATTCGAAAAAGGTATGATATTATCACTATTAAGTTAGATATAATTTCTTATAATTTTTGAATAATTTAATTTTATTGTTTACTATGATTTTAATAGAATAAGTAGTTCAGCAGATCCAATTTGCATTGATAATATCGATCTTTTTGTGGATTGAGTTTTTGAAGAACTTGGTTTGATAGATGAGAGTGACATGGAAGATAATCATGGATAAGAAAGCATTTGACATGTCATTTGGTATAATGAATTTGAATGATTGTGATGATGAAACTTCTTTTAATAATAAGTATTTTGTACCAAATAAGAATTGCGGTTAATGCAGTTATAACGGGTATCCCATATTCGATTGAATGAAGTTTCAAGTTTTTGTTTCTCTTTTTCTTTTAATTTTACTTATATTTGATTTATATGTTAAATTATATATTATGCAATATAATTATAAATGTTTTTATTTCAGGTTTTCACTTTTGGTTGGTTGTTTTTGTAACACCCCACTCCGCGTGACCCGAACCCGACATCGATGGTGATATCTGAGTTCGTGCCCCGCGAGAGTAGCGTGCTACAGCACTCATTCAATAATCGTTACATTTTTTTATAACAAAATATGTGGAATTCAAACATTCAAGATATACAAATTCATACTACACAGTTTCCAGTAGCCACTCGGGCCCATTTTCTAAAATACAAAGATACAATTCTTTACAAATTAAAAAAAACATGCAATGCAGACGCGAACTGATCCCGACCTCTAGTTTTAACACTTGAATCCTGCAAATATACTCCCGTTAACTTAACGAGGTATTCTTCTAATCCTGAAAAAAATGATTGTAATTTTTTTTGGATGAGTTTCGGCGAACTCAGTGAGTGACCATCATCGATGGCTCACTCATCACTCATCACATATCACATAATACATATATTTCATAAATCACATTTCATTTCACACATTTTTCCAATATCGCACATGTTCATATTATTTCACATTCAAATCACTGAACCAATCTCAC
>JANVCL010000002.1:17327367-17350116 GCA_026546855.1 Erythroxylum incrassatum | reverse complement strand
AAGGGAGGATTTTTTTAATAAAACCTATGCATCAAGGTGGCATGTGAGGCAAGTGACATGTGTCACTTGCCACATGTCACATTTTGATCCTCTTTCTAACTAAATCCAATTTCTACTCCAATTTTTCTCCCAAATTTTCAATGGTTCAAATTAAAAAATTCCAAAATCATGTATCTAATTTTCAGTGGGATTGGACAGTAATTTCCAGTACCGGAAACGAATCAGTCCGTCACTTGGCAATTTTTTCGGTCCGAAATTTTCTCTGAAATTTTCCAGAAAAATTTTCCAAAATTTCCTAAAAATGTAAAACACATAAAAATCCACTCCAATTTACATTTTCACGCACAAAAACATATTTTTTTACAATAAACACATTTATACACAGATACCGGAAAATGTCATGAATGCATATATAATCATTTTTCATGTGCAAAAATTCCTATTCACAAAGATATAAAGGCCAAACTATGCCTGATCATGCTGAGATTAGTTTACACATTCATAACCAGTTCCAAATTACTATTTTACCCTTCCCATCGATGATGGGATGTTACAGTTTCCTTATCACAAACTCTTGTATATTGTAGTAGTTAGAGTTAAGGATATTTATTATTTATTATTTGATATTTTAATGTAATTATTATTTATTATACGATGAAATTGTATTATTTTAAATACTTTGTATTGTTCTTAATTTATGTTTATAGGATGATTAAATGAGCTTTTTCATATTAATTGTAGTTATTATTTATATATGAAATATGTGAAAATTAATGATAATAAAAATAAACAAAATTTTATTTTAAATTTTTATTATTATGATTTTGTAGATAATATTGATGTAAAATTATAAAGTATACAGTATAATATATTAATAGACTATTTTCTAAAATTTAAGAAATTTAGGGATTATTTCATAAATTTAAAGAATTATCTAAAATGGTACCGGTATTGACCGATATCGGTACTAAACTCGATACCAGTTCTTATATAGTATTCATAATATTGCTACATACGACCAATATCGGTACTAAACTCGATATCAGTTTCTATACAGTATTCATAATATTGCTAAATACAGAAGTAAATATAAACAGTTAAGTGTCTCGAACAAATTTAAAGGCTAAATCATACAGACATATTCTTTGACTTTACTAATTTTAACAAATTTGAAATATTATTATTTTAATAATAGTTTATTTCATGATATTAAAAAATCACAGTTAAAATTAAATCGGAAAAGATGTGTCTTTTTATGAAAAAAAGTTGATACATATCTTTTAAGATTTTTATATTATTACGTTAGAAGCCACGCGAACTCCACATCTCTTATCTTAATTTAACTATTAAATTTGTAAATCTTTATCCTTTCACACACCAATAAAGGAAAAGAACCTGAATTAAGCTTAACTGTAGGGTAATAAAATATCGGTACAGTGTCCAAAACTACATCTTCGGTTTGACCAAATGCGGTCCCGTCTCTCAATCCATGTTAGATCAGATTTGGTTTCCCGCAAGGAAAATAGGAAATGCATACAACACACCACTTACCGTATCAAACACTGAAGAGAGCTGCTTAGATCTAGCCGACAAAAAATGGACCCACAACCGCCGCCGCTCTCTGCGGCGATCACCACCGCGACTGCTTCGAGTAAGCTCCGCCTTATGTGCAGCTACGGCGGCCACATAATCCCTCGTTCCGCCGCCAAGTCTCTCTGTTATGCTGGTGGCGACACCCGCATCATCACCGTCCCGACCACCAACGCCGGCGACCTTACTCTCGCCTCTCTATCGACACACCTCGCCTCAAGGCTCAATATTAGCTACCCTTTTGTTTTAAAGTACCAACTTCCCGACCACGACCTTGATTCACTCATCTCTCTTTCCACCGACGAAGACCTCCTTATTATGCTCGACGAGCACCGCCGCTTGTCTGCTCCCTCACGTATTCGTCTGTTTCTGTTTGCAGCCAAGTGTTCGGCTTCTTCTCCCGAGTCGGGAGCGCAGAAAATGGTTTCGAATAAAGGTGAGTTATTGGGTGGTGGAAGCGAGTTGAAGCATCCAATGACCGAGAGTTGGTTCGTTGATGCGTTAAAAAATGCTAAGATTATGCAGTGTGAAGGTAGTCATGAAATTTCTGGTAGTAGTGGAGATTTAAGTAATAGTGGTGGTGGGTTTTGTGGAGCGGAGTCGATGGTTTTAGAGACGAGTTCTTCTTTTGGATCAACTTCTTCTTCAGTTTCATCTTCGAACTTGCCGGCCAAGTTTCAGGTTGATGATTCCTGGGCTGCTTCACAGGACGGAAAGGTCAAAATTTTTGGTGTGGAATCGACTGCGTGGTACTTCTCCTTTGTTGGCTATCCATTTTTTGTTTTTCTCCCTGCAATTTTTCTTTGTCAAAAATATTTTCCTTTCTTTGGTTGGTGATATGCTTAGCAATTAGTGTAGGAGGTGGAGTTTAACTCAACCAGGATACGAAAAGACTCGATTGGCATGAAATTCATATAGGGAATAACAAAGGAATGGAAAATGAAGGATCATTTTAAAAGAATCTTTTGGTTGTTTAAGCCTTTAAGGTTTTATGTTAAGGGGCTCTTCTGTTCCTATATTCTGGCTATGGCCGCGTGTAGTTTGTTTGTTCCTTTTGATCTGCTAATTGCTTAAGCTTGTAGTCCAAATTATGGTGATAACAAATGATGGGTTGTGAATATGTTGTTACAGTGACAACGCAATAGCTGCTTCAGCTTTTTATGCACAGCATGGAAATTATCAAGATCCTATTGGCCATAATGCAGCAAAAGTTTCTTCGAATCCATTTGAATCAGATACGAAATTCACAGCTCCTGCCACTGGGGTTGATATGAATAGATTAATTCAGGTTTCTGAGTTTCCATTGCCTTTGCAATTCGATCAGCCACCACACCAACAATTGGTTCATGATCAGACATCACTGCCCCAACAAGTTTATGATCAGACAACACAGTCACAGTTTATTCATAATCACCCACTGCAACCACAATATCTTCACACAGTTGCTCCACAATATTTACCCCAAAGCTCTACTGGTGTCATGCCAATGCCTTCCATCTATCTAATGAATTCTCCTGGAATACCTCAACAACAGCAACAGCAGCTCTATTATCAGGCCAATCAACCACAACTATACCTTGTGCCTGTTGGGCAGCCTTATAATTTGGCTGAGCAAAGTGGTTTGATCAACAATACAACTACTCTTTCTGATCGTCCTCCATTGCATCCCACCACGTTTTTGAACACTGCCCATGTGGTTTACAAGGTTTCAACTCCTTCCACCGTGCCTGAAGTGGCCTCACAAGTTTACCGAACAGTTGAAATGGGAAGTGCATTTGCGAATGTACCTCAAAGTGAAAATCATGAACAAGCTGGTCTTCCTCAAATTAGTAATCAATTACAGTCCATTCGTATTGCTTCTGTGGAAAATAGTCCCTCCAGTGATGAACTTAATGATGACCCTGCTCGTACCCAGATATACAAATCTCAGCCTCCAGCTCCCATGCTGCCTTCTCATTACCAAACAATGGGCAAAGCCACAACAGTCCTGTTATCAGAGGCTTCCGCCAAGTTGCATGCCGAAAATGTTTAGCAGGAGATTAAGACCTCACATCCACGACTGTAACATAGGCTGAAACAAGACTTGACTAGTCTTTTGTGCTAATGTTGAATTTACCTTTGTTGATGTTAAATTTTGGTTTTGTTGTTTCTTTGTTTCATGAATTTTCGTTACCTGTAATGACACTGTAAATTTGTTCTGGGCTTGCAAGTGCACCATGACTTTTATTGAACGCATTAAGTGCCTATTCTGCGTCAGTTGAAAGCTTTGTAAGGATTAATTGTGGATCTGGGCCATGAATTTCTTGTGGTTCAGGTTATGCTACTGAACTACCTTAAGCTTTGTTTTTTATTTACAATTCCTATGCACATGCTGGTTTGACTCAATAAGAAGATGTAGGTGGATTCAATGGTGTGTGCACGTGACATGGAGTTTGAAAAGAGTTTCTTTTGCTTGGTGCTATTTCATACATTTGCACTTCGAGTTGTCTCGGTTTCGGTGATATTAACCACTTTTGGTTTTGGATGATTCAGATTCAAAGCTATTATTTGCGCATTTGTTCTTCTTTTATTAGTTTTCTTGTCACCAGCTCCATAACTCTTGGAAAATATAGTTTGAAGGATGCCTCCTTTGTTGTCACGTCATCGAAAATACTCTCACTTTTTACAAAAAATGCACTTTGTAAGTTAATACTGCCAATTTATCACTAGAGCATCACCGTTTAAATACAAGTACTTTGACAAATCTTTGATTTAACCTTCTTGAACCATCATTGTCCATGATTCATTCAAATATGTCTACGGCACAATCACATTGCTTCGTAGCCTAAGTAAACAACAAGCCATTACATAACAAATTTCATAGGTTTACTTACCTTTCAATTTTTACTTTGAAATTAAGTACTTCTGTGCATCCTCAAAGTTAACACGACTTAGTTTCATCGTTCTTCTTTTGATCTCGCATTCGAATCTTGCTATCGCCGAAGATTTCTATAAATGTATACCAACTTTCGAGTTTTAATCGAATTTACTCATTTGCCTTTACTTTGCATTGTTCCATCATGAAATAATCACCCCCTTTTGATGATGATAAAATATTTGAGATATCAAAGAATAATAATAAAATTAAGTTGAGAAACAATTTTGTGTATCAAGATAATGATTGGCTTTCCTTTAATTTGTGCATAAAATATAATTTAATATCAAGAACAAAAGAGATATTAAAAGAATTATCCACAAATATAGATAAATTTACTCAAGCATAAAAAAATAGTAATATGAAAATCACCATGTATACAAAAATTACTCTTCCCACTTATCATAACTCCCCTTAGTGATTAGCTCTCCTTTAATTTGCATATAAAATATAATTCATCTTCAAGAAAAAAAGAGGTATTCAAAAAATTATCCACAGGTACAAAAAAAATTACACAAGCATAAAAATATCTAACACAAAAGTCATATATAAATGTCACTCCCCCAAATATCATCACTTTCCCTAAATCTAATGTTACCGATCTTTCTTCCCTATTTTAGAATCATCAAAAAAGAATTATTTATCCAAAAATATAAAAAATAAAGTTTCTTGCATCCCGCTAATTTGATTAAAAGATTACATCAAATTTAATTAAGATTGATTAACTTTCTCAATAAAGAGTGCTATCATACATTTAAAGATCAAAATAGTCAATTTCAATAGAAGCATCCCTAACTATATCTAATTTTGAAAAATCCCCAATTTCGATATATGCCTGAGTTTAAAAAATTAAATTAAAGCAACAAAGACAAAATTTAACAAAATTAAAGGTTAGAATTAAAAAATGTGAACATAATTGTAATATTAAAAAATCCATTTCATGAAAGAGTGTAGAATTTTGAAAGCTCCAAAATTTCAAAAATAAGGATAGAATAAAGTACTCAAATTTGAAACTCTATAATGAAAACTATGACACAATCATACTTGTTTTAAAAAATTGAATATTTTTTTATAATTTTATATAAACAAATTTAAAGATATAAAAATTATCAAAAAAATCTTAAAGTTTAAGGGTTTAACCAAAAAGAAATTGAGTGTTAATGATCTTTAACAAGAAGGAGAAAGAAAAAAATTAAAGAAAGGGTAGGTAGTTGTAATGGGTGATGATATTTTTTAAAGAAAAAAGTGAGTTTTCTAGGATTTTAAGAGGCATAAAAAAGAAAAGAATAGAAAAAAGCTAAAGGACTAAGGCTTTAAATCATATGTATTGGTCGACTATTTAAAGGTACTAATTAACCAGTTAAAGGTTACGGTTGACCATTCATATTGAACAAATGGGATAAAAACTCATTGTAACTTATTTTTCTTCTTTGGAAAATATATTCATCCACTAGTGCTCTATATTGGTCGACCACACACTAGTCAATGAATGTCTTTTTTTGGTCGATCACTTATGCAACCAATCTTCTCGCAAACTCACTAAAAGGAAAATTCTTTTAGGAGACAAGGAATTAATTAGCCACTCAAAGAAATTCGTCAACCAACTTGAGTAAGTGAACGATAAGAACTTTTACTAAATGATGAACAAACTCACTATGTGTGGGATTTTGGCAATTTTTGATAACATTAAGCAACCACACTATAATATTGATCAACTAATATGACCTAAAGACCTGTAAATCAAATACTCAAACTAATACAAATCATTCGTGTTCTCTTTAAGCACTAATTTATTTTATATTCCACATAAAGTTTTCAAGATTTTTTTGGACACTAGAAGTTTAGATTTATTAAGATAAAAAAAACTCTTTTAAAAAAATACTAACATCCCTATTATATACCAATTGCTCTTTAAAAAAACCTACAAAATAAGCCAAACAATATGTTTTAGGTACCTAAGTGAGTTTAGTTCCTTGATTGTTAGACTCTTTCTTTTTAACCATGCTTTGAAAGGTTTGCTTGCCATTCTTTATTTAAGAAAAAAAAAACTATCAGCATGCCCTTACTTACCATAAAAATGATATACCATGTTACATGGGTAATGATAATGCGTAAATGCATTAATTTATCTTCTATATACATAATAACGAATCATTTTTTTGATATTAGATGTGTTAGAAGTTGTTTTAGGATAGTGAAATGTCCTATCATGATTAAATTATGATGCATACTATGAACAAAAACTTGATATATACTTCTTTAAGGCCTAAAAAGGTTTAAGTGAATTGCATATTACTATAGAAGTTATGTCTACAATTTTTTTAGAGTATTGGACCCAATGCCTAAATTGTAAGCTATAATACGAAAGTATAATGCTTGAATTAATCCTAGTGGATGTAGAATGTGCATGCATATACGCTTAGATGTCGATGCTTCGTACTCATTTGTCACATTAAATAACGATTCTTTATTGTGTAAATATTTTCCCTTTTCGAACATGGTTCTAGAAGTAGTTTCACTTCCATGGTTATATCATATCCTATACCTATCGTCAAAATTCTTTTAAGCTTTTAATATGTTTTTTCTAATTTTTTACTCTCTTTTGTAAATTTGGATAATAAATTATTTAGAACATTGATCTCCTTTTTCAATGTCTCATTTTTCATGTTTTAATACTTTTAATGTGCTATTGTAATCAATGATTATATTTTTAAATGCTTTAATGCTATGCAATTCACTTTTTATCTTTTCATTCTTATTCATGCATGCATCCAATTATTTTTAAACTTCATAGAATTTGGAAGATAATTGATTTCTTTTCTTATTCACAATTCTAAACTTTTAACTAATTTATTATGTTTCAAATCATTATCACTATCACACAAATTAAAGTTGGATGTTACCTAATCTTCATCTACAGTGATTAAGCATATATTAGCTCTCTCTTCTTCCAAATTCTCATTTCAGTTTCACTTATGTTATTTATAGTTGACACTTTAAGTGTTTTCTTCTTATCCTTCTTCTCCTTCTTATAGTTTCTTTTATACTTCTCATTATCATTGTGTAGAGGACATTATGGCTTTATGTGGATGAGTTTCCTACATTCAAAATAAATAATGTTAGAGGAATTATGTTTAAAGTGACCTTTATCTTCCTTAAAGTTCTTTCTTTTTAGAATCCCTTCTTCAAAAACTTCTTAAATTTTTTAGTGATTAAGCCAAAGTCTTTTTTTATCACTCGTACTAATTGGTGTCTCTTCCTCTTCAGTCTTCACTTAATTCTTCTTTTAAGATTTTGAACACTAAATTATTTTTCTTTAAATGTGTCATTTCTTCTTACTTCTCTTAGAGCCTTACCTCTTATATAAGAAGAGATCCAACAAATTTCTCTAATGATAATATTGTCAAATCCTTGTCTTATTATGTAGCCATCACTTTAGCTTCCTACATCTTTGAAAGTGACCTAAGAAATTTTCTTACCATTTTAACATTAGTATAGGTTCTTTTGAGATCTTTGAGAGTATTAATAATATTAATAAATCTAGCGTACATGTTAAATATGCTTTGATAATGCTTCATTTGAAACAATTCATATTAATGTGTTAACATCCTCACTTTGACCTTATTTACTTGATTTGTTCCTTAATGTGTAACTACTAAAGTATGTCATATTTCATAAGTCGATTTACACATAGAGACCCTATTGAATTAGTTTCTTGCTAATACATAAAATAAGATATGTGCATCTCTACTATTCCAAGAGATATGTCGCTTATCTTAATATTTCCATTCTTCCTTTAATTAATTAACTTTTTTGTTATTTACAATTTTTATAGATATAAAGGGACCATTTAAAACTATTTTTCATAAGTAAACACCTTTGCCTACTAAGAAAAACATCATTCTAGTTTTTTAATAGAGGTAATCATCACCATAAAAGAAACGTGGTTTACTAATGTGTTGTCCCTCTTGGTTAAATGATGACGATATGCCTTGTCCCTTTTGGTTAAATGGTGACGCTACTCTTAAATACGCCATTAAGATCTTTGCTTTATTAGAAATACTAGCCTAACAAAAATTGCTTTATTGTCACTTATTAGTCCTTAATGGCACTTAATAGGGGGTGAATTGGATGCTTACACAATTCAACAAAATTTCTCACCAATTAGCTTAGTTTAATACACTTATATAAAAGAATTAAGGGATTATGTAACAAAAACCAATCAAAAATTAAATAATAATTTAAAGACGATACGAAAGAGAAGATGAAAATCGTTTTATAGTGGTTCAGTAAACAACCTTTGTCTTCATTCACTCCTAAGTCTCTTCATGGAATTCTACTATAATTCTTCTTTCAAGAAGAAGAATAACCTTTTTACAATCTTTTCTCGATAAATAGGAACCCTTTTACAGTATTTATGGTTCAAAGGAACCTTAATCCCACTTGGAACACCCTCAAGTACAATAATATAAGCCGCAACCAAATCTTACAACTCAAAATGCCTCACTTTATTGCTTGATAATTTCAAAGAAGCTCATTTACACAAATACGAGAAAATGATACTTTAATGATTGAAAAACACTTAGAAATATGTATAAAAGACAATGAAATGATTTTTGAGGCTAAAACCAATGAAAAATATGTATTTATAAGATTTTAGGATCCTACTACCTATTAAAGCCGCTAGTTACAAAGAACTAGCAATTATAATGGCTAGTTATAAAGAATTAGTTTACTAGTGTAGCATATTGATAAACTAATGTGCATTAAGTAAACAAATTTACTATCTATTGAGCCATTGGTTGACTAGTAGCCATATTGGTCAACCAATATAGCACGTTAATCAATAAATACATTAACCAATATCACTAAAAACTCTCAAATTATCAAATTTAACAACTTTAACCCATATTGGTTGATCATTATCCCATATCGGTCAAGCAATCCAAAAAAATGATTTTAACTTTTTCAAATGCTTAAACTTAATTTTTTTAATGTAATTATAATTTAAAAGTTTTCTAAAATGTTCCTTAAAGAGTGTTTGAAAGATTAAAAGGCTTTTTTATTAGAAATAAAAGCTTTAATGTCTCTTGATAAATGGCCAAATTCATATAATAAAGTTATATAAAATCTTTATGTATAGAGAGGCTTTTAAAACATCTAGTTAACTAAATGATATTACAATTAACATTATAAACTAAAGAATGACCTTTATGTTCCTTGTTCATATTTTGTTCTTAACTTGGTCTTCACTTTGTAAATTGTAGCACTTTATCTCCTTTTTTCAATCAACTTCATAAACTATTTTCTTGAGTTTATGGCTATATCTTATTCTCATATTTCTTCTCATCAAAATGGTATGTTTCTTCGACTAACAATTAGGAGTTTCACATACCTTCCTTTTGCCTTTATTTGAGCCATTATGAGTTTCATCATTCTTCTTACCCTCTCTGCTAGTTCGAATGGGTGGAAGAATTTGAAGATCCACCAAGGCATCTACATCCATAATTGTGCTAGGGAGGTCCTTCACATTTTACCTTCGAAGCTTAACTTATGCCCAACCTTGCAAGTCATTTATAAATTTGAACAATTTTGTATATCCAACATCAAAGATGTAAATTACCTCACACACTTCTACATCTATCCATCTTGTCCTAAGCTTCCCTTATAAACCATGAAGTATTATTAGATAGGAACTAATATGTTAACTCCTTCATTTTCTTTTAAGTGTCAGTTAGAGGTATACCCGCATTGATATCATTTAAAGTCTTCATATTCCACCATGGTTTCATATTATCCACCATATACATTATCATGCTTGACATTTTCCTACATCAAATATCTTTGCCACCATAAAGTATTGCTTTATATCTTATAATAAAATTTTGATCTTTTTGGCATTTCTCTTGCCATAAAAAATTTGTGGCTTTTACACCATCATTATAATACTCTCTGATTGAATTTTTAGTTCATTCTCAGATATAATATGTTTAAGCGTCAAGTCATAGATCACCTCCTCATGATTTTACAACTATTCCTTAATTACTCTCTTTGTTTCTTGAAATTCAATCACCAAAGCTTCAAAATTTTCTAAGAAAGGAATAGTACTTTCATCTATTGGGGCTAGAGAACCAATAAATGCCTTTTATATATCAACTCTTTCTATAAAATTGATTATACCAGTCATTGTTCACCAATAAAGCTCTGATATCAGTTGCCAAGAGAACTTTTTGGACTGCAACATAATTGAATAAAAATGTTGAAGTTTTTGTATGACAATCAAACGCATGTTTGCTAAAGCTTAACTCATCCTTCCTTCATGATTATCAACCAACAAGTCCATTTGTTTCCAAACGCCTTATACTTGTGCTTTGAAGTATCACTTACACTCCTAAAACTTATTTGTTTAGAACAAATCAATCAAAAGATAAGATAAAACTAACCTTTTAGTGATTTATTTACACAATAAATAATAATAAAACAACTGAAGAATTTTTTACTCAAATCTCTTAATTGACTTTCTCTCAAAGTTCAAAACTCTTATACAGATGTTTGAATGTATTCCCAGTTATAAATGAACTAGAAAAGATGCGTTTATATAGATATACAAGAACTTAGGGGTTGTTTGGTTCTACTTCTATTTTTCTATTGTAGTTTTTAGTTTTTAGTTTATATTTTCTTTTAAATAAAAACAAAATTTTATTTAGTTGCTAATATCAATGTAGTTATATTTTTATTATTGATGATAATTACAGATTAGATAAAACTTAAAGATAACTTATTTTTAATTAATTAAATTTATTTTAATCTCTTACATAACATTTATTAAAAATTTCAATAAAATTATTTTATTTTTAAATAAATAATTTAAAAGTTAAATGTTATTTAATCAAAATTTATTTGAAATTTGTATATTTTGAAGATATTTTAAATTTAATTATATTTGTCAATAATTAATTAAATTATTAAATAAAATTAAATTATTCATACTTTTTATTGATAATTAATTTAAATTATTTAAATATATAATATTAAATTTGATATTGTGAAATTTCGGACTGGGTGATGACGACGACGACGATATTGATATAATATTAAATTAAATTATTTATAATTCTTATTAATAATTAATATATCAAATAATTAAATAATATATATTTAGCTGATATTAAAAAATAAAAATAAAAAACAAAACCTACTTTTTGTGCTTTTCATAAAATTTAAAAAGCGGAAGAAACCAAAACCATACACTCAAACAAATAAAATATTCACTAAATTTAAAAAGGAAAATGAAAAACTGAAAATATAAATATAAATAAACAATTCCTTAGCAATCAAATAAGTTAAAACTACTAACTTTATCCACTAATTCACAATTTACAGTTGTGGGGAGTTGCCTTCCTGTCACCAACTCGTTATAACACATGGAATATAAGGTCTGAAAGATGCCCACTACGTTGTCACGTCATCTGAATTACTTTTTTTACCATCTGAAAAAGTGCTTCATTTTGTAAGGTAGTGTTCCAACTTCCTTAATCCATGCTTTTATGTTCTTACCATCATTATCTCTTAAATACAAATGCCTTGATAAAATTTTGGTTTCGTATTCTCGAACAATCTTTGTATACAATTCATCTACTAAGTTAGCAACAATACGAACTATTATATGATAAAGTGTACATGTTTACATGCCTTCCAACCTCTTCAATGAAGTTAAATACTATTGTGTACCCTCGACATGAAAAATGCAATAAGAGATGATGCTTCCTAATCACCTCGTCGAATTGGGGGTTTGAGTATGTCACAAGTTATGTAGTTTAAATGCCAAAGATCGCTAATCACTTTTTTTTTCACTAAAACCGATCAGGCCACTCCCTGAGTCCTAGACATCGAATCATTTTGTCCAGTATGGAATGGAGTCATTGCATTCGGTATGCTTTCGTGGCAGATCTGTTAGGAGACCCAGATTTTAAGACACGTGATGGTAACTTCATTGCGTAGCAGATTTATCCTGAAGCCTATTTGGTTAAGATACCTTATCGTTCTTATGATTTAAATGGAACCTTCTTATAGATACATATGTTCTCATGGAACATTGAAGTACATTATCTCTAATACATGAATGAACTGAGGTCTTCTTAAGGCGACGAGGCCAGTTTGTCCAGAGCATCACTGACACTCCGCATAGAAGGTCTTCTGTCAGGATTCACTTGAACACAGGCTAGAGCTATTTCAAGAACCGCAATCATCTGGCCTTGCTTTTCCAAATCACGAGCTAAGAAAGGGTCTAATACTTCAATGAGTGGCTTAACTCCAACGCTAAGCTGAACCAACTGCACGAGATTCATCTCTGATGAACCTGTTTGCATTGCTGATTTGCCAGAAATCAACTCCAGTAAAATTACCCCAAATGAGTAGATGTCCCACTTCTGAGATGGCTTTGTTAGTTTTGAGGCCTCAGGTGCTTCATAGAAGGAACCGTTAGTACTCGATTTTGTTGGCGTTAATGCACAGGGAGAAAGTTGTGGCGTTGCTCCACTTGTTAGCTGTTCCTGTTGAAGTATTGGAGATTCGTCTGCCTGCCATAAAGCAACGCGGCTAAGTCCAAAGTCTGAGATTCGGGGTTCCATGTTCTCCCCAAGAAGTATATTGCTAGCCTTCAGGTTTCCATGGACATATCTTTTTGGGCTGAATTCGTGTAGGAAAACCAAGCCCTTTGCTATACCCTTCATGATCTTTAGACGGACCGACCAGGAAAGTGGTTTAAAGTGTTGAAGTCCTGCTCTTCCTGTTAAAAATTTTGATAATCAGAGCTATTACATTTCAGGGACTAATTCTCAAATCACAAAAAAGAAACGAGTATTCAAATGAATGAAACTACTTTAAACTTACCATGCATTGCTGTTGAAAGATCACCATTGGGTACATAATCGTAGATGAGCAGCTTCTCACTGTTACACCAGCAATAAGCTAGAAGCCTAACAATGTTTGGATGGCTGATTTTTCCAATTACTTCAACTTCTGATTGAAACTCTCTGAATCTCTGAAAGCCATCATTTTCTAGTCTTCTCACTGTCACAACTGGTCCTCTTTCAAGAACAACTTTGTAGACAATCCCTATTCTGCTTTTTCCTATAAGGAATGCAGAAGCTTTGAGAAGTTGACTAAGATTAAAATCAGCCTGTGAGTCTAATCTTGTGAAAGTGTACTGCTCCATAGTCTCAGACAGGGACTCCAGATCGTCTGTTCTGAAGCAGAATTTCTCCTTTCTGATCATTGATCTATCTTCCGAATTCCAGCTTTCAACACCTTTCGACCCATTTTGGATGTAAACCTTCCTGAACCAGCAATAAAGTGAGAGGAAAATGAGGCAAATTCCGGCCATTGAGGCGGATACTATCAGAACACGCTCACTCCAACGCTTTCCTCTTCCATCTCTCCTTTTAGATGGCTCCTCCGCCAAAGGCTTAGCATTAGGATTTTGATTTGACGTGGCTAAAGGGCACAGAGTTTTTAATGGGAAGCCACAGAGGAGAGGATTGCCAATGAAAGCTGTCGGTCCTACATCGACTAAGGCACCTTTTTGTGGTATAGGACCGCTTAAATTGTTGTAGGCGAGATTGATATAAACTACCTGAGGAAGATTCCCTAGACTCGCTGGAATAAGGCCATTGAAATGATTGTGCGATAGATCAAGCACCCCTTGTAAACTTGATAAGTTTCCCATGTCTTCTGGGATCACATTATTGAAGTTGTTGAATGAAAGATTCACATTTTGAAGCATAGACAGATTGGTTCCCAAACCATCTGGTACTGAGCCAGTGAAACTGTTTTGACTGAGGACGAGACTCTTCAATCTCTTGCAATGAACTAGAGATGAAGGTATGCTACCGTTGAAAGAATTCTGTGAAAGATCAAGGCCCTGTAGGTACTTGAGGTTTCCTATTTCAGAAGGAATTGGTCCTGAAAACGAGTTCTGGGATAGGACCAAAGTCCTTAAGCCAGTTGCAGCAAAGAGTTCCGCTGGCAGACTTCCTGAGAAGATGTTGTTTTTGAAATCTACATGGCGCAAAGCAGCCAACTTCCCACCATCAAGTTGAGGAAAGCCACCAAGTCCCTTATTTGACATGTAGATGGAAACTACTTTCTCTTGACGGCATATCACTCCGTGCCATGAACACGGGCTTGTATCAGAAAAGTTCCAGTTGTCCAAAGAGCCAGCTGTTGAATTGTCCAAGGATTGCTTGAAGGATAGAAGGGCAAGTCCCTCATCATTGAGAGAACTGACAAGAGCAATATGGTGGAGAATGAGAAAAACTAAGCGAAGAACCATCTCTCCAAAGTAACAAACTTTTCTTTTTGCTTGAATCACCTTGTGTGCTTAAGAAAAAAGTAGTGAGGTCTCAACAATGCTTTCACTTTTTCTGCAGCCCTTACATAAAAAGATAGCTGACTGCGAGATTTTGGTCAATGCAAAGTGTCATCCCCACATCTACTTTACTTTTTTGTCGACTTTGAATTTCTAATAGTTCCATTCTCCCTTTTCTTAATAAGAAACAAAAAGGAAATGATAGATTTGTAGCACTTGAACAATGCCATAAAAAGCCATATCATTGTATCTGTCACGACTTTCTTAATGTAAAAGCAAACTCAAGTTTCATTTGATTACATACTACTAATGCTGTTTTCATGTCTCGTGTCTATTGTCTAAACAGTCCATCATAATCTATTATTAATTACTCCCCATCAATCAACAGCCTTGGTCTTCTCTGAAATTGACATTTTGCGAACAGAAGGAGTTGGTTGTTGTTCAAATTTCAGGAAACATGAACGAGGGTTGACACAAGGCCTTGATTGTGGTCCTTCAATCCAGTTTTAGCGTGATTGGTGGCGTTATTTGATACATAAAACATCGTAGACTAGATATAAGGGTTTTAGACTTTTAGTAGTATAAAGTTCGGTAAGATGCCTTGAAATTGGAGTCTGTTAGTCCAACAATTACTGAAACGTCAGCTCAATACCTTACACTCTGACGGTGGCCATATACAATTGTAGCAACAACACAAATAAGCACATCTTTAAGCATAAATATATTCAATCCTTTATAAAGCTATTACATGCCTGGGTTGTAATTTCAGCTTTGGAACGGCAATTTTTATCTCTGGAAAAACGAGTGCTATATACTAAATTTGTTCTTAATTTCTTACTTTGCATATGATTCTAGCAGTATTTTTTTGACTCAATTCACAATTACAAGATATTTTTAATTATTTGTTAAGTTGCACATCTTATTGTATCATTTCTATATTTAAATTGCATTTAAATTTTGAAATATATATATTTATATAGCAGAAATTTAAATAGAGAATTAAGCAATTAATTTCTTAAATTAAATAAAAATAAATGATTGCACTCCTGCACCTCATAAGTGGGACTTCTTGATGTTCAAAAAGCATTAAATGATTTTTTCTTTGACCTTTAGCAAAAGCCTTAAAGCCAATTGTTTTCATCATATTTATCTTTAATTGAACAAAAGAAAATAAATATTAAGCTAGAGATAGAAAATTAATCCAAATCTAACTTAAAATTAAGAAAATTAATCCAAATCTAACTTAAAATTAATTAATCAAATCTAATTTGGTTGAATTTAATTCAAATACTCAATCTTGATTGAATTCGAATTTAATAGAATATTTATATTTGAAAAAAATGAAAATTAGACTGATTTAATCTAAAATTAATAAATTAAATTATATTTGATTCAATTTGAACTCAAATGTTTTAATATGATAATGGGTTTAACACTTAAATTAAGCACTTAAAATAGGGACTTGTTAACTATGATAGGTGTTTTGATGCTTTCTTTTATTGAGTGGAAGTTAAAGACTCTCCTTAAAGATATTAACTATTAGAACATTTAAAACTCTCTCCTTTAAAGATCTTAATTATTATAACGTTTACAAAAATTTCTTTTTTGGAAAAATGGAAATTCGTTAAATGGTGCAAAATTGTATAAAGTTTGATCCAATACAAGTTTAGCTTGCCACTTACAATAATTTGCGGCAAAGGCCTATGGTCATAGTATAAGTTGACAACCCAATACTTATACTGCATCATCTATGAACTTTATAAGCCTACTGTTAGCTGCTTAGCACATGAAGACACTTCACAGCTAGCTGGTGACGGACCTTTAGCTGAAGGTTAGATGGATCACGGGCATGGCAGTGGCATGTGAAAGCTCCAAGGTAACTTAGCACGTTAAATCAAGCAAGTTGCAAGTTTTGGCAGAGTTTCAGACCGTATACAAGCTGACATAGCTAAGGCTAAGTTCTTTATGGACTAGGGACTTAGTGGGAGCTCAAATGGATGGATCATGGCTAATGGACTTGACATGAGTAAGCATTAGATTCGACCCGTGTGCTATGACTGGCTTTTGCTTGGATGACTCATCATGAGCGGATAGAGATCGTGGGGATCTTAGATTATATAGTGGATAAGATCACGGAGGATAAACATCAGTGCTAAATGACAAAGACCATACTGGAGGATCATTTGAAGATAGTGGACATCTTCGTCGATAGGGATAGATTGTGTGTAATCTTTTATCTTGTTAGTTGGGTTATTGATAGACATTATCAGATATAGTCCTATTTAGAAGAGGATGTTATCTTATAGGATAATGATGTAATTCAATAAGATAAGATGTGATCAGGGGTAGTAGACTTCTGTCAGGATTCTAACTTGTTCCCTAAGCTTTAATGCCTATATATAGCTCATTTGAGCCTTGTTCCTCACACAGAGTTGAGATAGGATTCCTTTGTATACTTTGAGGAAAGTAATAAAGGTTTAGCATTATTAATATATCTCTTATTTGCTTCTATTGTTGCCATTATTATTGCTTTTATTGTTTTTTTGAGAGTGTGAGAGTTAAAAACTATGAGGGTCGTGAGGAGTTCGAGAACTAGGTTGTTGATCAACGATCATGTGGGGAAGGTTGAGCCTTGCTTAGAAGGATTGAAGTAAGATTGGCGTGCAAAAGAGTAGGCACGACTTGTGGATAAGTTCAGCACTTCAGAAGACCTTGTAACAACTGGTATCAGAGCCATAATTTCAAGATGGTAGGAGGCAACAATTTGACGGAGCGTGTCAACGGAGTGAAGGAACTTATTGGCCCAATTTCTCAAGGAGAGGAGGAGGCTACTTTCTACAACACTTAGATAGAGATGTTGGTGGAGCAAATCCAAGCATTGCAGCGTCAAATAGCGGAGTTGATGAAGGTACAAGAGAATACTAGGCTCGAGATGACGATCCTAAGGTTTGTTGTTGCAACACAGGAGATTGGACGTGTTGAGAACACCATGGTGAAGGTGCATGAGCCCAAAGTTTTCAAAGGTGTTCAGAATGTGAAGGAACTTGAGAACTTTCTGTGGGATATGGAGTAATACTTTGCAACTGTGAAGATACCTGATGCTAAGAAGGTCAACATGACGACTATGTACTTGGATGGGGATGCCAAGCTTTGGTGGAGAACAAGGACATCTGTAGAGATCAGTGCAGGTAAAGATCCTATCGACACGTGGGACAAGATGAAGAAAGGGTTGAAGGATCAATTTCTTTCGATGAGCACTTTTTGGCTCACAAGGGATGCCTTGAAGAAGCTGAAATGGGGCAGATTGGTAAGAGAGTATGTTAAGAAGTTTAGTTCTCTAATACTTTACATTCATAATATGTTAGATGTGGACAAACTCTTTAACTTTTTGTTCGAGTAACAACCATGGGTGTAAATAGAGTTACAGAGGCAAAATGTAAGGATGTGGTTGGTGCAATCGCGATTGCTGATGCTTTGGTAGACTTTCAAGTGATGAAGGAAACTAAGGTGAGCTCCTCAAATTCTTTCAAGGGCAAAGGCCTAGCCTAAAAGGAGAAGAGCGAAGGGAAAAAGAGGAAAGACTCTAAGAAGGGAGACTTTAAGGGGAAAGGCAAGCAAAATGGTGGTTTCAATAATGGGAGACATCCTCCAAGAAGGGCAAACTTGTTTGTTATCTATGCAGTAGTCTACATTTTGCGAGAGAATGTCCAAAGAAGGAGATCCTGAATATGTTGGTTGTAAAAAAAAAAGGAGGATTCGGAGGCAACTCTAAATCCGATTGCCTTGATGAACGCGGTTAAGAGTGAGTATAACCTTTTTGATAAGTTAATGTATGAAGGGATATAAGTCGATGGGAAGGAGGTAATCTCGATGATAGATACTGGTGCAATGTACTCATTCGTGGCTGAAAAGATGGTGTTTAAGTTAGGGTTTAAGGTGTCGAAGACCCTGAGAAGGATAAAAACCCTACGAGTAAGGCACAAGCAATGGTAGGAGTTGCTTACAACGTCCCAGTGAGTATAGGGAGTTGGCAAGCCAAGTTCAATTGTAGGGTGATACCACTTGAAGATTTCAAGTTGATATTGGGGATTGATTTCTTGAAAGGAGTAAGGGAAGTGTTGTACCCAAGTTTGGAAGGTATGATGATCATGCATGAGAAAAGTTCCTTCTTTATTAACTATTGTAGATCCAGTGGTGGAACGACGACTGATATAACGACAGTTATATCAGTAGCACGTGTGTCAGCCATAAGCATCGAGAAAGGGTTGAAGAAAGGTATGGAAACTTATCTTGCTGCCATGTGGTAGAATAGTGAGGACCACGTGGTGGAAGTCCTTGATGCGGTTGCAAGTTTGATAAGAGAGTTTCTGCACGTGATGCCAAAAGAGTCATTGAAGACTCTTCCCTTCGTCGAGAGATAGATTATAAGATTGTGTTAGTTCTTGGAGTGATCCCACCTGCACTCGCCCCATATAGGATGCCCCTATTAGAGTTAAGGGAGATTTGAAAGCAACTTGGTGAACTATTAGAGGCAGGGTTCATCTAACCATCTAAAGCCTTATATGGTGCCCCGATGCTATTCCAGAAGAAGCAGGATGGAACACTTTAGATGTGCATGGATTATTGAGTTTTAAACAAGATAGCAATAAAAAAACCCCTTAGTTCAAGATTTGATGGAAAGATTATTGAGGGATGTAGTTTTCATGAAGATGGATCTTCAGAGTAGGTATTGGCAAGTGCGGATAGTTGAGGGTGATGAGCAAAAGACAATGTGTGTGATTGGGTATGGATCATACGAATTTTTAGTCATGTCATTCGAATTGACTAATGCCTCTATGACATTTGGCAACTTGATGAATGACGTGCTGTATGATTTCCTTGACGAGTTCATGGTGGTGTATCTCGACAACATCGTGGTGTATAGTTGATAGGATTGAATTTTCTTATCTTTTCCTATACATTTACATGTGATTTCAATCCTACTTTTAAGATAAAATGCTCAATTTGTGTTCAATTTATGTTGACTGCTAGGTTGGATTTGTTGATATATTTTTTAGACCAAAAAGGCAAAATTTTCTAAAGCAAAATTGGAGCATAATTAATTATTTAGATAAAGGCACAATTAAATAAAAGAAATTAAATGAAAAGGTAGCGTTAAACGCAGCGTTAACTGCATTTAACTCCACGCAGCTAACGTTGTTAGGTTTTGCAACGTAGCATACGTGGCATTTTTAGGAGGGTTGTGCGTAGCACAAGGCAAAACACTGGAGCTAAGGGGTTTTAATATATATATCTTTTAATTGTCACATCAGGGGAGAGAGAGAAGTGTCGATAGAGAAAAGTTCGAAAACATAAAAACTCATTTGTATTGTGAACTTTTTGCTACAGGGGGCCACATTAAATAGTGCCGACGTAAAACAAAATAACACATAAGGAGGGTTGGCACAGGGAAATCAACGAAGGCGCAAACCTAACACAGAAAGTTGGTTTCAAAGTTCAAAGTTAATTTATCTTGCTAATCTACAAGAACAGTGGGCAGCACAGAAAACAAGATAATGGGTCCGGGCAGAAGAAAAAGCACAGGAGATATAGAGAGTGGCGGCACATGAGAAGCATTAAGACGTTGGAGGGCCATCTATAGCGTTGGTGCAGGGAAACTTGAAGATTGCGCAGAAATCATTGGGCACTTCATTTGTTCACCTTGAGCATATGACATTTATGACCCATTTTTGGGGCAAAAAAATAAGGATGGCTAGCTAACTTTTCGACACCGGTTCAACGGGGATATCGACGCCAAGTCACGGTTAAGCTATTTTGTTATTTTAAAGTTGTGATTTATTTTCGGATTGTTGTGTTGTTGATATTGATTTTAATGGTTTTGGAATTAATGATCTTGATATATTATTTTGATAATTTTATTTCAAACCTACTGCTAAAATATTGATTGTAATTCATAATTGTTACTTTTAATATTTCTGAGTAGTATCTAATGATTGTTAATCGTTAGGAATAACATAACTTAGGTTAGATAACCCGAGTGTGTGAGGTTACTGCCTATATTGATTGTTTTCCAATTCATAATGCGACTACCAAATTGAATCTAGAGATCGTATCCTAGGTTATTTGGTAGTTAGATTTAATTAATAATCGTATCTTGATTAAATACAACCTAAGGAAAAACTGAGATTTGTAGAGCATTCTACTAGTTTCAGATCAATAGTTCGAAAAGAATCATAAAAACTTTAGAATGAAGAAATATGCTTGCTTGTGCTTAGGCCGAGATTGACCCTAGAACAGAACCTTACTCATACTCGACACTTTTCTCATTTTCGATTATTTGTTTTAATTTGTTTTCGATAGTTTAATCTTACTTTAATTTTCTAAATTGTTTGAAAACCAAAAAAACCCCATATACTTTCCTTGCATCAATTAATTTCATTACAAAAATTAACCCAACATTTCCTGTGGATTCGATCCCGACTTATCATAACTGCAAATTTTAGTGTACAGAGTCAGGTAAATTTTGCAGTGCACTCGACACGCACTGTCAAATTTTGACGCTGTTGCCGAGGATTATGGTAACTTAATTTTCATATTTGATTTTGGTTGGTGTTTTGTGAATATATTTGCTTATACTCGTTCTTTTGGTTACTTGTTCATTTTTAATTGTCTATTAGTGTTGGTGCATGGTAGTGACTAGGTCTCCTCGTAGAGAAATTGAGCAACTTGATTGGAGATTGAGAGGACATTGCGGTGATTGCGTAGGGAAGCAAGGTCAACTTTGGTAAACGAATTGGAAGCAGAATCCGAAGACACAATGGCAAATCCAAGAACTTTAAGGGAGTTGGCTGCACCCGATTTAACTCATAAACCATTATGCATAACATTTTCGATTTTTACTGAACATGTTAACTTCGAGTTAAAAACTGGATTAATTCATTTATTGCCTAACTTTCATGGCCTTGCAGGTGGGGATGCACATAAGCATTTTAAGGAACTCAATGTGGTGTATTTGAGCATGAAGCCTCATGGGGTGACGAACGAGCAGATCATGTTGAGGGCTTTCCCGTTCTCGCTCAAAGATGCAACAAAAGATTGGCTATTCGATTTATCGGCTGGAAGTGTGAACACTTGGTTGGAGATGAAGAGATTATTTTTGAAAAAATATTTTCCGGCCTCAAAGACAGCAAGTATTCCGAAGGAGATATGCGGTATTAAGCAACACAACGGGGAGTCTCTTTACGAATATTAACAGCGATTTAAGAAGTTGTGTGCCAGTTGCCCACATCACAACATACTAGAGCAACTTCTCATCCAATATTTTTATGAAGGATTGTTACCAATGGAGAGGAGTTTGGTTGATGCGACGAGTGGTGGGGCATTTTACAAGAAGACTCCCATTGAAGCTAGGATATTACTTTAGCGAATGGCCGCTAATACCTAACAATTCAACACTCATAATGATGTTCGAAGAGTAAATGAGGTAAGCACTACATCCATTGAACATCGTTTAGATGAACTATCATCTTTTGTGAGACAGATTGCAGTTGGACAAGCACAAGTGAAAGTGTGCGGGATACGTTCAAACACGAGTTATCCAACTGACGAGTGCCCAGATTTACAAGAAGGGAGTATGGAGCATGTGAATGCTGTAGGAGGGAGCTTCCCGAACCAATATAACCCATACTCGCAGACGTATAACCCCAGTTGGAGGGATCACCCCAACTTGAGTTATGGAGGGAATCGACAACAAAATATTGGGCCCCGATTCTTTTTTTAAGCATGTTTAAATTATTTTAAGATTTTAGTTTGATAATTTGTTTATTTGGTTGGAATAAATTGAGGATTTTTAATTGCTTATGTTAAGAAATATGAA